>WWET01000067.1:526221-543555 GCA_011038615.1 Limnodynastes dumerilii | reverse complement strand
TATACCTACATACATTCAATTAAGATACCACATAGTTATGGCAGGTGACTTGTGGAAAAATAAAATTGTGTTGTACTGTGTCAGTGACTGTCTCAATATTAGAAACACAAATGATAAATCATTAGCTTTTGTGATTGAGATTTGTTGGTGTCTAAATAATTCCATTTACACAGAAAAATATGTTAATATTGCCCCTGAAAATATTAAAGAAATAGCAAGATTACTGGTATTCATGTTTAAATAAAAATGCCTTTTGGCTTTGGTATAATAAATGTAGTAGAATTACCTTACCATGTTCAACTTATAGATGAGGTGAAGATTATTGTTAGTTTATACTGTAAAGTATTGTATTCTGCTTTCTGTTCTTTCTGACAAAAGCATGAAGTGGTTCATCTCTTGTGCTTATTGAGCTAGAATAGAGGCTGCTTGATTTGCCATGCTTTTATTATTTCAAGACACTTTAATGGAAGGACAAGGCTTGTATTATAACTGATCCTAGAAATATTGCTTTGCAGAGTGGTCATGCAGTTCTTTCTATAGGTGTTAATGATGCTTTCTAGTGATCACAGACATACAATGAATTTCTTTTTTTGTATTATAACATTACCAAACTAAGAAAGTGACACATTTATAACTCCCATGCATAGTTTTTCTTTTTAATTGCATTGCGTTGTTCACCAGATGCACGGTACATGAACTGTGTATTTCTACAAAGCAGAGTACATCAGAATTCCTCAATATTTCTACGTTAAAGAAAATTCAAACATTCAAGTCAGTTAACATTGCTAATTAACCTTTAACATTATCTATCTATCTATCTATCTATCTATCTTTAGTAATAAGTGATTCAGATAAAACACTGTTTATTAAAACTTGTATGTGTTCTTCATAAACACAAGGTCATCATTCTTTGTAATATGCTGTCTCTCTAAGAAGATTTCTCATTAGGCACTGATGATGTGATAGACTGAAATAAAAAAGGGCCTTTGGCTTTACTTTGATCACTAAAATAGTATGAATAAAGGAAGAAAAAAATTGTATGGTGGAAATTCTTATAATTAACACATTGTCATAAAGCTCACATGTTCTAATATCTCTGCAGTATTACTTCACATTATTTTCTCACAGTCCAATCTTCCCTCACATAGAAAACCAATAATAAAAGAAAGAGCAAACTTACCCTTAATGCCTTGTCATGCTTGTGCCCTAGGATTTTCAAGCATAAAGTAAATATACATATGGGTTGAAGAAGTACAGTACAGCATGTCTTAACATTTGGGGTTGATCACACGAATTGAGACATCAGATCTCATAGAAGACAAAGGACGTGCATGTGATGACATCCCAGCTTCCTTTTAGCTATTGCAGAAATTACAAAATTTAAATATCTATCCCCGTGCCAAGATTACACTGCTCAAAGCTGAAAGCATTAAGAATGAGACTTGAAAGCCAATCTGTAAAATCATTCCTGATTCCTTCCACTTGCCAGACTGATTGATGCTTTTTTTTGGTTCAATAGAGTTAATACATCTAAGCATCACTCCAGGGATATTGGAGATCTTTCTTTTTACAACAACCGTTTATGAATCTAGCAGCCCTTGCTGATTCTGTACATTTCAAATTTCTGAAAGCTAGAGGCAAGGAAGTGGCAGTGATCTCTCATGTGAGACTACTGCCAGCCATCTGCCACCTAGTTCTCTCTTTAGAAAGTTTCTTGACTGTTTATTTGCCTTGTGGCAGCTCATGGATCTGCTTTCTCATCTATTGTTAATACACAAAATGGAAGCTGCTCAGATCAATTTATAGGTTAATGCAAACAAGTGCATAAAAGGCCGGGGTAATCTGCTTTAACAGAATCAAAGGAAAGAAAATGCCCCAATGTCGGGTGATATATATTATTTTAAATTCATAACTAACTTACCTCAGGAGGCACCCCTTTAAGCCTAATATAGTTTGTTACTGGTTAATGGCAGTGTTGCTGGGGGATTTTCTTTCCTTTTGTTAATTAATGTTTTTAAATATTATGTTATACCCATCAAAATATCCATTACATTAAATACACTACAATTATATGACACTTTTAAGTAATTAAAGTTGCAGAGAAATGAAAAAAATGTTAGTGATTATTAAAGCAATCTTTTCTCAATGTTTAATTTTACTTGTCTTATATAAAGGTCAATCTATGCCTCAACCCTTAGTAACAGATCCAGAGTTCAATCAAACCTCTAATTTCTGAGTGAGGGGATCAAAAATCATCCAATTTCGCAATCTGAATATGTGTAGCTATGCAAGTGATGCAATTGGAACGCTATCAGAAATTTTAAGGTAGTGTGTTAGTGTTGAAAGTCCATACATGCCAGGCGAGAGTACTCACACAAAAGCACGGATACAGCAGGGATCGTCCAGTCCTATATTATCAGGATGGAGGATCCCTTTGGCTCATAGAGGACAGTGATCTCTTATTGACTTAAAGATGTATGTATATTTAATACATCTAGATATAGCTGTTTGTGCAGCACACCTCTGTGTTTTTATCTTGATCACCCTCAACATATATTTTCTGTCTAAATATATAATCTGCCAGAGATCATGACTGTGACATGGATTTGTGACATGGAAACGAAAAAATTAGGAAGAAAAACTACAGAATGTAACATCTCAGCCATAGGAAAAAAAGGAGAAATCCGAGATTTTCTAACTTGCGACACTAAGAACTGCGTGTACTTAGTAGAATGTGAGTGCTCACTCCAGTATGTCGGGAGAACTACTAGGAAGTTAAAGGAACGATTGAGTGAGCACTTACGTAATATTAGGAAAGGGGAAACTAATCATCCCCTCTCAAATCACTTTAAAGAAATACACGGTTGCAATACAGGAGCGATCCGCTTCTTTATGGGTATATTCAAGGTGGAGGGTAGTTGGAGAAATGGAGATCTAAATAAGGCAAAAAAAGAAATGGAAACAATTTTCCATTTCAACACTATGACCCCTACAGGGCTGAATAATCATTTTGAACTGAAATGGTTCCTTGAATAATAGATTTTTTTTGATTTTTTACAATTTCCTCTATTTGCACCACATTTATGACCTTATTTCACACCATATTTTTTTCACTTAATTTCCCATTCTTTATTACCATCTCCTTCACTTACACCTCTTTAACATCCCTTTAAATTGTCACATGCACCTATGCATTTTGGAGTTTACAATTATCCCTCGGCTTACCCCCTTTCCCCCTTTTTTGTATACACCATTTAGATCCATACTCACCTTTTTGGTAACCACCCATATTCATGCACATCACACTATTTCTCCATTTGTTTGCACCACACATTTCACGATTCCCTTCACGAACACAGTAAATTCAGGAGCGTATCCCTTAATATAACAGCACAGTAAATGTAGAGGAGATGTTCTCTACATAGTAGAAATGAGAAGATATAGTTTATTATAAATTGAAAAGAATCCATCACGCATTTCACACCATTTTTCGACACTTGTTTTTTCACCCCAGCTTTATCCTAACCCTATCCCATTAGCATGAACACGCATTGAGTAGATACACCCAAAGAATCTTCTACACAATTTTTTCACACCCCTTATTCACCCCAGTCTTAACTCTATCTTATTTACAAGCACCATGCATTTCACAATTTTCCCCCACGGACCCGTCAAATTTAGGAGCGTGCCCTTTAGCAAAATAGCACAGTAGATGCAGAGGAGATGTTCCTTGTATAAAAAGAAGGAAGCAGTTATGGTTGATAATAGACGTAAAAAGAAGAAGATTTAGGTTAGAAATAGATTAGACCTTATTATTAATAATCACGACACGTCCGCAGAGACATAGAGGTGCTGATAATAGGAAAAATAATTATTATGAAGAAGTCACAAGAGTTACAAAAGTCTCAAAATTCACAGTTCATATGTATCAAAAAGTTACAAGTTAACATGCAGATTTGAGAAGTAGAAAGAAGGGAACTAGGAGTAAAAGTATAAATTTGAACCAGCTATGAGATATAGAAGAAAGCAAAAGTGGTGTCGATATTTAGGAATTCTAATGAAGTGGTATTTAAATAAGAAACTGCGGGGGAATTGAATTAGGGATATAATGTTGAAGAAAACAAAGAATAGACCCAGAAATTTTAAAAAGAAGACTTTGGAGATCATAAAGTATAAGGACGGGACTCAGAGGGTAATGCTAGACGTTGTCAGTCAGTGAAAGAGTTAAACACCATAGAGGACCGCCCCCGCTACCCGTGTTTACAAAGTGTAAATAGAAGCGCCACGGATAAAGTTAGTAAGATGGATATTGAGACAAGAAAGCAGAAATTAGGAATGAGTTAACAAGTAAGCAGATGAAACTACGGAATAGGAAGAAATTAATAATAATAATAAGTAATAATAAGTAGGAGGATTGAAGGAAGCACATTGGAGGTGCTGACTTCAAAGAAAAGTATATAAAGTATTCAATTTTTATGAATATAATAGAAATAAGACATTCATGTAAAATAAGAAGGTAGGAGGAAGAAATATAATAAAACAACAGAAGATTTTAGACTTGAAGTATACCCACCCGGGAGAAGTTAGCTCATAGTGATGATGTCAATAACCATTTAAAAGAGGAGGGAGCCCATTCGGGAGTGATTCCTTGAAAAAGGGCACACATTGTGCCTGAAACGCGTTGGAAGGAGGTAACCTTTAAATAGTTCTTGGACACCACGAAGCTTCCCTCTTCTTTTGAAGGTCTGTCAGTGAGGGGCCCATTTTTCACTGGTCAGTCCCACAAATTGTTTTCCACCTTAGGGGGCAAGTCAGTTTCTGTGACAGGAATTTTTATTTTAGTTTCCCTCACCCAGAATATTAAGGGGATCCCCCCAGAAATAAGGAAACACAAAGACTTTTTTAAAAAGAATTTTATTTTTACTCTTATTTTTATATAGCCTAAGTCTTCTCCCCCGCATCCTGGGCTGTATTGAGAGCTACGGCCGCAATGCAATTGAGGCCGGAGTTTTGAGAAATGTGCTACTGCGCATCTTTAAGACCACATATACGCAATCTACGTTGCAAGAAGTAACGTAGATTACATTACAAAATTACTGCGCATGTGCAGTAGCACATTACTCACCTCTCTGGGGTCCAGCGGTGGCACTACCGAAAATGAATAGGTGAGTACGCGAATCGCATACTCATCCATTCATTAAAAAAAAAATCTACAACTTTCGGCTGTCCCTACTTCATAGTGAAGTATATTGCAGCAGGGACTCGTCACGGCTGGTACGATGGTCTTAATTTAAAAAGACCATCGTGCTACAACTGAACGCAGACTGCCAGTAATTGACACTACAATCTCAGACACTAAAGCTCTAGTGACTGATATTTCTCTTATTGCTGGATTACATAGCCTTGCGGAGTTCATTTAGCCAGCCCGGACTCCAGGCGGCATGCCTAGTAATGTAAGACCTAATTGTACTTTAGTCACATGCTCATCCACTGTCATTATCTCTGTCGCCATAGACCACAACACGAAATATTTGAACTCAATTTTTATTTTATTCTATGTAAGTGGTAACACAGTCAGATTTGGGGCTTAAAAACTGGTGTACAGAAAAAAAAAATTGGGAAATCTACAGCAACAAATTATATTTTAGCTTTTTTTTTTAGTATAGCTCTTTTTTTGTTGGTTACTTTGGCTTAATTGGCTACAGTATAATTTCTGAACACTGTTTCCCTTTTACATGAATATGGATTGTAATATATATACTAAGGGCCCAATTCATTTGACAGCGATTACGGGGAAAAGTTTACGCTGCGCTTTTTACCGTCATATTAGGTAAAAATAGGCGATTTTTATGCGCACCTCTATGGGGCGTGCATAAATATCACCCAAAAATACGTGGAATTAGCTTTGCACCGCAAATAACGCCAGTGTGAAGCTAATTGAATTGGGCCCTAAATCTCTAGTAAGGTAAAACTACTCATTGTATAAATGTGTTTATGTTTATGTAACAATCTCTATCCAAAGGTCAAGGGTTGTGCTAGTGGGAGGGTTATAGCACAGTGGTAGAGCATCAGACTGCTGACCAAACGGCCACTGGTGCAAATCCTGATTCAGCCAGCCAGCCATTCCCAACCAGCCAGAAGCAGAGCTGTCTAGCTCACCAATGTTTAAAAAAAAAAAAAAAAAAGCTAATGCAACCAGTGACCTTTGAATGGAGATTGTTACATAGTCAATAGGAACCAAGACCTCTTGTTTTCTTAAGAAGGTGGAGAGAGAACACCTCATCCATGTGTTGTGGCAGCAGCTATAATACACCAATCAGTAGTGTATATTTTCATGTTACTGCCAGTGGTCAAGTGCAAGTGGAAATTTTAAAGTGGTGGTATGGACAATTAGAGGAGAGAGTATAGAAAAATAATAGATGCAAATGAAGAATTTATATTTCAGAACCCCTATATACTGCCCCACTTCAAGCTCTGGTTACTACTACTATAGATACTACTAATTATCATATAACATTATGCATAATGCAGGTAACATATATTTATAGACACAAATATGCAGGGAACAGTATTGGTAACACAGCTCTGTTCTTGCTACAAAGTAAGTTAATGTGATTTGTCTTTGAAGAAAGGTCAAGCTTTTTTGTTATTAATGGATTTTTGTGTAGTGCTGATATTATTCTAGCCAATGAATTTTCCAAATCCTAAATTCAATTTAGGTATCACTGCATTTTAATGCATTAGCTTTCACCCTTATTCCACAGAATGGTAGTAACAAGAACATTCTATGGATTTATAAGCTTCTAGTAAACAGGTATCAAAAACTAGGAGATTTCTGAAACAATTTACAATGAGGAAAGATAACGTAAAACCTATAGAAACCAAAGGTTATATATTTATAGTTCACTGAAACAAAGGTGTGCTTGGTTGCCATGAATAATAAAACCATGATGTATGTTTTCTTTGGAGAAGGGGGAGGGTTGTACAGTCAAGGTAATTTTTTAACTGGAAGCTTCTATCTGTAAAATAAAGGCAGCCATAAAAGTTCCAACCATTAGCAAATATATTATAAGCCACCTATACTTTTGATTGAATGCACCATGGCGACAATCATAATATAAATAAATATGTTGGCAGGAGGATTTTGCTGACAGCTATATGGGCATCAGGGCACCCCTTTATAACACAGATTTTTTTTAAATTGACAATCTTTATTAGGGGTGGCCATAACTTAAAAGGAAATAAGCATTTTTATTTTAGCCATCCTATATGGATTGTGTGGCTTTGGTACAGGTCTTTGGTTAACTCTATATTTATTTTTATTGTTTTTGTTTAGGCTTATGTTTTTATGCCAGAGTAAAATATGAATACCAGCCCTACTAGTACATGTATTTTTAAGTGTGGAGCTAGGTATTTCAGGATCCCATAGTAAATTTCGAATAGGGCCATATAGATCTGACCTCCTGTATTTTTTACTAAACCTTCGATGACCCTTTATGACCCACCTTAATGTGTTTTAAACTTTTTACTTTTAAGATGTAGAATATAATTCGATTACCCCAAGCACAGAGCCATAACTAGAAATTTTAGTGCCAGGGGCAAAAAGAAAAATTGGTGTCCCCTGACCCTGAATTCCAAGCCAATTTAACCATAAATATTAACCTACTGGTGCCCCCTCAAGATATGCGCCCTGGTGGATCGTACACCCCTAGTTACGGCCCTGACCAAGCATGTTTAAATTGCTCTACTAGCTTCTACAACTTCTTATGGAAAACTATTCCACTTATCAACTTCCCTTTTAATAAAGTAATATTTTTTTCTAAACCTACTGGACCTGATTCACACTTAAGAAAGAATTTGCAAACGTAACCAAAATATATGCACAGACAAGATCCAAAAGAGCGATTCAGAGATGTTAAAAAATGAAGTTAACTACACCCACAGCCCTGGGACTGCCACGTATGGACTAAATGCAAATGTTAATAAACAACTTAAAACTTCTTTGTATTTATCTCTACACTTTTATCTGACTATCAAATGAATTTTTAGATAGTTTTTTTAACTAATATAATAATGCCACATTGTAAGCTTAACCATTAAGGGCCGTATTCACACCTAAGAACCTTCTGCTTCTTAGGTTCAGAATTTCCGGAAATGACTTAGGTACAGTTAGGTACGTAGATTGCTTCCGTGTGGTCTTTAAAGACCACACAGAGTAGTTTAGTTAGAAAGAGGCGGCCTTAGGGTTTAGGTAGAAGTGGGAAGGGAGAGTTATGTAGATTGGCCAGGAGGGCGGGTGGGAAGTGGGGAGAGGCAAGGTCCATACGGACATTGCGCGGGTAGATAAGGTAGCCTTATGGCACTCGTAAGTGCCATAAGGTACCTAAAAAGGGGGGTGGGTTAGGTGCAGGACGGGTTAGTTGTGGATCTGTCTGCACCTAACTCCCTCTTAGGTGTGAATACGCCATAAGCATTTGCATTAAGTGTCCTGCCCCTCTAGCCACACAAGCGGGACTCATTCCGCCCCGATGCATGCATCAGTCCTAAGTCAGCCATCCGTGTCTGGGAATCAGTCGGCCATGGTTTCCATGCGTATGTTTTAGTTCTGGGCATGCGCTATACATCCGCTCATAGAAATACACACGGATCTCCTGCAATTACATAAGTGTGAATACGTTCCACGATGCTTAACTTTCAATGGCTTCTCCCTTGTTCTAATACTTATCTTCCTTTGAAAAATGTTTCCCTCCTCTCCTTGTTACAGTCACTTCATATATTTGAAATCTTCTCTTCGATCCCCTTTGTCTGTCTTAAGCTATACATGTTGAGAATCTTTAGACTTTACTCGTGCATTTTGACATAGCAAAGACTCCCACTCAATTCTGCAGCATTATACCCTATACCCACAGTAGTTGTGCCACTCCATGGAATGCATGTTCTGGGAAATAGTAACTGGGATTTTCAGATTTGTTCTTTATTTTCCGTTTATTTATTAAGAGTGAGGGACATAAAATTTAATTATTAACTGAATTAAAATCTGAAAAAAGATGATATTTATGAAACTGACTATATGTTAATGTGTGTTCATATGTTACTTTTCAAGTTTGCTTCAATAAAATATAAATAAAAATAAAAAAAATCAGAAAAAAAGCTGCCATTATATTTTTGTATGTATTGCACTTTTAAACTAACAAACTATTAATTCTCATCAGACATTTCAATATAATATTTTAATGATGCAGTGCAGAATCTTCGTAGGGAAAAAGACAAACCATTAAATCTTGATATATTAGGTGTAATGATCAGCTGCTAAGCCGCAGACAAAGGACATGATGACACTGAACATATATTAGACTAAATAGGTAACTCATATTTACATAAGCACTCCCTGAGGCATTTTAGCTAAATTTGGAGAGAGAAAAAACAAACACTGTTGTGAGAATTATTCCTTCCCTGCTGAAGGGATATTTCTCTACTTGCATGACTGAAAAAGCATAGAAACGTTAGTTAAACCTAACTATGTAACCTGGGAGTTATATAGCTTAAAGTATTATTTTGTTTAGTTTAGTTTTTACTTTATTTTAAGAAACAATGGACCTGAAGCACACTTAAGAATCTTCTTAAAATAAGAACTTAAAGTCACACCTGGGCTAAACCATGTTGATTGCAGGGGAGTCATATTTCATCTGTTGCAAACACTACTAGTGTTGAGAGGTGATATTTCGCAGCCCAAGTCTAAATAACAGTGTAATAGTAAAGCTGGTGAGTATCTATGTGCAGTAGCAATTCAAAGATATATCCCTGCATGCAAAGAATACAATTAAATTAATTCCCCCTGCAATCAACATGGTTTTGTCCAGGAGTGACTTTAAGTTCTTATTTTAAGAAGATTCTTAAGTGTGAATCAGGTCCAATATTACATTAGCAAGATCCATTATTACGATGTTGCTGCACTTGAAATGGGAATCTGATGCCCTTTCCGTCTGGATCCAGTCTTCCATAATGGTAGAGGAATTCACTCACCTTGCTTGTATGGACTTAGGCTTCTAGGACTCTATCTTTAAAAAGTATGTACTGTCCACACTTAAAATGTAGATGGCATGTGAGTCTGGATAGTACAGATCCAGACTTAAGAAGGAGCTTGTAATTCAAAGAGAGAGTTACACCAGGGCAAAACCATGTTGCTTTCAGGGGGAGGAAATGTGGCAAATGTGTATCAAAGTCCCTTAGATACTGATGGTGTGATGTCTTTTAGGGCGATGCGTGGACTGAGTGTATAAACTGGGAAGTAAGACTATGAATTACCTGCGGTTCTTTGCTTGTCCACACTCGTGTCCGAGTCCCAGAGTATCCGGTAGCTTGTGATCAGCTGTGCCCGGGGGCTAATGCTTCATGGCGGCATGCACACCGCCGCATTAGGAAGTAGGGTATTCGGCTTTTGATATGTCCTGTGTTATATGCTTGACCCAATAATTTCACAACAACAGTGGGGCTATGTTTGTCTGCTGACGCTTGAGAGTCAGATCGTGGCTGAGCAAGATTACGGTAGGTCAGTTCTGGACTGGGTGTTATTTACATGGGAGTAAAATGTATAGTCACGGGAGAGGGGGGTCAACAACTCGCCATGTGTTGTATAGGAGTGTCTGTCCCCATAGCGAAGGGCCATATTTCAATAAGGCCGTTTGCTCCCAGCCAGTTCCGAACTCGATGCCTCAATGAAGCATAGCAATCGATCCCCAAAGCACCAAACACTGTGCTCCGAAAGCTAAGTAAGTTCCCCCAACTCACTCCCTAAACCTAAGCCCCCCCACAGCCTATCCTTAAGTTCCCCCCACAGCCTAACCCTAAGTCCCCCCCGCAGCCTAACCTTAAGTCCCCAGGTGTGCTTCCAAAATTGAATGGGTGAGTATGTGAATCGCATACTTACCCATTCATAAAAAAAATTCTAACACTGCTGCTATTCGAAATAGGGACAGCCGAAAACCAACTTTCGGCTGTCCCTACTTTGTAAGGCAGCCTTTCTTAGGCAGGGACTCGCAACGGTCATATGGGGGTGTAATTTTACGAAATCCCTAAGGGCTTTAAAGTGTAGGTTGTCCCTATGACTAGACCTTCCCCCAGGTGAAAAGGTCTAAACCATATTCGGAAAGATAGTGGCATTAAAGTCCCCTGCCACAATAGGTTCCCCCTGTCGAACTCCAGCTAAGAAAGAATACATCTGATGGAAGAATCTGTCTTGGTCAATATTGGGGGCATAAATATTTACCAAGGTGCACATAAGGTTGTTGAGTTTACCTACTAGGTATCTGTATTCACCCTCTGTATAGGAGTGTAACATTTTAATAGTAAGATGTCGGTCAAATAGTATAGCCACACGCCTCTTTTTAGTCCTATTATAATATTATCATAAGAGAGGTAGGTATGTGGGAAGAGTCGGGATTGGAGTATCTTAAGTCCCCCCATAAGGTATTTAAGAGAGGAGAATTGTTTCGATCTCTTTTGGGTAGAGATAAGACCCTTAACATTTAATGAGAGTATTTTCAGAGGCATGGGAATATAGAAAAGAGGAGCATGGCTACAGAAGGTGTCAGTAATATTTTCTGGAAGAAAAAGCAAAAGTAGTGGTCAGGTGGCAACCAAGGGGGGTTATTAGCGCTCAGGCTGCTCTTAGGGTGAATATTGGGAGGGTGGGTCCATACCCATACCTGTTCATCAATTACCCCCCTCCCCCAGTTCCCTATATAAACCCCACACTGTCCACAAATGGTTAATACCCTGAGGAAGTCAGTCAAATGATGAAATGCATTGGGTTACACCGTTAGTAGCAAGCACCTTTATTATCACTGCGATACGTGTATCAGCAACCCACCTTTATTATCATACAATAAAGTATTTGTACAGTTTCCAGCGGTGTTCTCATCTGTCACCTCCATCCTTCCACCACCATCTGCAGGCTCCCTGTGTCTCTCTCTCTTGCTTCCCACACTATCTCTGGACCTACACCACTGTGAGCAGCCACCACCTACTACCAGAAACATAAGACAGATCCATTCAGCCCTATAAAACCCACAGAGCGAGATTCCATCACAGCTATCAACCCCCAACTTTCTCACCACCACAATCATCAATTGGTTCAGTGCATCCACCCTATACTTTTATCTGAGGTAGCACCCAAGGGAAAGGGAAGGTAGAGAGGCCAGGTGTTTGGGGAACATTGGACTCAAGTGCTGGCTAAACGGAATAGGAAGCAACCTAAATGACCAGCATGGAACGTGGTTAGTTAGCACATCTAGATGAATGCAGGCAAATCTGAACAGAAGAATTATCAGAACATTAGGAATGGTAAGTGAATATATACACAGATACATATAGATATATATACACATATACAGAGACATCTGTATACATGGATGGACCTACGCTACGGTGTGCAACAGCGTAGGCTATTAACAGAGGCTAGTACAAAACCTTGGAAGAGGAGGGCTAAGGTCCTCTCCAAGTATGACTATAAAAACATAAGGGCAACTGGTATAAATTCTTATAACCTCAGGAAACATTAAAGGATATTGTAAACAAAACACAATAGTACATCAATTGGTTAATACATTAGTATAACTTAGCCCTCAAAACAAGGGCAAACTGAGCATATACTAACAATTCTACATCTAAGGCAAAAAGTAGCAGATTCTGAACCAAATATCCTGTTAACAAACAAATTAAACAAATTAATAGATAGGCCCATCAGATTTACAGCTTCATTCTGGGGAAGATCTTTGGAAGATTATTCTGAATAGGAACGACATTTGTGCCTGAAACCATTTTGCAAAGCATGGGATGCAAATTAAGTAACTGTTTTTGTATGGAACAAAACACTATTTGCTTATGTGTGTAACACACAAATACAGAACCTTCTTATATTGTAACTGCAAATTAGAGTAGAACTAAGACATTTCCCTTTTCAATTATTATTTTATCAGCACTTTTTAAATGTCTAATTCAGCAAGGGTTTGCATATTTCTAAATCATCCCTTAGGTCTTATGAAAAAAAACATTACAACTAATGATCAGATCCAGACTTCTGAAATGAGGGCATTTTCTGGCTTTTGCGCATTTACACATATAGTAGCATCTGGATCTGTAAAATCCAAAGTTGGATAGGGGACAAAATCAAATAAATGAGTTTTAATTCCTACAAAATAAATTATTTTTCAGTGATTACAAAAATACATCCTAAATAGGTCCAGTTTAAATCCTGATTTTAGTTTTTATCCTTACAGCCAAACACCAATTGCTGTAGGTATCTTCAGGTAATTTTTTTGTGATCAATACTTGTTTAGTTGTGCATGACAGAGAAAAGATACAATCTATTTTCTTTGAGCGATCATTACTGTTCTCCTTTCTTCCAATTTTACAAAAGTAATTGTAGTCCACTAAATGTCAGCTTAGATCATTTTGAAAAAAAAAATCAGATCAATCAGATTATTTAAGATTCACAAACAACAAGAACATACACGCACTTACTTATGAATAAATTTGTCATATTATGTTCCTTACAGAAAACATATCTTCTTTTTATATCAGCTTGGATGAATATTCTATATTAATTTAGAGGTGTGTATCACACATCAATGAAATGTAATAGAAGAATGCAAAAGAAAAGGAAAACTCTTCTCTCAACAGTAACATTTTTACTTTTGTTTTTTTTTTTTATCTGTTGTGTTTGATTTCTTTGTGATTTATGATTCACTATTTGCACGTACTAGAGCAGGGGAAATGCTCTTCTATTTGCAGTATTGTGAATCAGAAATTCTGTACTGTAACCTCCATTGCGTGCTGAGTTTAAAGTAAATATGATCAGGCTCTACATGTTTTTCTCATGATTATTGCCCCAATCACACAATAAACAAGTATTTGGAATGATATCTAGTGTGTACACTGCAACGATCATGTCTTATTGTGGCAAAGTACATAACATCATTTGATTTTATCACTTCACTTCTGAGTTTACAGATCAAACAATGTTGCATTGTGAGGAAAAACATGTATGGCTAGACTCACTAAACTGCGGAAAAGGAAAAGTGGAGATGTTGCCTATAGCAACCAATCAGATTCTAACTGACATTCTCTAGATTGTAATAGGAAAGTAAGAGCTAGAATCTCATTGGTTGCTATGGGCAACATCTCCATTTTTACTCATAGTGTGTTCCCAGCCACATATTATAAAATAAATAAAACAAAATAAAACAAAACCTGCCAGACCACTTGAGAAAATATTAAAATTAAAAAATTCTTTTTTTACGTATGTTAACTAGCAAGTGATGAGAAAATATAAGAGAAATAAAAATATAGACCTTGTTGTTATATTTGTGACAAAGGGTGCTATTTCATAGTGGTTGTTTTGGAGACTTAGGGACCTCTGCCGGAGGTGAGCTCTCAATTTAAAAATACATGATATATGACCCAAAGTTGGGACTCTGACAGTTTTAGGTTAGGACCACCAAACAGAGAAGCCTTGTAAGCGGCTGGTGGCTTATCATATATCTGCAGATGTATGTAACTAATTATCTGACTTTTATTTTATAGATAGAAAGTTATGATTTGTTGCTGGGTAATCGTTACAGTGTTGGGGTGTTTTTTTTTTTTACCTTACAGCACCTGCTCCATATTACCTTATAAATTGATTTCAGCAATCTCCACTTTGTGTGTAACATATAATATAACATCATATAATATAACATATAATGTAACATATAATATAACATTTAATACAACATATAATACAACATATAATATAACATATAATGGGTTCTTCCTATTGAAAACAAACAAGCAGACAATCAGATATGAATGTAACGCTATATATAAACAAAGCAAGGCCTGGCACTCTAGCCATTACCCAGCAACGGACCATAATCTTCTATCTTTAAAATAATAGTCAAAGAATTAGTTAAAAATATCTGCAGACACATGATAAGCCACCCACCACTTACAAGGCTTCTCTGTTAGGTGGTTCTAACTTTAAAATTTAGAGTTCCAACTATGGGTCATATATCATATCTTTTTAAATTTAGAGCTCACCTCTGACAGGTCCCCTAACTTACCTCAGGAGGCACCCCTTAAAGCTTCCAAAATAGTTGCTGTGGAACAACACCCCTCTCAGCTGGTATAGGTTATGCAGACAGGTGCATGAAAGGTCGGGGTAATCTGCTAGCTACAGAAACACAGGAAAGAAAATGCCCCAGCAGCACTGCCATTAACCAGTAACAGTTGTTCTTCTCATAACCATTTAATCAGTCAGCCAGTCAGACTTATTCAGGAGTGTCTCACTACATCTGAGGATTCCTATCTCCAGAGATGTTCTTCTCTGGTTACAAGTCTATCTTTACTATGTATATTCAGAAGGAGACTGAAAGTCCACACATAAGAGGCTAGTGCACTCTCATGACACTCCCCTCTCATGGATGGATTTTAGCTAACTTATATGTCCATAACCCTATCTTAAATTCTCTACAAAAGATAGTACTCAGCTCATATAGTACTATTTAAATGCCTCCCCCTTCACATAGCATATAATCTATCTTGGAGTGTGTTGTCACAGGCTGACGTATGGCGCTCTAAATGTATGGACACCAATTCCATAGTTCAGTTGGCTTCAACAAACTTGTCCAAATTAAAGTAGCTAAACATTTTTCTACTAAGCGATTCAGTTACTGTGTTAAGAATTAATAA
Organism: Limnodynastes dumerilii; assembly: GCA_011038615.1. NCBI lineage: Eukaryota > Metazoa > Chordata > Amphibia > Anura > Limnodynastidae > Limnodynastes > Limnodynastes dumerilii. The sequence goes on along the minus strand of WWET01000067.1, from coordinate 527,826 downwards.
TAGGGATAATGGGCCTGATCCAGACCTACGCCAATGACACCGTATTAGCGTTCACTTTCCCCGACACTCCCCCTGTCTGTCCGATTGTTTAAACGCTAGGATTACTATAGTAATCCTAACGTAACATCTGGAGGGTGCATGCACCTTGCGTGCGTAAATCACCTGACGATCTTAAATCTGGATCCGGTCCTTAGTTTTGGCTTTAGTGGATGTCTTTTTTAATATATTTATATATATGTATATATATGCACACACACATGCAGAGGTTAAACAAAACTTTTACAGGTATTATATTATAACAGTTCTCAATGTTTCATCCGTGAAAAAAGGTCTTCATTAGGGGTAACACATGAACAGAATGCCAAACATCCAGGCTAATATTTCTGAGGCTGCAGCAGGGGTGAGTGACTTTTAACATTTGTTTTTCAGATATAATGTACAGAATGGTTGCACACACATAAATATACCCTGATGAAAGATGCTGCGGCAACTGAAACTAAACAGATCAAGTTTTGAAAATAATAAGAAATAAATAATAATAATCATAACTTACTCATTACACACACACATATATCTATGTATATCCTGTATGAGTATATCAAGTATCCTAGCTATAGTAACTCCCATACCTACTTAATTAACAAGATAAAAAAGGTTATAGCAATGAAAACACTCACTAATCTTACCTTAAGATCCTGGCAGGAGAAGTTTTTTTCAGGCTGGGAGCTGGGGAGGTCACATGACAGAATGTGAGAGGAAGTCTCTCTCACAGTGTAGGTGAGTCATCACTGACTGCAGAGCTGGAGAGCTCTGTGTCTCTCTGTCTGCCTGTGATGACTCATAGGATCAGGTGGGGACATAAGTCCCTGATGTGGATGGTCGGCCACTCAGCCAGCCGGCCGTGGGCTGCACAGAGCGGCCCTAAAACCACTGATAACGAAGCAGTTCGGGGGGCACATGGCACCCTGCCCCCCGGCCCAGCCCGCCTCTGACCGTGTTTCTCCATGTATAAGACGGACCTTTTTTTAAAAAAAAAAATTTGGTGTAAAACGTGGGTGCATCTTATACAGTGGTTGTAGTCTGCCAGGGAGCTGGGGAAATCTCCAGTGGGTCCCCAGTGCCTACAGGCTCAACCACTTATTGCCCTGCAAATGAGCCACTGCTCTACCGAATGATGCAAGCGTGACCTAAGGTCACATCAGCATCTTCTGCATAGCGTGCCGCGGAGGAAAGAGCCAGAGGGAGAGCCAAGGTACCGGTAAGTGTGCTGTGTCTTTGGAATGGGGATGTGAAGGGACATAGGGCCTGATCCAGAGCTATACCGAACTACCGACCAGTGAGTCTAACATCAGTAGTAGGGAAATTGATGGAAACACTGTTAAAGGAACAAATTGTACAGTATCTTAAATCCAGTAACTTACAGGATGCCAAGCAGCATGGATTCACTGGAGGAAGATCATGTCAAACAAATCTTATTGAATTTTTTGACTGGGTCAGTAAAGTATTAGATAAAGGGGGAGCTGTAGACATAGCTTATCTAGATTTTAGCAAGGCTGTTGACACTGTGCCACATCGAAGACTGTTAAATAAGCTGGAAACTTTAGG
>WWET01000067.1:485003-499698 GCA_011038615.1 Limnodynastes dumerilii | reverse complement strand
TACGGGACGATGGACCGAACTTGGAGGCATATTATGGGGAATACTGGGGGGAGGGAGGGGAACTGGAGGCATATTATGGGGAATACTTGGGGGGGAGGGGAACTGGAGGCATATTATGGGGAATACTGGGGGGAAGGAGGGTAATTGGAGGCATATTATGGGGAATACTGGGGGGAAGGAGGGCTACTGGAGGCATATTATGGGGAATACTGGGGGGGAGGGGAACTGAAGGCATATGATGGACAATTCTGGGGAGGAGGGAAGGGAACATGCCATAGCAACACATACACAGTGCCCGGGTGCAGCGGTCCGGGCACAGTGTTTGTGACAATACAGTGTCCGGTATAATACTATTCCCGGACATTGTATTGTCTCAGGGAGAAAAGGGTCCTCTCCCGTGCGTCCGGGAGATCTCCCAGGATTCCAGGAGTCTCCTGGACATTCCGGGAGAGTCAGCAACCATGTCTTATACAGATTTACAGTGTACCCATGTGTCCCCCTCCTTCTTTTCCTTCCGAGCCTTCACTAAAGTGTGATGCAGACATGTAACCTAAAGTCACGTGTCTGCATCACATTACTTAGAACTGGAGACAACCTGCGTGCCACAGAAGATCAGTGAGGAGGACAGAGGAGGTAAGTGAACTGTTTTTTATTTATTTTATATTGTAACTTAGTCTATGAACAGGATTAGTATTACAATATATAAAGTTTCCAAATGTGGAGGTGGGGTTCCAAAAGGAAAGGCGGGGATGGGGGTGCCAGAACAGAACCAAATTCTATTCTGACGCTCCTGACAGCTAGGATCCTATAGCAAGGAGGCATGCTGCAGGGGAAATGAGGCCCGGAGTACCCTGCTACAGTGCAGTGATATCATTACATGCTGCTGCCGTATAGCAGTGTGTAACAGTCACTGCACATTTTCCAGTGATTATAGATTTTTCATTCTAGGTACAAAATAACCCTTTCTCTAAAGGCAATGACTGATGTACTGTTCTGAAATTGTGATTAAGCAGACTGAGAAAAAAAGGAGTGTTATCATCATTTCTTTCATTCCATGCCTCCAAAGAATATCAGAATTGGATTTCTGCTAAAGTGCCTAAAAGAAACACAACTGTCAAGAGGAATTTTGGGCCTTGGTACAGCGACTTCTTGGGCCCCTTCATATTCAATTATCATAGTAATTTTCAAGGTGTCAAAGTAGCTTTGTTCAAACCAGTGAAGATGTGTCTCCTTGCGGGTATGTCAGTGCACCCCATAATACATTCTCCCTACAGCCTAGATCTCTCACACACCACAAACAGATTTTCAGGAAACAAATTGATATTTAGATTGCTTTACATTAAACATACTCCCCCTTTAACACTCATGTGTCCCCCTCCCCCTGGAATACTCTTGCACATTGTAATGTAACATTAGCATTTAAGTAACTCTCCATAATTTTTCTAATGTTAAGTGATTTAGGGGTGATGGTGTGATAACCATATAAAAATGTAGGGAAGCCGTTTCATTATGCTGCACTGTATTGGTAAAGCCAATACAAAACTTGGTCCACATGGCCCACATCTTTTACATAATGGCTATATTTATATCCTGCTTCAGCTTTTGTATCTGTTTTTCCAGCAGTGTGGTTATGTCGGGGTAACCCTCCTGGGTTACTGGTTCAACCTTCAATTCCGAAATGGACCTCCACAGTTATAATTGGACACAAGATGGGAGTGCCTGAACTCACTTCATTATTTAAGCTTTAAAATGGTTTCAGTAGTTTATATAACTCCAGAACTACTCACCAGTGTTTAGCAAAAAGTTAACATTTTCCCCTCTGTATATCATGGGTTACTGGGTGGCAGGGAGTTTGGAAGGTAACTGGAGAGAGAAACAAAGGGGTATACTTACAAAAGTCGATTTAGCAAAACAAAAGACCAAAGTCCCGGGACTTTGCTGGCAATTATGCCATCGCCGTATTCAGTAAAGGCAAAGTCCTGGGACTTTAGCCTTTTGCAAAAATCGACCCAGCAAACATCGCTGGACAGAATTCGTCCAGATGTTTGCCATTAAAAAAATACAATTCGCTGTATTCACTAAAGGCGATTTAGTTAAATCACCTAGAGATCATTGGCAAATCGATAAAAAACAAAGCGCCTTGTGTGTGTATGTTTTTTCAACACTGTATTTTTTTTCCAGGACCAGATACAGCGCAGCATGCTTAGAAGGCTTGTAGTTCTATCAGCGCAGCCATGCTAAGCATTCCAGACATGCTGCGTTTGCATTTTGAATAGAGAAATACACATGTCAAAAATATTGACATGTGTTTTTCAGGTACGGTGTGGGGCGCTTTTATTGAACTACAAGCCTTCTAAGCATGCTGCGCTGTATCTGGTCCTGGAAAAAAAATACAGTGTTGAAAAAACATACACACACAAGGCGCTTTGTTTTTTATCGATTTGCCAATGATCTCTAGGTGATTTAACTAAATCGCCTTTAGTGAATACAGCGAATTGTATTTTTTTAATGGCAAACATCTGGACGAATTCTGTCCAGCGATGTTTGCTGGGTCGATTTTTGCAAAAGGCTAAAGTCCCAGGACTTTGCCTTTACTGAATACGGCGATGGCATAATTGCCAGCAAAGTCCCGGGACTTTGGTCTTTTGTTTTGCTAAATCGACTTTTGTAAGTATACCCCTTTGTTTCTCTCTCCAGTTACCTTCCAAACTCCCTGCCACCCAGTAACCCATGATATACAGAGGGGAAAATGTTAACTTTTTGCTAAACACTGGTGAGTAGTTCTGGAGTTATATAAACTACTGAAACCATTTTAAAGCTTAAATAATGAAGTGAGTTCAGGCACTCCCATCTTGTGTCCAATTATAACCACACTGCTGGAAAAACAGATACAAAAGCTGAAGCAGGATATAAATATAGCCATTATGTAAAAGATGTGGGCCATGTGGACCAAGTTTTGTATTGGCTTTACCAATACAGTGCAGCATAATGAAACGGCTTCCCTACATTTTTATATGGTTATCACACCATCACCCCTAAATCACTTAACATTAGAAAAATTATGGAGAGTTACTTAAATGCTAATGTTACATTACAATGTGCAAGAGTATTCCAGGGGGAGGGGGACACATGAGTGTTAAAGGGGGAGTATGTTTAATGTAAAGCAATCTAAATATCAATTTGTTTCCTGAAAATCTGTTTGTGGTGTGTGAGAGATCTAGGCTGTAGGGAGAATGTATTATGGGGTGCACTGACATACCCGCAAGGAGACACATCTTCACTGGTTTGAACAAAGCTACTTTGACACCTTGAAAATTACTATGATAATTGAATATGAAGGGGCCCAAGAAGTCGCTGTACCAAGGCCCAAAATTCCTCTTGACAGTTGTTTTTCTTTTAGGCACTTTAGCAGAAGTCCAATTCTGATATTCTTTGGAGGCATGGAATGAAAGAAATGATGATAACACTCCTTTTTTTCTCAGTCTGCTTAATCACAATTTCAGAACAGTACATCAGTCATTGCCTTTAGAGAAAGGGTTATTTTGTACCTAGAATGAAAAATCTATAATCACTGGAAAATGTGCAGTGACCAATATTAATTTGCTTGGGTCATTTTTTTTTTTTAGCTATTTTAAAACTATTTATATTCAGCTGCATTTTGACATAATGGACCGGATTCACAACTACGTTTTTTTAACTTACATGCCGATTTTAAAGTGCAGAGCTAATGCACATGCATAGTAAAAGACCGCATATACGCAATCTACATAAAGGAAACGCTACATAGATAGTGTAAAATATTTACTATACATGTGCATTAGCTCTGCACTTAAAAATAGGCACGTAAGTAAAAAAAAACTTAGTTGTGAATCCGGTCCAATATGTGTAATTGTTTCAAGCCACTGTAGTAATAATAACAAATCATTGTAATAATACTTAAGGGGCCTCATTTACAAAAGTTGGTTTTTGCCAGCAATTATAAATCGCCAGACACCGCGGTGATTTTGCCGTGATTTAAAAAAAAAAATAAAAATTGTGGCATTTACTATGCCACACTTTTGGCTGGCGATTGACGATCGCCGTCGATCGCCGTCGATTATTTTAAATGGAAAACCGCTGTCTTTTTATACAGAAAATAAAAAAAAATCGCTGTTGATCATGTTCTTTTTTTTCAATTAAAAAAAGAATTCTTTTGTAAAAAATTACAATCGCAGTATGCTTATGACCCTTAGCATGCAGGCACATATCGTACTATAAGGCACAGCATGCCCATGTTTAGCAGGGCATGCTGTGCCTTATAGTACCATAAGCGGTAGCATGGCAAGAGCTAATGTCATTCTGCCGCATACATAATATGCCCCTTTCCTGTCCAAATAAAATTACATGGTCCCATTCTGATTTAACATAAACTAGATGCCCCATTCATATTAAAACCCCTGCAGATGCCACCGTAAGTATTAAAACACATGTAGATGCCCCCGTTATTTTTGAGACCCCTGTAGATACCACTGTTATTATTAAAACCCCTGCAGATGCCACCGTTAGTATTAAAACACATGTAGATGCAATACACCAGTATGTGCCTTCATAAATATTTTTATGTATCATTATTACTTAAAAATAAATCAAATACTCACTGTTCAGAAGTCCACAGTGTTGCCAGGCACACATCTGTTATCTGACTCCTCCTCTTCTCCTCGCTGGGGCAGACTAGAAGCTCCTTCTTCTTTGGGGTCCTCTGGCGAATGACTCATGCCATTGCTGGGGCCCTTTTATAGTCTCCGTCGCAGACTCGTGCCAGAGACTATAAAAGGGGGCAACAACAGTTGTATTAATAGTAACGGGGGCAACTACTGGTGTATTAATAGTAATGGGGCAACTATGGGTGTATTTATACTAATGGTGGCATCTACAGGGTCGATTTTGCTAAATGCTAAAGTCTTGGGACTTGCCTTTAGTGAATGTGGCGATGGCATAATCGCCACCAAAGTCCCAGAATTTTGGTCGATTTTAGCAAAATCGACTTTAGTAAATGGAGCCCAAGGAGTCCTAATGGGAGACATAATTGAATATCCCCTTTATAATGTGTTTTAATACTAATGGTGGCATCTGCAGGGGTTTTAATACGAATGGGGGCATCTAGTTTATGTTAAATCAGAACAGGACCATGTAATTTTATTTGGACAGGAAAGGGGCACATTTTATATGCTGCAGCATGACATTAACCCTTGCCATGCTGAAACTTATAGTACTATCAGTGCCTGCATGCTAAGGGTTATTAACATGCTGCGCTAGACATTTTGATTATGAAAAACACATGTCAAAGTTGTTGACGTGTTTTTCAGCTACAATGTGTGTCACTTTCAATGAAAGCGTCACACACAGAAAGCGCTTTTTCTTGGCGATTTTATTAAGCATGCGTCTGAGATTTTACTAAGTGGCACTTAGTAAATCCGGCGATTGCTATATATGCCATTGAAAAAATCAGGACGGTAATGTTTCGGCAATGTTTGACGTGTCGAGTTTGCTAAAGGCTAAAGTCCCGGGACTTTGCCTTTAGTGAATGTGGCAATGGCATAATTGCCACCAAAGTCCCAGGATTTTGGTCGATTTTAGCAAAATCAACTTTAGTAAATGGAGTCCAAGGAGTCCTAATGGGAGACGTAATTAAATATCCTCTTTATAATAAATAATTACTTATAATACATCAGCATTGCTTAAAAGTTTGTGACGCTATAGGCATAGGTCATGTACTAAATTTTTTTTAGCATGAGCAATTTATAGTTTTATTAAACCAAATATTTTATATTGTGATATGTGACTTTGTTGTAGGTTGTAATTGATTAATAACATTTTTAGAACAGTTTGTGTTTCAATACATAAAGCATTTTGTACTAATGTGACTAACTTAATGTTAAAAGCTGACAAAATACTTTGCTCTGACTAAGGCTTAGAGCTATTAAACATGCTTTATATAGAAAATATCTGACCACTCCTGAATCATCCTTACTGCAGAATTTCCCTTGGCACCAGAAATGCAGAATCCTGACAATTTGACTACTGAGGCAAAACTGGTTTCATTGACTTTCATTTGTCTTTGCTTTTGATCTGTCTTTCATAAGGATTTCATGAGAGCAAACTGTATTAAATCCAGATGAAAAACTGTAATGTGTGACTTAGCTCTTACACTAGTACTGTCACAGACCACTTTGAAGAATGTACAATTGTTAACTGTGTGCTCTAACAAACCAACTCTAAGTTCTTGGAGGTCACATGCAAGTATAAAGAATGCTTTGTATCATTATTACGTAATTGTTATACTTCTCTGGTATTTCTTTTCTATCATTACATTTTATATACCAACATAATCAAATTACAACAAAGCTAAATATATAAGATTAGGGCAGCTTACTGATCACTCTTATACTTTTCCTACAACCATTTCATTCTATATAACACCCCCTTCTCTGCATCTCCCTTTTCCCTCTATTCTTTCCAACTCCCGCCAACCTGGTACCCCCGCAGTGGCGCACCCAGGGGGGGTTTCTGGTTGCCCAGAAACCCCCCAGATTGAGGTCCATCTCCTCTCTGTTCCCTCCCCGTTTCCTCCTGCTCTATCTCCCCTCTGTTGCCTTAGTACTTGTTCTTTTATTGTTCTTTCAATACCCCTCCCCAACTGTTCTCTCTATATGATAAATAATCACAACCTTTCTAAAAGCGCTACGATAGTCACAGTACTTGTTTTACACTTGTCCACTAGTCACGTCCTGATTTCTTCAAATAAATGACCCAAATCCTTCTGAAAGGTTTATCCTGAACTCTTCCTTTTCTTTTCCATAGGTCTCCCTTGAAAGGATTACATAGACAATGGGGAAGAACCCCTGTGTGACTCCGCAACACTCTGGTAAGTACAGTAATACTCAGTACTACTCACACTTTTTTCCTCTTGAATAATTTGCATGTAGATGATTCTTTATCACCCTGCTCTCTTTGCAGAATCCTTTCTTTAATTCTCTGGTTTTCCTCTGTTCTTCTTCAAATATTATATCTCATCATGGATCCACATGTATGCAAGCAGAAGACAAGAATCTAAGTGCAGTAACATCAAAAACTTATAACAGAGGTCAACGGTGTAACAACTCACACTCTACTCCTCTTGTGTCGCTGCGTGTAACAGTGCTTGTACCCCTCTGATGTTCTGAACTTCCTCCAGGTCAAGCTTATCCCAAGTTCAAGGCAAAATAAAGGATAAAGGAAATAGAAGGATCTAAGTGTAACACCGTCAGTTTTAAACAAAATTATGCAACAATGTATCCACTCACATTATCCTCCTCTTGTATCTTTGCATGTATCAATTTGTCTCTCTCCCCTTCTGTTTTTCTCCTTAGGTGTAGTGGACACAAATCATTGCTTTACCACCTGACTTCACACACCATGCATCACAATCGACGGTTAGATTAAATCGGTAACATTTACTATGTCCTCCTTTTTCCCTATTTTCCTCAGTACTTTTAATAAAATTCTTCAATCAGCTTCCAGAAGATTTTTTTTTTTTCTCAATAAAAATAAATATTTCAGTAAAAACAATCATTGAATTACTTTGTGTTTCTTATAGCGTGGAGTCCTTATTTCATTACACCTATAAGGGGGAGGCCCCGTATACTTATGTCTATACGTCCACTATTCCCGAAGGTCTTTTAAACACTCACATACAAAATCACAAGTAAAGTTTTTTTTTCAAATACTAACCCAGCACTCAGCCAGAGAAAAAACACTATTGTGTCTGGTAATCAATGATATCAAATTCCAGGAAAATAATCCAGCAGCAGCTCTGGGGATGACTAGTCCCCTTTAAAAACACAAACTAGACCGCAAAGAGTTGCGCTGTGGATATAACCCAAGAATATTTTATTAAGAGCTAACCAAGCATAAATAAAATATAGATATGAAATCTATACAACTTTACATGCACATAACTAAAACAATAAAACAACAGATGTATAATATTTGTTATAAGCACAACTTCCAATTTGAGCAATATTTTATGGGTATTGCCTGTCTACGGGACTTTCTTATAAAATAGAAATGTATATAATGGCCCCCTTCTCAGTCCAAATATATGACCTATGTTATGTTTTATAATATATCACTAAAATTGGATGTGTTTTGTGCAAAGAAAATTCTATTTTCAAAATACAGACAGCCGAAAGCTCATTTTAAAAAATATGAGTAATTAGAATGTTTTATTAATGAATGGGTAAGTATGCCCAGTCTTAGGGTTAGGCTGCAGAGAAGGGAGACTTGGGGTCAAGCTGCATAAAATGGAGTCTTAGAATCAGGATGTGGGGAAGGGAGTCTTAGGGTCAGGCTGCAAAGAAGGGAATCTTAGGGTCAGGCTGCGGGGTGGAGAGGGTTAAGGTAATGGAAGGGGAAGACTTAGGATAAGGGTTGGGGTTAGATAAATACCATTTGCCGCTACGACTTCGTCCTAGGAATTATCAATCGATCAATCGACTTGAGACCCAGTTCGAAACTGACTGGTATAAAACTACCCTTTCGAAAAAGATCCACACCCACTAGTATTGGATTGCTATTAGCTCCCTTGAAGAATGCAGACAGCAGATGCAGAGAATCATTGCTTGACCTGCTGATGCTAATAAGCAGCGCTGGATCAGGCAATGTGATAACATGTCTATTGCCAGGTCAGTATAAAGGTGATGCTGGTAGTACTATTGGTTGTCATGCCTCTAATATCTGTTGCCTGGTGTGCTGCATATCCACCTAGTAAATCTGCTGAAAGTATCGTTCAGCCACCTTTGTTAACTTCATACAAGCCACCCCATGAGCTTCATTCAACCAACCTTAGGTTCTTATTTCAACTATCCCTTTATGTTTTATTTAACCAACCCTGGGCTCTGCTTTCAACCATCCTTGTGTGCTTCATTCAACCATTCCTGTGTCTTTATTTTACCAATAGAGGTTATTGCATTCAGTATCATATGTGCCCTCTTATACCGTTACAATTTGTCCTTTATGTTATCCTTCTTTTCCAGTGTAATTCATTCTCTTGCAATCTCTGTGTGCTCATTCCTCAATTCCAATGTACACCTGTGTGCCATATGGTATCTCACTTTCTCTCTATATCTTTACTTGGTCTTGTTTAAGAACTGACCAATTTAACAGATAACATTTTGAAACTAACCTTTTTTTTAATTTTCTTTCCAGATTGATATATTCCAAGTCTCTCATATATAATCAGAGAGCCCTCAAGTAAGCCAATAGGGATTTTTACAGGTTTTCTTAACCTCTGATAGGAGAGCACTTACCACACTAATTTATAAGAACATAACTGATGTTGCCTCAGAGTGTTCCACATCTATGCATTGACCTAATTTATATTCTGTGGTGCTGCCTACTCTGAAAGTCTGATGCAGACTCATTACAAGCTTACAGCTTGATGTTTGATGCTGGCAAAATATGAACTGTAACACTTTTGAAGGGCAGTACAGCATCAGGCAACCATGGATGGTATGTGGACGATTCACAGCACACTGGTTTAAAAAGGATGATCTAGAGCCTGCTTTTTTACTCTTTGTAACATAATCAGGCATACATTAAAAAAGCTATGCAATTAAAATTATGATTAGATTAAATTAAATTAAAGATCTGATAAAATAGATTTTTTTTAAAGTTTTGATGACATACTAATAAAGCACTTACTACTAATAAATATATTTTTATAGCTTAAATTTTTGCAAAGTATATAAGAATCTAGTAAAGCAAATTATGAAAACCATTTGATTTAGCTGCATGTTATAGCAGTCAAACACATCATACTATTGTAAAATATAGAAAAAAACTGTTGAATGGTACATCTTGGTAGCATGTTCTAAAAACACATACAATGGAGACCCAAATCAACTTAAAGCTTTCATTATGGAACTTTTCAAAAGGTAAGAAAAATTAATGTTTCTGATCGACAGATTAAAACCTAGAGGTATAAATGAACAACATAATTATTTAATGTTTATAGACTAGATTACAATAAATACCAATATGGATCTTCCCAAGACATAAATGTGCTGTGTAATCTTGGCAGTATCACGGACTGATTTGGTTGAGTATCTGCACTGGGTTCCTGGGGACGTGATAGGGTTCAGTGTAGTATTGGAAGCTAGAGGGCTTAATGTAGGATCTGCTCATGTGTATTAAACAAAGGGTTTAGCGCACAACAAGACTTGACTTGAATTGGCTAGGCAGACTTGACAAGATTAACAAGGGGGGATTAGAAAAGACTGGACAAGACAGGCTTGATAAGCTTAGTTGGACTGGACTTTACCAGAACTGGACTGGACTAGGTAAGCTTAGCTGGACTGGACTTGACTAGAACTAGACTGGACTTGATAAGCTTAACTGGACTGGACTTGACCATAAAAATTGCAATATAGGTGGACCTACGGTCCCCGGTACTCACTGTCCCGATACAAGTATGATGCGGGGTCCAGGGAAGTGGAGCTCTGCTCCTACGTGGGCTGATGAAACTGGTGAACGAGCGGAGGCCACCCGCCGTTCTGCTGTCCACGACCGAAGACCCGATAGTGTGTGAGAGACTCAATAGTCAGCTGACTCTGCACGTGGTGATGATTGGTATGTCCGTTGACGCGTTTCGTCCCGGGCTGGGACTTTCTCAAAACGGCAAGTGTAGTTTTCCATGGTCTGGGGCTGCTTATATACGGACCTCCAGGTGAAAGTAATCTTATTAGCTCCATTTGGATTTGTATGAAATGTCCATCAATTTGTAGCTCACTAAGTGTTTTTATTATTATATTGTTCTTGTGCATTCAATAAAAGGATTAAGGTACACTTATTATACATACAAAAGCAGCTCATTTCTGCCTGCAATTCTACCAGTGTAGGAAAAAGTACTGAATTGTATAAATATATATAATCATAAAAAATTCACTGCTCGACACAAAAATTTATTTTATACTTTTTCATAAAAAGTTAAATACTGTGTACAGGGTAATGCAATTTTTCTTCCCCTGTTAGAGTCATAAAGAAAGTCCAACATTTTATACTATTTTACATTGTCCAGGGGTATATGATAGCCAGACCCCATGAAGAAAAATTCGAGTACCATATACCATATTATAATTCCCTTTTGAACCTACGTTGATATCGGTTCCTATAAATAAATAAAAGATGTAGATATATAGGTTTAATTATAGGGATATAGGAAATTATATATACTAGTCCCCACCCTCTCAGGTGTGGGGATAAGAAAATGATAATACCTCATTTCCCAGTCATATCAGACTTATCTCTACTGCATATAAATCTTAAATCATTGGACATCTGTTAAATTGTTAATATTATTTAAATATCTAAAGTAAAAAACCAGTACTCTTTTATAGAGTCTACATCATTTCATATCAAACATAAAGGGGCAGAGATTATAACCAATTGAGACAAGATAATATTACAGATAAGTACACAAATTTATATAATAATTGCAATACTAAATAAATTAGGAGCTATTCTAACTTATTTTGAAAAAACTTGCTTGTCAGGCGAAAGAAAGAGAAATAAATTGTTATAATACCAAAAAATAGGTGTGATGAAAGCTGGTATATCTCATTTAAGAAAAAATAAATAAAATAACCTATTCGGGCTTCTACTCAGTTATCTACGTATGTAATCCCTATATGGCTTGTATATATCCAGGCTGAGTGAATCCTGACCGGTAAGTACAGTGAAGACAGAGTCTGGAGAGAATAAAGCCGTGGGATATAAGAAGGGGGGTTGTATAAATATGGGGGAGACTTATGAAAACATACAAGAGTTAGTATCCTGTGTCTCTAAACTCCACCACGTCATTGAGACCCTCCGGTACCAAAGATTGAAGTCTGAAAATCCAGAAGGCCTCTCTTTGGCAGAGTTTAGTGTACCTATCTCCCCCTCTATCCGTAAGAGCTATATGTTCGATGCCAACTATCGTGGCCAGATTCGGGTCGTGTAAATGATAAGACTTGAAGTGTTTGTACAATGTATGTGTTCCTAGGCTTTTAGAGATGTTCCTCCGATGCTCACGAAAGCGGTCTTTTAATTTTCTAGTGGTTCTGCCCACGTACTGCAGGCCACATGGGCACTGCAGCACGTAGATAACAAAACTAGTTTCACAGTCGATGTAACTCTGTATTGGGGCAGAAAAATCCCCAGAATGTGATTGGATACAGATGGTGTTATTCAGTATTTGGGAGCAGGTTAAACATATGTTCCTATTACATTTATAGCAACCCTTCTTAATATTGCTATTTTGGGATTTTTTAGAGCCAGTTTTTATTCTACTTGGGGCCAGATAATTACCCAGGTTTTTATTTTTCTTATAGATAATATGGGGCTTTTCCCCCACCAAGGACACCAGATTAGGGTCCTGTTTTAATAAATAAAAATTGTTGTTGAGAATTCTACCAAGTTGCTTAGACTTACTATTATATTTGGTAATGAATGGTATCCGTTCCGAATGCATATCTAGTTCTGATTTCTCAGTCTTGTTTCTTCTCTCCCTGGGAATCAATAGATCTGTTCGATCTAGATTCCTAAAGTTTCCAGCTTATTTAACAGTCTTCGATGTGGCACAGTGTCAAAAGCCTTGCTAAAATTCTAGATAAGCTATGTCTACAGCTCCCCTTTATCTAATACTTTACTGACCCAGTCAAAAAATTCAATAAGATTTGTTTGACATGATCTTCCCCCAGTGAATCCATGCTGCTTGGGATCCTGTAAGTTACAGACTGTAACAGACTGGCTGTTTTGAAATTTTCAAAATTCCTCCTTCAACCGATTCTCACTGTATGAGTGTTATTACTATTTCCTCTCCTCGCAGCAGTTTTGGCTAATATGTGGATGAACAATTGAACTTAAAACTTGCAAGCAGCGTGAGGTCACTACGAGCCTGTAAAACACTCCCAACCGAACCACAGCAGTGGGTGGAAGTGCTGCTGAGAAACCGAGGACTTCGGGCAGACTGCTGATTCTACAAGTTACAAAAACATATCATTGGTGCACCGGTGGTAAGATAAAGAGGAATGGGTGCTTTATATAATTCAGCTGCCTCTAAACAACTTTAATTATACCAATATTGAGATAAAGAGTGATCTATACATTGAACGCCTTACTCCTTCATATTGTCTGTTTTTCCAGTTGCCATCAGTCTTTTGCCTACATTGGTTAAAGGAGCTATATGATTTAGTGTGAAATCTTTTTGTGACCATTTTAAACAAATAACATCATTGGAACGTGCCCACTCGTATACAGAACTACATATGTGGTGAGAGTGAAGCAACTATTGTTTTTGAACCTTTTTTTTAATTTTACTACATTTGGAGTACACAATGAACTGAAACTGATATTCATATATTGTCTCAATATCCAAAAATCCCTGCATGGTATTTACCATCATTTATTGGTTCCTTGTATGCACCTTTGTATACAACTATCGGCTAGTCTCTGTATGTATTTTATATATTTATTTTTAGGATTACTTTTAGGTTTAATAAACTGGGATTTAGATAACTATTAAGGAAGTCTTCTTATATTTGTTTAATTAATTTCTGCATTACCCTAGCGCTTGCTACTATTTTCTTCTTTTGTTTGCATAATTCTCAACAGGGTTGGCAATCCCTGTTTTAGTGGCTTGAGCACTTGGGGTATACAGAAACTATTAGTATTATAAAGTCACGTCCTCTCAAAAGTTTGCTTTTGTTTTTTAAATGGACAAATAAGCCCCATTATGCCATCTAGCACCAGTGAGTATATATTAGGCATCTAGCTACATTTAAATTACTAGCTTTTTAAGACTGATGCTTATACCATTCTCAACATCAAATGAATGTCATAGTTGTTTTCCCTATATTGAGACATTCAGTACTATTTAAAAAAAAACAAAAAACTTATATGAATGAAAACTCTAATTCTAATTACAGAGTGAAATCACAACCAACATGCCTAAATATCTGATTGACCATTATAGCATTTAATAACTCAACAACATATTATTTATGCACAATACCTTCAAACTAGCTGCATAATCTATTCACTATATCTAGAGCACTCAGTACTGTCCTTTTCAGGATGGTGTAACTGTTATATAATACAGTTAATATTATTGGCTGGTTATGGTCGATTTGACAACAATCAGAAATAAAAAAGCCGAAAGTATTTTAATGTTGAAAAAATGTAATGTAAGCATGGGTACCATATCTACAGCTATATATTCAGCATGGTACCCCTTTGTAATGCTGCCATAAAAAACACAGACAATACATATTAAAATAAAACTAATACATTTTTTACTATGTTCCTCTCCTGCGTCTTACTCCACTACTATTCTCTATCTATTCCTCCACCCTGTCATGTCCATTCTCTCTGTCTGTCCTTCGGTCTATCTTGTTTTCTTCTTCTTCCACCGCTAAAACTGTTTGTGTCCTGCCAACTGCTTCCGGTGCTGCATCACAGGATTTCTGAGTGCAGCAGCATTGAAAGTCTGCATTGGTTCTCAAATGTCTGCTGATGCTTCTAATTATGAATATATACATATTTTATGATAGCTTTTTCTAGTTAATTTTTTTTGTAATTTTTTTATGTTATTTTTACTCATGACTACTGAGTTTACATCTGAATCATATTTCTTTCC
>WWET01000067.1:444839-474107 GCA_011038615.1 Limnodynastes dumerilii | reverse complement strand
TAAAAGGGGAAGAGGAAGCCAGGCAGGAAGCAACCACCATCAACACTGGGCAAGGCAGAAGATCACCGGCGTCCTCGTGGAGGAACGCCGGGACTTTAACAGAGGCGCTGCGCATGCGCCGGCCACCCTGTGGAACACACGCTGCGTTCCACAGAGCGGAAGCATCGTTACACGCCGGCTGTCGGCTGCCGGCGTGTAACACCTGTGGAACGCACGCTGCGTTCCACAGAGCGAAAGCATCGTTACACGCCGGCTGTCGGCTGCCGGCGTGTAACATTGTGACAGGCAAAGCATTAGGTGCCTCCATTTTTAAAAAAAATGCATGGGGCTGAGACCTCACCTGTAATGTCACTGTAAATAGGTGATAAAACAACTCTACTTTAGGTGTTTTGGTAAAAGAAACTAATTTCCCATCTTCCCAATCACAGCAGCAATATCAGTCTCTTATTACCAGTTACTGTGTGTGCACAACATATGATCTTGTTGAAGCCTCATCAAAGCTCTGACAAATTCATCTAAAGATCTTCTATAGGACCAACATCAGCCTGAGACTTAGTTGCTTTAGTGTGCCCTTCTAATTCTAACAATCCTGTATTGCTGCATGTGAAGTATTCTCCTAGCTGTTGGTGACATTGGGCCTGATCCAGAGCTACGCTGTGCCATGGTTTGTATTTATGGCCTGCGTAGCTCCTATGCACTCCCCCCCTACACTCCCCCTGTGCCCGGCATAATTACACACTTTTACACCAGCTGAAGTCTACCCTAACTTCAACGTGCATAACAGTGTGTAATTACGCCGGCCACATGATCGTAAAGCCCTAACCCAGCCCCCCCTGCCAGCCCTCCCTGTCCGCCTCTTCCTTCGTAACTACACTCTAGTTACGGACGTTCGATCCTGCACACAGATAGACACTGATTACTCTGGGCAACATCTGCCCGGTGCATTCTCAGATCGGCAAAAATGCCAATCGTACGCATCCACCCGCCGTAAATATGCGGGCGTCGTAGATCTGGATCAGGCCCATTCATTTTCTGTTTTCATTAATTTTCATTAATTTTAAGTTCATTATCAAGAAGAACCATTTCCACTAAGACACGGAGAAATGCACTTATGTGATGAGCATCTGTGTCTTTTACTGCCTATGTCTTTGTAACCATTTCTTTCCTTTACAAAAGAAACCAGAAATTGAAAGTAAAAAAAGTTAATTCTATGGTGGATTCTGGTATCCATTTTAAGAAATACAAAGCATCCCTTGAGAGATTTTTTTAAAGTTATTTCTTTTAGTTCATTACAAATATTTTGCTTGGTAAAAGGCTAAACATATTGAAATATGTTTATATCTACAATTGTTTCTGAGGGCAGATCCATTTGTGCCTGACATATATTTTTAAAGTTTTAAAACACCAGGAATATTTGTTTGTTTTAAAATAGCTTGCTAAGAGCTATTGGACTCAGGATATAGCCGGTGAGGGTTTTCTGGGGTTATAGTATACAGAGAATAGAAAGGGAACACAAAACAGACGATATACAAATTGGAAGCATAGAAAAGTTGGAACTTAAGTTTCAGCCTACAGTTATTGTTAACTGAAACATGGCTTTTCTACTCAATATCCCTATTAATGTAAATTCTGCATGATAAACATAATTTCTGTTTTTTTTGTGAAGAATGTCATTTCATAACAAACATATCCAGCTGGACTTGGAAATGGAAATTCAGAAATTCAGTGTAAAAGAACTATTTTTTTTTATCTCCACATGAACATTTTATTTGAAGTATATGAATTCATTTTTATGTGATAACAAAAAGAAAATATTTCTGTCTACAGTAGAACTTTCTCTTTTCCTCTTCACATTTATTACTTATTGGCTTACAATTCTAGTAAAACAGCAGGGCTTTCTTGATGGATTCAGCTGTAGTTAAGTAAAAGAACAGTGGGTGACTGAAATTATACTTCCAGTCCTGAAAATAAATGTAGGCCTGAGGTAAAATAATTTCATTGAACTCTTTATTTATATTCAAAAATTGCATTTTAAATAGGTCTCTGGCAGATCTAATGTGATTTTGCTGATACAAATACACTCTATTACCCGAATGGATTCATATTGAAATAAGTATAATGTCAACAACTGATTAATTATGTTTTCCACAATGAATTTCTGTTAAATTGGCACTGCAAAAAAAAACCCAAAAACAAAAACAAAAAAAAAACCACTGACCCAATTAAGACACACGTCACTAGATGAGTGTAAAATTCATGCCTGCCTCAATAACTGAACATCATATGTTTCCTTATTATCACAACACTCTTTGTCCTTGCTAATAAAGAAAAACTTTGACATCCAGAATTGATCATGGAAGCCGACTTATGCACACGGCTTGCGTAAGATAGCTTGAGTTTGTACTGTGAATGCGCACTACAGGGAATGTCACATTGGTATGCAACTGACCAGTGCTGCATTCTGATGGAGAAGTATTTTACTGCCGGCAAGGCGTGCATGCTTTATATGCATGGTGGGTGGGGATAGGAATGCTAATCTACAGTAAGGACTTTCCAAAGACTTTGCATATGATCTTGCTTTCTGTATTTGGCCCTTCTGCATTGGAAAACTTAGAATAGGTTCTGAATGCGGAAGGGCCACACACGTGAGGGGAGTGCAGACTATGTGCACTCCCCTCACATGTATAGAATATAAGATCAGGAATTAGGTACACTAGTTGCGGAGGCTAGAATATGTAATTATTTTCTAATGCTGGATATGGTCCTATGTTCTGTGTAAGGCAGAGCTGGCCCTCTGGCACATCTGGCAAATGAATCAGGTGGATTGATGCAGTAAGGGCTGATGGAGGACCAGCAATGGTGGTTCTCAGCTCCTTGAAGCTAACAATTGCTATGGCCTATACCTCTGGGGATTGTAACACAGGTGGTGAAGGGGCCCGCAGAGGTTTCAAAGGGGTGGGTAGGTTGGGGTGAAAGGCTTCATTGCAAAGACGTAGCATTAACAACTTACTTGCAAAACTATTAAGTGCGAAATTCAGTCTCAGCAAAGGAGGCAGGCCCACTCATCATGCATTTGAGAGTCACATGGTGGATGGCACTGATATTTAAACTGTACAGTAAGCCTCTGTTGCAGAGGCTAATGAAATGAAATTGCACTTAAGTCTGGATTTGGTCCTATATCCTTAATGTGCCTCTCTGGTTTGCTACTGATGGAAAGGTGTGCACTTTCCTCTGGCTCCACGAACCTTCTGACATTAGTCACTAGTCACATGGGACCTGAAAAATACTAAAGTCCCCACAACTTTCTATCACAATCACTGAGGTAAGTTTTTATAACTTTCCCCTGGATCTTGCAATGGGTATCTGCAAAGCTTCATGCCAAAGCTTTCTGGGCAACTGTGTAAGCTTTTGAGAAGGAACAGTGGATGGCACACATTCAAGTGGGGCCTTTCATTATGTACTGGATCTCATCTCCCCGGTACTGTCCAGCAGAGCACAGCAATTGGAACCCTATTCTACCAATTTCCTGCATGTTTGGGGTCAGGATTTCCACTGTGTCAAATCTTGCGTGTGACGTCACGGAGGCTTTGCTGGAAGCACTGTGCCATCGCTTCATCTCCTTGCTTCAAGGACAGCATCTGGAGGAGACAATTGCTGGCTTCCTGAGATGTGGGTATCCACAGTGTGCTGGAGCGATTGACGAGACACGCGTCCTCCGATTATGATAAACCCAGCGGTTTATCATAATCGGAAAGGCTGGCATTTCATCGTTCTACAAGCTGTTGTTGACCACAATTATTGGTAAGCAACCTTTACAGTGTTAACTGAAATGATGTGTAGTGCAACAGAATGCTAAAGGTATGCTATTATCAGCTTCACAGATGTGTTTGTTGGCTGGCCTGGACGGTCTCATGATGCCGTAGTGTTGGCCAATTTGGACATTTACCACCTGGCTGAGGAGGATCAAGGCAAATTCTTGTTCCCCATAAAGGTAAATAAAAACATTTATTTGAGATGTACATATTGTTTTTATTTTTTTGCCATTAATAAATATTTATTTTTAGGGGCAGTTCCTGTCATGTTTCTTGACAGTTCTATATTGTATTTGTTGCTCATTTTTCTACAGTGCATGCTATACTGTTGTATGTATTATGACATGTAAAGTGACTATCCATATATTAGATATTGTGACAGAGACAGCATATCTCCACATGGGAGTAATGTGGAGAATCTTGACCAGATTTTAGAGCTGCAGCAGAGAGACTGGTGTGGTCAGACTTGGGCTAATCAACAGCACCTGGGCTCTGCTCATATAAGTGTTTCAAAGACAAAGGATCAGGACTCTTGATGGTGGAATAGCTGCCCAAGTAATAGACCGGGGGTTGGGTTAGCATACCCTCCAACATGACCCCCTCCATTCGGTACATAATACTCTGCTCCTGCTCTTCCTTCCTAATCTCTGATTGCAGTCACCTGTGTTACACACCTTTCTATTCAAATAACTAGTATAACACAGGTGACTGCAATCATTTTAAGAAGGAAGAGCAGAAGCAGAGTATTATGTACCGAATGGAGGGGGTCATGTTGGAGGGTCTGGGTTAGCATAGGGACCTCTAAAACACTTGAAGAGTCTGTGTAGTGTCTGTGAACTATGCTGGGGCACTTACATACTACACTGCTGTTACCAACATGCTGTTACTGATGTTACCTGCTATGCTGTCTGACTGCTATGAAATAATGGGGTTTTACTTCATCTCCTCCATGTGATGTGCATCTTTATCACAATATTTAAAACTGTTTTCCTTGCTTTGCAGAAGTCAAAATCTGTGAATGGTGTGGAGATCCTGGAGCACATCATCGGTGATGCTGCCTACCCTTTGCGTTGATGGCTGATGAAGGGCAACACACAGCACCATCAACTTTCTCCAGAGCAAGTGCACTTTACCCATACCCTCAGCTTGGCTTGCATGGTTGTGGAAAAGGCCTTTGGATGCTTAAAGGGACGATGGTTGAGTTTACTAAAGCACTCAGACATTTACATCAAGCTTGTGCCTTATGTGGTTGCAGCTTGCTGCATTTTACACAACATATGCGAAATACAGAGAGAGCAGCTTCTGCCGGAGTGGAACTTACTGGACTCTGAACTACCTGAGCCGTCTGATTCAGACACAAGTGAGGGTGAGCATCACAGCTCGAATGCGGCAACAAACCTTTACTCGTTTTATTGATAAAAACAAAAGGGTTTTAAACAGAATCTGTTTATTTAAAGTGCAATTGTTATTTCAACTGAAAGAATTGGTAGCGCTCTGAGTAAAAAAATAGAATATTTAATTTACAAAAATATAATTAAAATCAACAATAATATTTACATACACTTATTAATGTGAAACTTGCATAATAGAGACACTCTAATTAGAGAAAAAACAGAACAAAGTTATGCCACAAAGCAATTAAATTGAACTATATTAACTCTATTGAAAAGACATCCAGAAATGTTCTCAAAACTGAGACAGAGACCAATAAACACACATTGTAGGTGGAAATATAAATAGGATCCAGTGGTTCCTCCGTGTGGAAATAGATCTGTATGAATCACAGTGTGATAAATGGAGCTATACTGTTGTAAAAGGAACTCTAATAGATGACAAAGAGTCAATTGGCTTGAGTATATATGATATGCCATAGCTAAAGAGACTGATTTCACAAAATTTCACAGGTTGGCAAAATCTCCACTGAAGGAGGAAATAGATCCTCTCTAACGATTGTACTCAAAAATTGGTTGTAGACAGTATGGGTGGTGGAAGACAATATGATGATTTCAATATTCCAAAGCAAATAGCGATCTCAAAAGTCACCCTTTAAATAATATATGATTCCAACCAACTGTTACGTTATGATGGATAGTCTCATGTATATAAAGACCGCCAGACAGTTTTAGAGTAACAGAGTATGGATTAAAAGGTAAGGATAATGGGCCTGACCCAGACCTACGCTCATATGTGTTTTTTACGACGGGCGTAAGAGTAAAAACGGGTATTTGTGCTTATGGCGAATGCGTAGGGCAGATGTTATGCTCAGAAAATCTGAGCGTATGGGCTCAGTAACAACACTCAAAGGGGGCGTGTCTGCCATACAAAATCCATAAGTACGTACCGAAGGTGAGAATTTCTGGATCAGGCCCAATGTTCAGTATAGTATTCGGTATATAGGGCCTCCGCTCATGAAACGCTCATGTGCGTAGCATATTTACGCAGGCGTACCTACGATACACTCCCCTTGGTCGTACTTAGTTTTGCTTTCTTAGGCCCAGCAAACCCTACCCTAACTTTTTTGTTTGTAACCGCGGGCGTCCGTAAGCTCATTGTGTAGTTACGATGCTTAGCACGCCCATACTGTACAATTTAAATTCCTCACCCCGCCCTCGGTGCGTATTTATGGATTTCGTATGGCAGGCACTCCCCCATACGCCCAGATTTTCTGAGCATAACATCTGCCTCGCGCCTGCGCCGTAAGTACAAATATCCATTTTTATGCTTACGCCCGTAAAAATGAATAGGAAATTCAGTGATCGGCTCAAAACTAGTATTATTAGCAGTCAATTCAAAGAAATATTTTACAACCCGGAGGACTGTTTTGGTTTATATTACAAAACACCTCCAGAATATATAAGTTCTTATAAAAGAATATATCTAGAAACATTGTAGGTGATAAGATACATCCCACACCATACAGACACATCTATAGAGACACATATATACACACTTCTGCTTCTTAGTAGCAGAAGTGCACACATATCTATTCTAATGTAAACATCTTATAAACACAGAATAGATACTCTGAGGGGACCAACAACTGAAAAAATTGTAAAATTAATAAATGATAAATAAAAATGAAAAAAATGTAAAACATGAAAAATAAAAAAATTATTATATTTAAAAAAAAATAAAAAATATAATATATATAAAAAAATAAATTAGACTTCTGGTTTCGGCGGTGATGTGAGTGGATAAAAAAAAAAAAATTAGACTTCCGGTTTCGGCGGTGATGTGAGTGGTCGATAACGCTGGGCTCTGCCACTCCTTTCCTCCTTTACCCTGTTATCAGCTACAAGTCTCGTTATTGCCTAGCCTTGGTGACTACTGTTAATCTTCAGTAAGTGGGGAAGTGGATGGAGAGATTCCTCAGGTCTGCGATGCCAGCTAGATCCCAAAGGCAAAAGGTTGACGCACAGAGGCAGCAATCTAAAACGGCGACCGCTCCTGCAGCTGCAGCCGTGGCGGGAAGTCCGCACATCAGTTCAACCCTTCCTGTTCAACCTATGGGGGACTCCTCACATGCCTCCTTGGAGAATAATTTTACTGAAGTGGGGTCTCCCATCTCCTATGCAGACGTGGTCAGAGCCATCAATGACACAATGGGGCCCATGTTACCATAATGGGCCACAAAGTTCACTGAGCAGGTACAGCAGATCTCCCAGAGGGTCTTAGATGTGGAGCAGAGGTCTGGAGAGTCCTTTCAGGACATTGACATGCTTAAAAGTGCTTCAAATGGAAAAAGATCAAAAGGCAGTTATCTCTAAACTGGACAATTTGGAAAACAAATCCAGGCGCAACAATTTGGGTATAGTGGGGCTCCCTGTATCACTGAAGGGGCAACTTTTGCTGGATTTCCTGCATCACACACTACCTGCGCTGTTGGATATACAAGACACCTGTGCTGCATTTGTGATAGAGTGTGTCCATCGCCTGGGTCCCTTCAGGGAAAATTTATAAGATCCCCCTAGACCTGTTATCCTCAACTATGTTAACAAAGCCGCAATTTAGTCTGCCAAAAAGAAGAAAACCAGCATTACGTGGGAAGGCAACAAATTCCAACTTTTTCAGGACTACTCAGCGGAGGTCTCGAGAGCCAGGAGGGAATTCTCCGAAGTATTTACAGCACTTGTGAAGACGGCATGCCACTTTGCCCTTTTGTATCCTGCGAGATTGCAGATCTTCACTGGGGATTCCTTTAAAGATTTTCTATCTACTAAAGAGGCCAAGGACTACCTGGCGGCGGAGACTTCAACTTCCACTTCTGCATGAACTGTAACGTATTAGACTGATCTTAATGTCTCGTCGCATTTAGCCTTATTACTTGTGTTTGCAATAATTTGCTCTCTCACTATGGATATGGTATTGAGAAGGAGAAGGAGTATTTGGGTGAGGTAAAGGAAAAAAAAAAAGAAAAACCTTAGAAAATTCTTGACCTTTTCTTTTCAATTACATTGCATATTTGGTCATTCTGTGAAATGTATTCTGAGATATTTTACTATGGCTTGTATCTCTGTTCTATAAAGTATCTGGTCATTTATAAGGGGGTGGAGTAGCGAGGCACAAAAAGGAGAATTTGTTTCTTACTAGTTGGAGTGATTGGTCAGAAGTCCAGGCTACAGCGTAACGCTTAGATAGAGAACCGTAATTCCTATCTCTATTTTTGTTGTATTTCTTTTCTTGATAGCTAAAGTTAGTTTGTACTGTTTATTAGGCCATAATATATGGCATTCAAGTTTTGGTCAATTTTTGTCGGTGCTTTGGGTCATAATCTGACCCTTCTTTCTATAATGATTAGAGCACAGTTGTTAAGTGATTTAGGCACCCTAAATATAGGGGGCATACATTCCCCTATCAAATGAAAGAGAATGTTGGTTTATTTAAAAAAAAATTGCATTTATACTTAATTTACGTACAGGAAACACACCTAATGGCCACTGAAGTAGCCAAGCTTAACACACAAGGATATACTGTTTTGTCCTCTGCATCGTACTCCTCCAAAGCCAGAGGTGTGGCCATTATATGTTGTGCTGGACTGGCCATAGAAAAAGGTTCTGAAATATTCCAAGATATATTATTTTGGAATGTGTGATCCATGGTAGACCTTTCATTCTTTGTAATGTTTATGCTCCTAACGTGTATTCTAAAGAATTTTACCTTCTCCTCATGCAATAACTGTATAGTCATACTCATGCCTCAATAGTGGTAGGTGGGGATTTCAATCTGGTGGCTTCGCACAGACTTGATTGACAATATCCAGCGAGGTGTTCTAGAAGACTGCCTAAATTAGGTATAGCCCAATTTGCCAAACACCTGGGGTTAATAGATATCTGGCGAGCGAGACACCCAACTGTCAGACAATATTCGTGCCTTTTGGCAGCTCATAACATGCTTTCCAGAATTGATTACCTGTTAACCTATGAATCCCTGGTTCCGACAGCTTCTGGGACCTCTCAAACCCATTATTTTATCAGATCACGTGATGGTGTGGGTAGATTTAAATATTGGTAACTATAGTAACGGCCCTAAATTGTGGCGGTTTCCGTCATACCTTTCTAACTCTCTTCAGTTTTGGGATAGGCTTCAGTCTGCTTGGGCAGAATTTTTGTATACTAACAGAGAACATTCTAAAGACCCTCAGTTATTCTGGCAGGCTTTCAAATAGGTTGTTAGGGGATTGATTATATAATTTACTGCTAAATATAAAAAGAATTAGAAGCTTACTACGTCACTGCGCAGCAGAATTTAACAAAGTCCTATCAAGACTACTTAACTTAGCCTACGGCTCCTAAATTCCAGCAATTTAAGTCCTATAAAACTCAAGTTTGAAGGGGTTCTCAACCACCTGGCGTTCAGGCACTCTGCACATAGAAACTTTCAGTTTTTTAAATGGGGAAATAAGCCGGGGCGCCACTTATCAAAACTGATTAGGGAAGCATAAAATCTACATATATTGCTTTATGTAATGATTTGTGGGTAGTCTTGGAAAAGACACAAGAGATAGTGGAGACCCTGAAGCAATATTATGAGGTTCTTTATAGACAAGGGGCTAGATTCAGAACAACGCTTGTGAGCGAATTTACACATGGCGGACACGTAAAATCGCGTTTTGGTAAGTACTGCGCATGCGCACCATAGAAAATACGCTCCATAACGTAGCGTAAATGTGAACGTATGGGCCATTCACGTATGTGTCGCGTAAATCTTTACGTTTGGGCGTGCCAATTTTACGTGAGTCTAAAATACGTCTGAAATATGCAATGTAGTCGGGGTTTTTTATTTAAAGTGTACAGTATGGGCGTGCTTAGCTGTGTAAATACGTATTGCACATACATACGTGAGCAGATGACATCGGTTACGTGGGCAAAAGTTATAGTAGGGTTTGGAAAGTGGATCTCGGACAAAATACGTACATTCAAGGGGTGTGCCAAGGGGAGTGTATGGAAGGTACGTACGCGTAAATACGCTACGCGAGTAAATGTATTGCAAGTGGAGATCTGGATCTACCCCAAGATCCTATTGATATTTCCAGCAAGAATGCATTCTGGGCGGGATTACATCTTCCTAAGATTACCGCAGCTCGAGTTTCAAAGCTGAATGCTGCACTCAATTGTAAAGAAAAATCCCTTATGGTTGCAAAAGCAAATCATATAATGATAGTTAGGAGTTAAGAGGAGAGTTGGGCTGATTGTGAATATATCAAGAATTGCAATGGATGCCCTATAGGTCGCCTCTTCCAGTGCTACCTTTTCCCAATAAGTCAATGTATATAAAGAAAGAAAAAAAAGGCAGGAATACTAGGTGCACATGTACCCCTTAATAAACAGTGAAAAATATGACTAAAATATATATTTTTTATTAGATTCAATTAAAACTTAGTTAGATCCTTATTACACTGTTTAATATGCTGGATATATCTTTTTTGCCACTCATATAGGAATAAATTTAAACACACAGGCCTGTGTATTTCTGTGTATTTAGTATTCCTGCCTTTTTTCTTTTTCTTTATATACATAAGATTACCGCAGCTCATTCGGAATCCATATTGCACCTATAACTCTGTTTTGGGAGCTATAAAGCATATCAAGCCATTAAAAGCACCGGGCCCGGATGGCCTCAGTGGGGACTTTTTATAAAATCTTGAGTAAAAAAATTGCTCTATATTTACAGAGTTTTTTTTAACTCAATTATTGTGTCAAAGAAAATTCCTGCTTATTTTAATGCGGCAATTATCAAAGTGATCCTTAAACCAGGCAGGGACCCCCTTCTCCCATCCTTGTATAGACCAATATCCCTATTAAACCTAGATTACAAATTATTTACAAAAAATTCTCACTGACAAACTAAAATTTAGAGGGTCTAAATTTTCCTGATTTGAACGCTTTTATCCAAGGTGATTTCTTTCGGTATATTTCTGATTGGGCCCTTAATCGGCAACACTATACAAATAGTTTATTGGAGGCTGAAATTGTTAAACCTTACTCTGGAATGGCATTGCTGCACATCCCTAGGAGTCAGATTCCACCTATTATTCTAAATAACATCCTATTTAGAGACACTTACCGAGTCTGGCAATCAGTACATAAGAAATGCGTGAGCTCTCCAAGACATGTGCAATATAATACCTTCTGGAGCAACCCTCTATTTGAGCCTGGTTTACATAACAAAGCCTTCTTTTCATGGAAAGAAAAAGGCATAAGTGCTTTTAAAGACATTTTTGACCCAGGAGCTATATCATATTCGTTTCACCAGCTTAGAGATAAATTTGACATCCCCCATAAACAATTCTTTATGTTTCTTCAAGTTCGGCATTTTGCACAGCAGAATATGGTTAAAACCAGTACATCCCCAAAGACTGTACCAGTATTACTGAAATATTTAGAGTCTCATCACTTCCATATCAGACATGTCTGTGAACAAATATTCACCGAAGACTCTACATTGTGGTTTTTAGGGTCAGCGGCCTTACAAGCAGTCCATGTCAAAACAGTGCACAGAGCATATGTCTCGCAGGCCCAGAGAAGTTTTATGCTGGTAGAGGAATCAGGTTCCTGCCCCAAATGTTTGGCTTCCAAGGCCACTTTCATTCACAATATGTGGGAATGCGGCAAAATACGCAAGTTATGGGGAAAGGTTATGATATTTATAAATTCCCTTTTGCAGACTCATCTACCCCCTGACTTACAGGCACTGTTATGGGAAAATTTTGAAGCTTGGGACTCAATACCAGAGGCACGTGGGGCAATTACACTCCTCACAGTTATAGTCACAGTAGCCAAAAAAACAATTCTTCAGAAGTGGACAGTAAAGACTCCTCCTTTTCTGGGAACTATTAAAAATGTATTATTAGACAACCTATACTTAGACAGAAGGGTTACACTTCCTGATATAGAGTCTGGTATACAGAGGTTCTATAAAAAATGGGTATTGTACATTGAACACTTACCTGAATCCAATCGCACACATATTCTGAAACTATTTGTTTTTTTTTTGGATAGAAATCTAGATCCCTTTACTGATTAACAGACAGAGATAGGGATGCATAGCTCATGACTTTCGTGGAAGGCTTGAAAAGGGGTAGGTAGGTAGAGCTGGAGTTGGAATGGGAGTAGAATTAATATAGGGCCAAGATTCAGTGTTACACATTAATAAATATTTGGAAGTAAGATCCAAACGCCGACTATTTTATTTTATTTTATTGTATATCGCTTTATTTAAGTATGATTATTCTGTTTATGTGTTCTGTGTTTATTGACTCATTTGTTCTACACTGTTACATTCGTGAGTCTTGCACTTATGATATGATCTCTTTGGAACCTAACAACACGGGTTCTTCTTAAACATGAGAGTTTCATGTAATATTTTAGTCCATGATAATGTAACAAGCCAATCGGGCTGGGACATTGTGTTTCATTTCTGGCCTTTATTGAAAGCTGAACAAGGATTTTAGCTATTCTCGTGAAATGTTCGCAATTTGCCTATCCATGTTGTAAAATGTGAAAACTCAATAAAAAGTTTTTGAAAAAATACATACATAAATAAATAAATAATAAAAATGTGACTAAATCAAATCAAACTACATAATAAATAAAATAAAATAAAATACAGTAAAAAAAACAAATAGTAAATCACTGTAGAAGCACTGAAGAAGCTATAGGTATGGAGACTGGTCCAAAACAAGTAAATCTTAGACAAACATGCATACAATTTCTACATAAACATGTGTTGAAGATAAACATGAATAATAAACAAAGATAATAGGGTGTGATAAATCATAGTAAAATTACTACATATATGTGCATAAATAAATATGCACACATATCAGTGGACCAACAAGAAATCAACAAAATTTCCATTAACAGGGTGACAGGGTCAGCAAAGTGGGGGGTCAATGACCCAATTCTATTGATTCATTTAGACTATTAGGATACATAGTATTTAATAAAAAAATCCAGAAAGATTCCCTTCTACAGAGAAGTGTGAATCTATCGCCCTCTGATAGAACTATGAATCATTTCTATCCCCTTAACTGTGATGCATTACAAACTGCCACCATGTAATAGATTGACATGCTGAGAGAGTGAATGAGAATTCTTCTTCTTTAGGATGTTTCTGCTGAGCTGTCTCATTGTTTGCCCTACATAACCCATGCCACAACGACAGCTGATGAGGTAAACTACGAAACAGCTTTTGCAGTAGATGTAACTTTGAATCTTATAGGTAGATTTATCATTATCATTATCAGTAAAACTGCTATTGTGTTTAATCCGAAAATCCACAAGTGATGCATTGTACACGTCCACATTTATAACACCCTTTTGTTGTAGAAGGCAGCCAAATTTCTCTTCAAATGACTTTTGACTAAGTAATTTTTGAGGTTTTGTGCCTTTCTAAAGATAACTTTAGGAGGAAAAGAGGGAGTAGTTTTTAATATAGGGTTATAGTTGTGAATTTTAATATTCTCTTCTATGATATTTTTAATGTCTTTAGAATAAGAGTTAAATTGTGTAATAAACATTCATTTATCCTTCATCTCAGTTGTATTAGTCCCAATGCATTTACCTCTCCCATTTTGTAATAGACCCATTCTGTTTCTCTCTAATGCCTCTTGAAAGGATGACTCAACAAGTAAAAGGGGGTATCCCTGATTGTAAAATGCATCCTTCATATATTCACTTTGTTTGACATATTCTGAGACAGTGGAAAATTTCTCCTTAGTCTCAGGAACTGTCCTTTGGATATATTACATTTCCATTGTTGTTGGTGGCAACTTTGAAAATGCAAAAATTGACTTTTGTCTACCTCTTTTTTTTTTTATCATTTTTGATCTGAATATGGCCATGCTTAATGTAGACAGTTATATCTAGAAAATTGATAGCTGTGTGACTAGTTGTATGTGTAAATTTGAGACCATAGGTATTCATGTTTAAGTGAGAAACAAAAGAATTAAATGAAGTAAGGTCCCCATCCCAAACAAAGAATAAATCATCAATGAATCTACCGTATGTGACCAGGTTCACCCCGAAGATGCCATTCCAAATGAGTTCGTCCCCGAGACGACCCATGTATAGGTTGGAATAGCTCGGGGCGAACCTGGTCCCCATAGTAGTCCCCTTTTGTGGTAAATAAAAACACCCATTAAAAGTGAAAAAGTTGTGCTTAAGAATAAAAGAAACCCCTTTTACCAAGAATTCTTGTAGTTGGTCAGATATGGTGCAATCTGATTGGAGAATAGTGTCTATTGTTTCTATACCCTGAGAGTGAGGAATGTTAGAGTAAAGAGATTCAACATCACAAGTGACTAAAATAAAGTAATCTTGCCAAATTAAATTGTTCACCATACTTAAAAAGTGTGTATTGTCTGAAATATGTGATTTGAGTCTACAAACATAGGGTTGAAGATGACAATTGACAAAGTGAGAAAGATTACAAGTCAGGGAACCAACCCCTGAGATGATGGGCCATCCTGGGGGGTTGGTTCCCGACTTGTGAATCTTCGGCAAATAGTAAAAGGTGGGTGCAACTGGATGGAGGATATTTAAAAAATCAAAAGTACTCTTGGTAATGACCCCATTCTCTTTGGCTGTCTCAATGAAAAGCTTATATTGATGGTTAAATGTGGAACTCAGATTATTTTCAAGTTTTTTCTACAATTGAGCATCATTCAGCTGATGTAATGATTTGGTTAGGTAATCTGATTTATTAAGAACCACAATCCACCACCCCCCCTTTGCCAGCTGGCTTTATTATAAATTGTTGATTCATTTGAAGATCCTTCAATGCTTTTCTCTAAGTAAGATTATCTTTTAAAGGTTGTTTATCTGACTTTTCACAAATTTTTCTAAAATAAACTAAAGTTTTCTGATAGAAAGCTTCTATGCAATCTGTTTTTAACTGCAAGGTGTAAAATTTGGACTTATTCTTGGAAATAGTTACCATTTTAGAACCAACAAAATTAAGCATTCAAATCATCCACACCTTTAACTTGTAAGGAGGTGAGTGTGTTCAATGCTTCATTATCCTGTGTGTTAAACAATGTCTCAAATTCAGAATTACTTTTGACATTGTTTTCATTGAGAAATATTTTTCTCTGCAGATGGCTCTAGTAAACTTGTTAAGATCCATGAATAATGTGAATAGATTGGGTCTTACTGAAGGAGCATATTTGAGACCCTTCATTAGTAAATTAGATTCACGGGAGGACAGAGTATGCTTGGAAAGATTGAATGTATTGGATGTATTAAAGTCTACATTCAATAGGTTTTGGGATTTTTCTTGGGAGTTTTTACATCCTCCTCCTCTGCATCCTCTCCTTCCATGATTCTTACTCTTTTTAAAGTTTGAGGTGCTAGGATTTGAAATTTAACATCCAATTGGATGTTAGTAGAGGGTCCCTGTGTTGGCTTAAAAAAAGGGGTTGGCAATCTAGATTAGTGACAATGGGATAGATCCAGAACAACGCTTGTGAGCGAATTTACGCGTGGCGGAGACGTAAAATCGCGTTTTGGTAAGTACTGCGCATGCGCACAATAGAAAATATGCTCCATAACGTAGCGTAAATGTGAACGTATGGGCCATTCACGTATGTGTCGCGTAAATCCTTATGTGTGGGCGTGCCAATTTTACGTAAGTCAAAAATACGTCTGAAATACGCTATGTAGGCGGGGGTTTGTATTTAAAGTGTACAGTATGGGCGTGCTTAGCTGCGTAAATACTTGTTGCTCATACGTACGTGAGCGGATGACATCGGTTACGTGAGCAAAAGTTAAGGTAGGGTTTGGAAAGCGGATCTCGTACAAAATACGTACATTCAAGGTGTGTGCCAAGGGGAATGTATAGTAGGTACGCACGTGTAAATACGCTACGCGAGTAAACGTATTGCAAGCGGAGTTCTGGATCTACCCCAATCTCTCCTGCATTTAGTGCTAGAGGAGTATGTCCTAGTGTCTTTGAAACCTCTTTTTTATGTGTATCTCCAATGACTGAAGTTTTGTTATCCAACATATGAGACGATTTTTTAAGAAGTTTTACATTCCTCGGTGCACCGTCCTTTATATTAAGGGTTAAGGATCCTTAAAATACAGACGTGCCCAATCCACCTAATTTTTCTTGCAAAACGATTTTTTAAGAAGGACAGATGATGTTTTGGGTCTCACTACTGGTTCTGCTTTATTAGTTATATTCTGATTGGATTGATTTACCTTTTCCTCAAAGTTCTTCTTATTATTATTTTTGTCCCTTATTTCTATCGTTATTGAATTAGTTAATTTATTGTAATGGTCACTCCTCTTAGAAAACTTTCTGTTGTATGTTCATTCCTATCCTTTATCATATCAAATTTTTATTTCTTGTTTTATATTATATTTTTCTCGAACCGTTCTATCCTATGTTTAAGATATTTTCATTATTGGCAAATTGAGCATGGTCTTTAAAGTTGCTCAGTTCTTTTTGTGCTTTATCTATTTTCCTCTTAACTATTTCTAGTTTTTCTTGTCTATGATTTAAAAGTAGATTCATTAATACAAAAGAACATTAATCCAATTCTGTATTCCATTTTTCATAAAATCAGCATCCTCCCTAAAGGATGAGGATTTAAAAATCCTTAATCCTACAATCCTACAAGATATCACCTACAATGTTTTTAGATACATTCTTATATATTCTGGAGGTGTTTTGTAATATAAACCAAAACAGTCCTCTGGGTTGTAAAGTATTTCTTTGAATTGATTGCTAATAATACTAGTTTTTAACCGCTTACTGAATTTTCTATTCACTTTTATGCCATGTTTTATTTTTATTCCTGTCTATTATTACTTATATTTACCAAATTGATATATCTTTTAATATGCATTTTCCAATATTTGTCAAGTTATGTTTTAAAACATTTCCACACTTACTATCTAAAGATGGATAATTAACCATGATGACAATCACCTGCGAATTAAGCATATAAGGACTAGACATTCTTAGACTCAACATTCATGCTCTCTGAAGAAACCAAAAAGGAGAAACGCGTTAGTGCCAATATGTGAAACCTTCTTGCTGCTTAACTCAATCTATTCTCTTGTGAATGCTTCTCATCTGGGATTTCTTATATTTAACTCAATGGATCTGTTCAAATTCTAAAAGACTCTAATTTCAAGCGTACCGTCTACAAGTGCGGCATAGCCGCTGGGTAAACACATTGCTGGATCAGCTGATTACAGAGCTCCAGCCGAATAGTCACATCTGAACTCGGCTACAGCACACTGCACCAACTGAAGTATTCAGCCACCTACAAGGTGAGACACACAGGGGCAATAAATGTATTTAAGCTATATATAACTAATACTATTCTGAACATTATCACCACCTTTTAATCCACAGTCTCTGTTACTCTAAAACTGTCTAGTGGACTTTATATACATGAGACTATCCATCATAACGTAACAGTTGGTTGGAATCATATATCATTCGAAGGGTGACTTTTGTGATCGCTATTTGCTTTGGAATATTGAAATCATCATATTGTCTTCCACCACCCATACTATCTGCAACCAATTTTTGAGTACAATTGTTTAAGAGGATCTATTTCCTCCTTCAGTGGAGATTTTGCCAACCTGTGAAATTTTGTGAAATCAGTCTTGAGATCGCTATTTGCTTTGGAATATTGAAATCATCATATTGTCTTCCACCACCCATACTGTCTGCAACCAATTTTTAAGTACAATTGTTTAAGAGGATCTATTTCCTGCTTCAGTGGAGATTTTGCCAACCTGTGAAACTTTGTGAAATCAGTCTCTTTAGCTGTGGCATATCATATATACTCTTTATACAACTCCAGCCAATTGACTCTTTGTCATCTATTAGAGTTCCTTTTAAAGCAGTACAGCTCCATTGGGACATTTATCACACTGTGATTCATACAGATCTATTTCCACATGGAGGAACCACTGGATCCTATTTATATTTTCACCTATAACGTGTGTTTATTGGTCTCTATCTCAGTTTTGAAAACATTTCTGTGTGTCTTTTCAACTCTAAACTTGATAGAGTTAATATAGTTCAGTTTGATTGCTTTGTGGCCTAACTTTGTTCTATTTTTTCTCTAATTGGAGTGTCTCTATTAGCATGCAAGTTTCACATTAATAAGTGTATGCACCTATTATTGTTTTTCAATAAACATGTTATTGAGTTTTTCAAAGCTTGTACAGTTATTTCAAATCGTCACAATAAACAATAAACATTATTATGGATTTGTTTGACAAGTGAAATTTCAATGAAAACATGTGAGTTAAGGTAAAATCAGTATAAGTATATGCTACTGATTACCATAACTAGAAAAAAAGAGACAATTCTGAAATATGAAAATTTTTACATCGACTATACAGTGTAAATATCTGATTTAGAATCTTGCTTTAAACATTGTAACAAAAACTTGCCTTACTAACAAGCCTAACAATTGTAAAATTATGTAATTTTTATCACAAAAACCTAATCCAATTTGTAGTGAACTTTTTGGTCTGGTAACGGCCATTTTAGATTTGAGTCTCATCCAAAATTCTAACCTGGGTAGATTGATGTCTTGAGTCAAGATTAGCCTTCCAATTGTCCCCTCATTATAGTAGCAGACACACCACCTTCTGAATAGAAAATCCCTGACCATGTAAAACCATATTCAAAAACAAAATTTTTTGGGTTAAATACCAGGATGTATCTTCAAATGGTTTCATGATAGTGGTTCTCAGATCCACTGGTAAAAATTCTATATATGTGCCCCATTTTTTATAAAACCTTGTAACACCAGTTTCTATGTCAGACAGAGTTGCATGTCTATCTAAGTAAATTAACTCCAATAGCATTTGTTTTACGGTATTTAAAAAAGATGGAGAAGTTTTTATCCAATTTTGTAAAATAGATCTTTTAGCTATAGTCACAATAATTGATAATAAAGTTATATTAGCTTTGATCAAAGGGTTTGATATCCACTCTGAGAAATTTGACCAAACCAGGGCAAGAAAACTGTTAAGCAAATGGCTGTTAAATATGGAGTTAATATACACAACAATCTTATCCCAGAATTTATGAATTTTCCCACATTCCCAAATGTTATGTATGAATGTAGCCTTATTTGCATGACATTTGGGACAATGGCCAGTCTCCTATGCTGTCATGTGCTTTCGCTGTGCCTGGGAAATATATTCTCTATTGATGGTTTTGAAATGTATTTCTTAGAGTTGAGAGGAGCCAAGGGCTTTCATACCTATTATTGTTGATTTTAATTATATTTTTATGAATTAAATATTCTGTTGGGTCTAAGTCACCCCAGGTTGGCAGCTAGAGTGAATTATAGAATCACTTTATTTGGGTGATTTATTAAGTGTCTTCAGCTAATACTTTGAGTGCTGAAATCCTAACGTTCCAGTTTGGTAATTTTCTCTGTTATTTCAACTGTAGCATATTAGAAATCATATGCTTTTTCTTTTTTAGTTATTAAGTTTTTTTTTAATAACGTATAAAAAAAATAAGAATGTAAACCATATAACAATATGTACCAAAAAAAATAATAATACTAAATACTATAAGCAAAAAACACCCTAGAACATTTACAATTACTCATAGTGAGGGTAGTGCTCCTGCTGGTACTGTTGCTCTTGTGGTGGATGCTGATGTGCAGGTGGGTGCTGGGTTGCAGACAGATGTTGAGGTGGGGGAGCGGGAGGGTAATTCTGGGCAGGGTAGGCTGGGAAAGCTTGCCCAGTTTGCTGGTAGAGTGGGGTGGGGGTGGTTGGTACTGTTGTTGGTACCTTATTCCCTGCATAATTTTTTAATGAAAGCCAATATTGTCTTACCTATTTTCTTATGGCTGTGATGCAAGTTAGAAGTCAAGTTAATTGTATTCTTTGCATGTAGGGATATATCTTTGAATTGCTTACTGCACACAGATACTGACCAGCTTTACTATCATACTGTAATTTAGACTTGGGATAGGAAACATCACCTCTCAACTCTAATACTGTTTGCAACAGATGAAATATGACTCCCCCAGCAATCGACATGGTTTAGCCCAGGAGTAACTAATTTTAAGCACTTACTTAGGTCTGGATCCAGCCTAAAGAAACTGACTATTGGAAGTGCTGCTCTTTGTGGTTTGAACGACAGCATGCAAAGACATTACAGAACTTTTAAAGCATAACTGACTATTGCAAAAATTCATGCAAGGATACAAGTAATAAAAACAGACACTTAGTTTTTCTGCGCACAGCTGGGTATAATGTGGCCTCAACCTGAACAACTGATTTCTCTATCTATGCCACCCCCACTCTTCTTGCAGCTGTCATGTATTTTAGAGAACTATTTCTTTAGTGCTTCTAATTTGTTAAGCTGGACAAAGGATAGAGTTGCGCTATGGAAATAGCCTATAAAAACGGTATTCTTTATTAAAATCAAGAAAAACAAAGAAAGATGGGAAACAAATCCCAATTGTACACACAACAAATATTGTAAAACAATTGTATAAAAATATATAAAGTATACACACTAAGCGTATATATTGTTTATACTATTTAAATACCACTAACACCCTGCAAGGTGAATGTATCTGGACAGAATACTAAACTGGTAATCAGAGCAAACCCTAGTATTGGTCAATTTAGAGCCATTATATGACCAACTTGGAAGAAGGAATCACCCTAATATTTTGTATAAATAAGCCCTGTCGACAGGCATACATCTAATTCATTGGGTGTAAACAATATATACGCTTAGTGTGTATACTTTATATATTTTTATACAATTGTTTTACAATATCTGTTGTGTGTTCAATTGGGATTTGTTTCCCATCTTTCTTTGTTTTTCTTGATTTTAATAAAGAATACCGTTTTTATAGGCTATTTCCATAGCGCAACTCTATCCTTTGTCCTGTATTTTAAAACGGGGACTAGTCATCCCTAAGTGTTGCTGCTGGAATATCCCTATAGAAATTAGTCTGGTACAATCACATATTTGAGGTTTTTTTTCCCTAGTTGCGCGCTAGAAGAGTAGTTTGGGGATTTTCCAAACACTCGTTTCCTCTTTTTTACGGTTTAATTTGTTTAGCACCTGCTGCTGGGTTTTCACAATGCCCCTCTCTGCTTTGCAATGTTATAGTAGATGTGGGTATCCTTGACCATGCCAGAGATTTTCCCTCTAATCTCCTCCTCTCTACGGATGGCAAGGAGCTTCCTCACCTCATCTTCACCACAATGCGTCATTATCTCGACTGAACTGTGGCAGCATATGATGACATCATCATATGCTGCCTGTTTTTCCATCAAATTGGGTAGCAATGTGAAAAACCCTGGGTTGAAAAACAACCCGGAACTTTCACATTGCCACCTTACCCATGTGCAGCCCATGAAAAACCCTTCTTTTTTCCTGGGGTCTTAATCCTGGGTCATTAGACCTGAATAGCTGAAAAGGGACGTTTCACAACACCACCAAATACCCGGGTTTTTGCTGAGCCCCAGATTTTTAGTCAAAAACTCGGGTATTTGGTGGTGATGTAAAAGGGGTTTAATAGGCTAAACACCAATCCTGGCCCTATAATTTTTTTGAACATTTGAATAAAATAACACCCCACTAAAGTTAACACCCATCAATCCTATTGTATATACATTTCAAAACATACTAGAAAGATACGGGCAGGTCAAAAGTATCAAGGATTATTCCTTCACCACTGATAACAAGGTGTAGGAAACCTTTGGCACTCAAGGTGTTGTGAAATTACAGCTCTCAGCATGCTCTAACATTGCATTACAACTAGGGCCACATTTACTAAGGAGCGTATTTGGCTGCAATTTCAAATTGACAACCATAGCTGCGATTTCCAGGCACTTTCTGGTTTGAAAGCACTGTAATTACCAATGATCGAATTTTCAATATCAAAGATTCTCTTGTCCATAGTAATTTTACTGATTGTAAACCTGCCTCTAGTATAAAGACAAAAGGTTTCTTTAGATGTGGTGACTGCCCAATGTGTCGGATCTGCAAAACAGAGAGCAAACAAATCAGCTTTACATCACCGAGCAACGGCAGATTAGTGAATATCGATGATTTTATTACCTGTAACTCCAAGAACTGCATTTATGCTATAACTTGCAAATGTGAGAAAATCTATATAGGGAGAACTTCTCGTCCTTTGAAAGTGAGATGGAGTGAGCACTTAAGGAATATTAAAAATCAACTGTGTTCTCACTCCCTCTCTATGCACTTCAAAGTTCAACACCAGGGTAAGGGCTGCCATATTAAATCATTTTGTGGTTTTAAAGCAATCAGGAATAATGGTAGAAATCTGAATTGTAGTGATGTTTTAGCAAGAACAGAAATTAGATATATTTTTGAGCTTGGGTCTTTAGAACCTGAGGGGCTAAACCAAGATTTTGAACTCAAATGGTTTCTGTGATTCTCCTCATACAGTCACACTACCTTGTCTCGCCAAATCCCATCTGGTTTTGGAAGCTAAGTGGGGTAGGTCTGGCCCGTGCTATAATGGGAGACTCCATGGGAAGACCAGGTTCTGTAAAGGGACTCCTATGAGAACCAGAGCTTCCACCACCATCAGGTATGACCACTCTGCTCATTATATATTTATTCATCCATTTTATTGTGCATTGTTCAGGCTGACCACTGGTATATCAACTAATATTGTGTTCGGTGGCCCCTACCTGGGTGTTTTACTTTTCCTTTATTTATTTATCTTATTTATAGAGCTCATTAGGGTTCGCTTATTTTACAGTGAGGTGCCCGCTGGCTCTACAGTAAATAAGAATACTTCAATCTCTGTCTACCATTTTTTGTTATTAATATATTGTTATTTTATACCTTACCTGTTCCCCTTACCTTTGAGAATGAAGCTCTCATTATTAGATTCATAAGGTTTTTCTTTCCCCTTTTAGTATGTTCATTTTAAAAGTGAAGTCTGTGCCTCCTGCTGCACACCCTTGAGCTACTTGGGCATTAGTTTTAGATGTAGCTTAGGACCTCTTTTATATAGCCCCAGGTTTCCATCATTGGGGTTATGTTTCTCTGCATGTGTTATTTATTTTTTATTATTAAGTGACAGAGTGACTTTATCTCACTTATTTTTTTGTTATGTTCTTTATTGTCAAACATATGCTAGGCAGTTAGACATTTGTCAGTTTTTGCTGCTTTTATTGTTCCTTAATCCTCCATGCTCATTTCATGGTCAGGATGTTGTTTATTTCTTTCACCACACATTGGGCCTGATCCAGAGCTACGGCCGCAAGCGATCGTACGCCGATCGTAAGCGAAAATTAGGCAGAAAAAACGCACTACGCATGTGCAGTATGACAACTTCCGGTCGACCGAAGGACATGAGCGTACAGCGAGCGTATTTTCAGCGTATTTTTCGCTCAAGAGGCGTGCGTTTTGTACGACGATAGTCCGGACGCTCGAGTTACTACACAGAGGCGGGGATAGCCATTTAAATTGTACAGTATGGGCGTGCTAAGCCCAGTACGACCAGCGTATCGGTACGAAAATTCGCACGTACGCTGGAAAATCTTAGGGTAGGGTTCAGCCGCCGTAAGAAGGTACAATCAATGGGAGTGTTATGGGCGTGAAAGTTTATACGCCCGGGCGAACGTACGCTATGCTCGCGGGCGATTGCGGTCGTAGCTCTGGATCAGGCCCATTGTACCACTTTCCATTCACACCATGAGATTCACTTAATTTTTAAGAATCTGTTTCCTTTAGTTAGCTAGATGTGAACCTGTTATAGGTTCTCAGGTCACATCTGCCACCAGATTTTACCACTGGCACTAGGTTCATCCCACTTCACTCACGTCTTTATTGCACGTAGTTATGTACATCTGGTATCAGTCCAGATCACTATCTATCTGTTTATTAGGATTTTTTCACTGTTCATTTAATGAACTTGTCTCTCTTTTTATTAGTATTGCGGGAGCGCCCCTATTTGCATTTGCTTCTTCCCCATCAGTGTTGCCAGTCCGGCCACTTTTTCCACTGTTTTCTTTTTCTTTTTTTAGTTCTGTATATGAGGTTTTTGTTCAGCCCTTTCCTTAGCCGTAGGCATAGCCTAGCGGTTAACTCACTGGTTTAGGATTTGTAGGCCGTAGGTTCGAACCCCAGTGGAGGTGTGTATATTTTTAATACTCCTTATTTATATTTGTCTCCCCGTTTTATTTATTTATTTTCTTGATGTGTTATGGAATTTCGAATGATGATTGCTGTTTTTAGAGTCTGCATTATGCCATACCACCACGGTTTTATCTTTTACTTTTTATAACGATCCAGCGTTACTGCTCCGTTGATGAGCACATTGCAAACAGGTGCTCAGTCTCCACCTCAGCTGTCCAAGGACTTTAAAAGCAAGGCATCACACTTACCTGTTACCACTTTGAGAAAGAGGCTTTGACCCTCGAAACGCGTCAGCCGGTAACTTCCTGGACTCCCCAGCACGACTCTCCGTTCCCTGGTTCCTGCAGGATCCCGACCATTGACTGTCTGTACCATCAGGACACTTCCCGGGCACTTCACGTCCATCACAGTCACAACGGGACTCTTGTCTTTCATC
Organism: Limnodynastes dumerilii; assembly: GCA_011038615.1. Lineage (NCBI taxonomy): Eukaryota > Metazoa > Chordata > Amphibia > Anura > Limnodynastidae > Limnodynastes > Limnodynastes dumerilii. The sequence goes on along the minus strand of WWET01000067.1, from coordinate 449,219 downwards.
TGCAGCATGCCGGGTATGGACATTTTTTGCTGACGGTGTCCTTATTCCCACTAGGGATTATCACCATCCTCTAGGGGAATTTTCTTATATTCATGTGTATTTTATTTATATTATTGTGTCTTTTGTATACTACTTGTGATGCTGACATTAGTTTCAGCTACCAGTTATTGTTTTTGGATTAAATTGTATTTTTAATTGAATCTTTCTTCTTCTTGTTTTATTGGTATTAATGGGATATTATTGAGATCTACAATCAAGACACCTCTATATCAGCCATTCTCCCTTTAAGAAGGTTTTTGAGAGACTTCCTTAGGAGATTTTTCACCTGTTTGCTTTTAGGATATAATTTTTTAGATAGTTTGTTCAGCGCCCAACAGAGATACTAATCTTTTATTGTCAGTTGTCTTTTTAAAAGAGCGTAGGACTCTTTTTTCAGTATCTCAGTCAGGCAGCAGAACCCTTTTTTGGCGCAACTGATCCTGGTTCTATATATATTTACATGTAAAAGGGGATGAGCCAGAACTAAGTACGCTGGCGTATTTACGCTAGCCGGTGACGTAAAAACGCTATTTTTTAGTTACTGCTCATGTGCACAGCAGATGCTATGCCGCGTAACTCTGAACATGCGTACCAGCCTAGTATCAACAGTGTAACCATGAACAAAGGGCGTGCCAACTAAACGACACCCGTAATTACGTTTCGGAGGTGGGTGAGACATTTAAATCGTACAGTATGGGTGAGCTTAGGCAGTTATGTACGTGAGGCCAATATGTATGTCAGTAGTTACGCATTGAAAAGTCAAGGCAGGGTTTGGCAATCATAAAGTACATACGAGCGAGGGGAGTGCCTAGAAAATACGCTAGTGTAAATAGGCTACACAATGAAAACCTAATGGGAACGTAATGGATCTGGCCCGAGAAGAGTATACACATAGACATACAGGTAAATTTTGGCAAAAAACAAAACAAAACAAAACACTATGTTAAGGGCATCACTATATTATTGTAGAATACTCTGAAATATACAATGCATAAAATTATTGTGTATATTTACAAGCAAAATAATTTGCTATTAAATTATCCCTTATCTGCCTCCCCCTATCTGTGGGCAACACATCTCTAGAATTGGGCCCCCTTGTTCTCTACTCTCTACTGCAATAATGTCAGGGGATGGTTGATGTAATGCCACATAATGCAGCAGACAACAAACAAGCACAATATCAGAGACCTTTTCAAGTGAGTAAAGAAGTATACCACCAAATTTATCAAGGTATCTGAACCTGGTCTTCAATAGTCCAAGGGCCAGATTTACAAAAAAGTGTAGATGTTGCCTATAGCAACGAATTAGCTTCTAGCTCTCACTTTCTTATTACATACTAGAGAATGTCATCTAGAATCTGTTTGGTTGCTATGGGCAACATCGCCACTTTTCCAAGCCCACAGCTTAGTATATCAGGCCCCAAAGATACGTTCTATCACACCTCTAGTGGCTATGTGTGCCTCATTATACCTGTGCTATCCAGGAGAGTGTGGATTCAGCAGAGGAGTCATCAGGGGCGACACCCATATCCTGAGGCCCTCTATAGACAATAAACAGTTTGTGACAAATAAACACATATAAAAGTACATATTGGAAAAAAAAGGCCAAAATTTATCATTACAACATTTATGACAATACTTACCCAACAGCCATCCCTCTGGCATTTTTATCCATTTTCAAATTTAAAATAAAGGGATGACTGTCTCATGACATGACCCTGGATAACGTGAAAATACACTTAAAATTCTCAAGTTAGAATCACAGACCATGATGCTGATCAAAAAACAATCAGCTGCTTGCAATTGTGAGAGCACTTTTATAGGGGAACTGACCTATTCAGGATTAATCGGCTGTGATTTGGACAAGTGCGCCTCTCCTACATTTGATTTCAGCTATTTAAAGGCAATTTAATAGCAATTAACCTAATAGGCACTTAGTAAATACAGCTATTTGTATGTCCATCATAGAAAAAATCGCCATGGTGATTTTTATCGGTGATAAACATGGCGATTTCATGTGAACCCAATTTCTGGTGACTTATTGGCGATATAGCCTTTAGTAAATGCAGCAATCACATAATCACCATCAAAATCATCCAGAAACAGTGAATTGGCCAAAAAATTACTTTAGTACATCCAGCTCCTGGAGTGCAACATGTTGACTATTCCAGAGCTAGATGATGATTGTTAGAACTTTTTATTTTTATATCGTACATGTGAACTGCAAAAAAGTGGGCATTGGCTTTTGTACTAATCACACCAAAGGTTTTAGTTTACTTTATGAACAGTTGTTATGGGTACCTTGAAATGGGCCGTTCACTCTCATCCAGTTTCATATCGATTGCTTATGTCTTGATGAAGCATAGAAATCGATCCCCGGAGCACCGAACACGGTGGTAAGTCTTAAAATTAACCCCAACCCTTCCCCCTAATTCTCACCCTAACCCTTGATTCATGGCAGCCTGATTCTAACCCTCCCTCCCCCAGAGCCTGACCCTAACCTCCACTTCTCCCTAGCATGACCCTAATCCCCCCCAACACTAATAGTCCCCTGTTAGTGGTGGGTCTGGTGAAATTAATGGGTGAGTATGCGATCGGCATACTCAACCATTTAAAAAAAAAAATCTAAAATGGCTGCCATTCAAAATAGAGACAGACGAAAAGTAACTTTCGGCTGTCTCTATTTCTAAAGGCAACTCATCGGAGCAGAGACTCGCACTGTCTTTAAAGTGTTTTAATGATTTTTTAATAGTTTTATTTTATAGAGAATACAAAACAAAAATAAATATATTGTTGCACCAGGGGAGTTTTAAGAAGTGAGGTGGCCCTTGTGTAGGATTTGTACATGGGCCCCCGTTACCTGAGACACTGTCCCGATTCGCGGACCTCAAAAGGGACGGAGCCTAACTGTGCTGTAACTGCCTTTTCGGCCGCAAATAGGGTAGTCCCACCGCAGGGGAAGGGGGGCACTTTTGGCATCTATTTCTTCCCTCCGGAAGATCTTAGAGGGAAGAAATAGATGCTGAATGCCCCCCCCCTCCCCTGCCAACCCTGGGTGCAGGATGCATGCCACAGGGCCCCTTATTCTGAGGACACCCTGCACCCATTATAAATACATCTATTTCTATCATTAAAGATAATAAGTATCTTTTTATATACACTGCTCAAAAAAATAAATGGAACACTTAAACAACACAATGTAACTACTAGTCAATCACACTTCTGTGTAATCAAACTGTCCACTTAGGAAGCAACACTGATTGACAATCAATTTCACATGCTGTTGTGCAAATGGAATAGATAACAGTTAAATTGTGTTGTTTAAGTGTTCTCTTTATTTTTTTGAGGAGTGTATTAATATGGGGCTTTACTGTAAGTTTTTGTATTTTTTGCAGAAAAAAACTTGAACATTTTGAAATTGGAGAGATAATTGAACTTATGTGTATTTTAATCAGCAGCGAGCCAATACCTCTCATTGCCTTAGTACATTTATTACTGGGTGCAAAATAACACAAAATGCAGATAATCAGAACTTGGAATCAAGCCCAATATATTGTGCTTCTTTAGACTTTAACAAATTATAATATATCATTTTTTTAATAACCAAGAGTAAATAACACTTGACATTGATAAAAAATATTTCAAAAACTAATGTACTGAACCTGATTTTCAACTAAGAAAGAACTGAATCTCTGTGTTTATTTTAAAGAATGGTTAAATTGAGCATGGCCAGAACTTAAAACTAGTCACTAAAACAATGTAAGAATGATTCACATACAGTATAAGAACGGCTACTTAGGAATGATTCACGCTTGGGAATGTAATGACTTCCGCATGCGTGGCTAAAGAAGTAAGACTCTTAATGCAAATGAGCAGCACTTGGGCTACTAACGTACATTATGGGCGCTCTTCGAGACTTAGGAATGATTTACAGTTAAGAAAGCCTTGTGGAAACTAACATACACACGAACAAAGATAAGAATGCTCCTCACCATTCTTAAGTTGACATCCGCATGGTTAACAGGGAGCCAAAGCCTAATGCTTTTCTGTTTGTTCAACAAACTGTTGAATGCATCTGTGATAATGAATGCATGTGTTCTCTTTGATTAAAGGCTCATCTATTAAAACTGCTGTTATGTTACAATTTTGTGATTGACTTTAAATTTGAAAGGTACAATTTTTTTTACATTTATTTGCAGTTTGTGCTTGATTTCATTCTTTGTTGTAAGCATTCTTTAAACATAAGTTGTCTTATTTTTCATTTAGCATGTTTGCATAGTTTGTCAGTGACCGTGAGATACAAATTTCGTTTAGGTCTAATGTATGTATGTATATATATATA
>WWET01000067.1:424899-439054 GCA_011038615.1 Limnodynastes dumerilii | reverse complement strand
TTAGTTGTTGTTGTTATTATTATTATTATTATTATTATCATCATCATTATTGTTATCATTATTATTTTTGTTATTATTATTAATAATAACAATGATAATAATAACAACAACAACAACAATTATAATAGCCATCATAATAGCAATAAAAATTCATAGTATAAATATATATATAAGTACCTTGATACCAATACATTTATTCTTAGGTTGTGACTTTTAACACTTAATGATTAGCTAATTTGAAGCTAATTTGAAGCCAGCTTAAATTAAAAGCCAATGCTCTATAAACAGTTAGAGGAGGAATATGTTTAACATGCAAGCTTCACAAAATAGACCTAGAAACATATTTATTCCGTAAAAGACTGTGAAAGGGTCACCATAATTTTTATTTCTTGATGGCATTTTCTCAGTTGACATTCTGTGACATTTTCCTTTTAATATTGCTAATGCTCTGGTTGCAGAATTAAAAATACACCTAAAGGATAGATTTGATGCATGCACAGGAATACATTGGCTTCCTTTTCATAGTGAATGTTTTCATGTAAGCACTCGGACACCTCAAGGAGCATTTTTAATATGATATATTATATATATTTATGGGGCAAATAACAAACATGGTATTAAATAATAGTAGAATATCTAGTTATAATTCAGGGGGACACATATAATGGTATTTTAGAATTCTGTGGTGATTCCTAGCACAATAATATCTTCTTATATGACAATAGAAATTATTAATGTTTAGCCATCCAAATAAATCCAGCAATTAAAATTATTTTAACCAGCCTAGCAACACGTCAAAAGCTGTCTTTATGATTCATACTTAGAATTTTGTGTTTAGAACATAATAATGGCAGTACACTGCATAATTATTCAAGGATTCAACAAATGGCATGATTGATATACCCAATCAGCTGACCAGTGTCCTTTTTGGGTGTTTTATCAGTGTTGGATAAGTTGTGTAGTATACATACAATGGATTATGCTTAAGTACTTATATATAAGTTTGTAAATAATTATAAACTTAGACTTAATTTGAAAAGATTTCATATTGCAAACAATCCAAATAATCATTTTATATTCTGAATTATACTTCACTGTGTGTTTAACCCAAAATAAACAGCATATTTACCTGAAAGAGACTTCCATGAGAAGTATAATATTTACACAATCTAGCTGTAATATTTCTCTGTCACTAGCAATGCATGTCAACCCAAATTATATGTTCTTGTTTGGTCAAGCAATGAAAATAGCAAGTAAAGCTTGAGTTGTACATTCATTTGTATCAAAGCTTGTATATTACTTAGCAAAATAATGATGTGTTTACACTTAACTAAATCTGGCCAGCAAATTGACCTTTCTATTCTGTACAGAAGACAGACATTGCTTCTGAGTGTAATATTTTTGTACCTTCCATCTATTTGTGGCAGCTAAAAGCCACAGCTTTTGTGAATGACTTGTAGATCACCTAGGTAACAGAAATGTTGGGTCATGCAATGACATTATAAGGTAATAATTGTCTTCCTTTATCTAAATCCTTGTGTACAGTTGTATGTATAATATTATATGGTATGTTTTCTAGAATAGGAAAATACTTATTCACCTTTATTAGAATGATGCATTGTAACAATTTACTACCATAAGTGTTTGGGGCAGTATCCCGGTCATGACTCGTGTGTGCGTATAAAGGATATTTTGGTAAGTATGTTTGCCAACACCATTTGGCACCACCACAGTTGTGGCTGAATTAGTGCAAGCAGCAACATTTTTGGCGATAGCTATTGTGTCTGTTGTGGGGGTCTAGCTAGTTTTAAGGAAAAATAGAACAACATTTGGTTCTATAAAATATAATGATAGGAAAATCAATTGTTGTGCGTGACTGCGACAAATTGTTCATGACACAGAAGGTTCAACAACCTCTGAAACGTTAAATAGAATAAATGTAGATTTAGAAGTGGACATGAAGCACTACTAAAATATAGTGTATGATAAAATTAAACAACAATAAAATATAAAGCATGGCAAAATGAATGCTGGGTGAGCTAATATAACAGTAAGACAAATGGCTCCTTTAATCAAAAAATATAAACATTTATTAATCTAATAATTGGATTCAATACCCATAAAAACATACACATAAATAAACTCAAAGTATAAAAGTGGTTTGATAACAGACCGTTTCTCTGCATCCAATATGATAAAAGTTTTGGTGCCAAATAAAGCCTGTTCTTTTTTGTTGGTAATCTTTAGGCGGTGGTGTTGATGAAATTGAAGCGTAAATAGCAAAATCCTTATAGCCCTTTCCGAGGGACACACAATAGTAATGATGTTAACTTGTTGCTCTTAGCTATCTTTATTAGCACACGATGTGCCGGAGCCTAGATGTTAGAGTCACAGATATAGTAACTCTGCAGATTTTTAAATGGTTGTCTGTGTCAAGCCTCTGGGAATGGTATATTGGCTGCCGATACACCTGTGAGGTGATAATCCCTCGTTAGGGAGCAGGCAGTGCCGCACGGCTTCTCGAGAGCCCCGCAGTCAAGGGGAATAGATCCACCTCCACCACCCCTGTATCCGGGTGCTCCTTTAGAGTCTCGTTCTTGACAGGTTTTGGCAAAACAATAAACGTCCTTTAGGTGCAGGTAAACTTGGTCTGGATTTAAACGGCCTTAACGCGTTTCATCTCATGGAGATTTCATCAGAAGGAGTTTGTAAATTCGGTAGTCCGTCCCTCCCTATTTATGGGTTGCAGTAATCAGGGAGCATCTGATGTGTTAACCCCTTACAGTCCTCGCAAACCCTTTTTCCCATATATATGGGCGGACTTTATCCCACTCTATTGTATGCATTTGTGTATCAATAGGTGCCATTTGGATTAAAACAGTAAATTGCAAATGAATTTATAAATTAATTAAAAGATCAATTTTCATTAAATATAGTATACTAGTGTTGCTAGGCACAGGAAGGGACTTGATGAAGCAATTTGCAGCATCAAGTCCCGTCCCGACCCCTATTTCAGGAAGAAATGGGTCAGTATGAGCCAGGGGCGGAGCCTAATGACGCGATTTGCATAACCCGCGTCATTAAGCCCTGCCCCCTGCATGCGTCGTTAGCTTCTCTCCGGGATCTCCCGGAGAGAAGCTGCCAAAAGTCGGCAACCATGTCATATACTCAGTAACATTAAGAGGCTTGACACAGACAACCATTTAAAAATCTGCAGAGTTACTATATCTGTGACTGTGACTCTAACATCTAGGCTCCGGCACATCGTGTGCGAATAAAGATATCTAAGAGCAACAAGTTAACATCATTACCATTGTTGTGTGTCCCTCGGAAAGAGCTATAAGGATTCTGCTATCTACGCTTCAATTTCATCAACACCACCGCCTAAAGATTACCAACAAAAAAGAACAGGTTCTATTTGGCACCAAAACTTTTATCATATTGGATGCAGAGAAACGGTCTGTTATCAAACCACTTTTATACTTTGAGTTTATTTATGTGTATGTTTTTATGGGTATTGAATCCAATTATTAGATTAATAAATGTTTATATTCTTTGATTAAAGGAGCCATTTGTCTTACTGTTATATTAGCTCACCCAGCATTCATTTTGCCATATTTCTCTCTTTCTGTTGGGGAGGGCAGACCCCAACGCAGGGTTTGAAGCTATATGATATTCAGTAAGAATTGTGCCCACAGATAACACCCTCCAGACCACAATCACCTTTTTGAAAAATATAAAGCATACCTGTATAAGAATTCAATAATATAGGACCGGATCCATAGTTAAGAATGAATTATGTACGTATCCTCCTCGTATGTGCAAGGGTAGTGCAGGTCCCCACATACGGAGTTCCCACTTTCAGAATCCTATGTTAACTGTCTGCACATGAAAGAGTCTTGTACAGAATGCAGGATCATACATAAGGGCTTAGATAAGTCCTTACCATACAGTTTGCATGTGTCCTCCCATCCATCATGTGTATCACCTATGCATGGCAACTCATCACACCCCACCATCTGAGATCACACTATGCATTGGTCGATCATACTGCATTCCGATGCGAAACTGTAGTAATTGTGCGGTACATTCGTACAGCTGACTTACACATGTGGAATGCATATAGCAACTATCTTTATTATTTCTGGTTCCGGTCCATAGTCCCAAGACTTGGAATTTCATGTAAAAACATAGTCCAAGTTTGAGAATAATCCAATGCTGGGGTGGTGCATCTTTAAGAAGGTTGATTAGTCATAAAAAGGCTTGTGAGGATATACTATTTGTAAGATCACTCAGACATGGCCATAGAAGCCAAACAGGTTTAATCCCATATCAGAAGAATAATAGCATCAAATGAAACACAGCACGACACACAAAAGCAAGTCCATCCATAAAGTAATTAAGTGCAATTAAATGTAGAGGTAAGGGCTGGCTGAAGATTAGACTGCAACGCTAGAACCCCAAAGTTTCAACAACCCTCTCCCACCCAATTAACCATTTTCTCCTAATCCCAATTCACAGGCATCGGGTCCTCTTTGGAGTAGGGGCTGGGTAGCTTGTTGAAGGAGAATTGAGAGAGAGAGGACGGTGAATACAGCTACAGCCCCCCTCACCAATATCTTGTAACTATATTTAACTCTGTTAATCACAACACCCATTACACACTCTAACTACATAACACAATATATACTAAAGCTAAAGGACTAAAAGTACAGACATTGGGCCTGATCCAGAGCTACGAAATTGGCCGATTTCGAGCGAGCGTACGACCATTTTTTGCGTATTTTCGTACGAAAATTCGCACTGCGCATGCCCAGTATGACAGCTTCCGGTCGGCTGGACGACATGAGCGTATAGCGGTCGTATTGTGTGCGAATTGTTCGCTCGAGGGGCGTGCGTTCAGTACGACGGTCGCCTGGGCGCTTGTTTTACTACACGGAGGCCGGGATAGCCATTTAAATTGTACAGTATGGGCGTGCTAAGCCCGTACGCTTTGCGTAATATGTGCGAAAATTCGTACGGCCGACGGGAGTACCTAGTGTAGGGTATAGCCGCCGTAAGCAGGTACTTTACAATGGGAGTGTTAGGGGCGTGTATGTTTATTCGCAGGGTCGAACGTACGCATTCGCCCGTCGTGCGAAAATTTCGCAGCTCTGGATCAGGCCCATTAAGCCAGATCCAGAACTAATTATGACAGCAAAGTTACGCAAGTTGCTTGTGTAACTTCCGCTGTTTGTACATTCTGCGCATACGCAAGGCAGATGATACACATTGTAACTCTGGTCGGTCGTAACTATTTCATAACTACGTACGAAGGAGAGTGGAGGTTCAAAACATTTGCCCATAAAAAGTTTAGATACATCAGAGATACAGCAAGTCTGGATTTGGTTCAAAGTTTCTTTTTTAAAGAGGTGCTTGGTCATCTCTATATAATAATTTAAACAGAGTAAAATAATACAGTAAATAACTACAGTACATATGGAGCAATTATTCAAAAATGTTATGGTGTGTGTACGGCCGTATCTGTCTATAAAGTCCTTTTGGGAAGCAATAATTTACAGTGCCCACACGCCTATCAGCCTGCAATAATTTCAGTTTGATGTGTTTGGGGATATAAGTTGCTATGTACTAACTGATCCCAAGCAAATCTGGGTCTTCTCCAACTTACATTAATTTTCTGGCCTAAAGCCAGGTTCAGATCATAAACTGTTTTTGCACTGTAAGTATTAACTATCTGTTAAATAAGACGCCACTGACAGCAGATCCTACTGATAAATATTATTTTGAAATCCTTTTTGGCTTTTTTCCTTGAAGGCATAGAAGTGAGTGTCTTTTAAGGGCCTGTAATAGATTTTTTGGCTTTTTAAAACAGTCTCTTACTATATTCTTTGGCAACTAGTTGATGTGACAATCGATCAGATTTTTTCTTTAAGTCTTAAGTCTTCTCCCCTAGAAATGTTTTTTAAGCTTGACTGTAGATGGGCACTATAAAATAGGGAGATAAGTTATTTTCTTTCCTGTTAAAATTTTTTATTGACCAATGATACAGCCAATCTTGTAGTGTTCATTGCTGTATCATTGTCAGTGTTGTCACTGTCGCTATTGTGACTTTAATTGGTCTGGGTGGATCTGAGAAGGAGTCTAGGCAGAACAAGGTAAGGTGCCAGATTAACTAAGCAGCATGAAAGGAAGAGTGGAGATTTTACCCACAGCAACCAATCAGATTCTAGCTGCCATATTTTAGTATGTAATAGGAAAGTGAGAGCTAGAATGAAGGACTCCCCAGTCATAAGTTGTAAATTTGTCATAAGTCGGAATTGTATGAATTGCGTTCTGATCAGGTTGCATGGCAGTATGGTGGCTAAATGAGTAGCGCTTGTGTCTCACAACACTGAGGTCATGAGTTTGATTCCCAGACTAGGCTTTATCTGTGTTGAGTTTGTATGTTTTCTCTGTGTCTGTGTAGGTTTCCTCTGGGTGCTCTGGTTTCCTTCCACAAAAACATGCTGGTAGGTTAATTGGCTGCTGAATAAATTAACCTCACTCTGGGCCGTATTCAGAGATCTGTTTTCACGCACAGTTCCGTGTGTATTTTTAGGTATGTTTAAACTGTGCATGCGTAGTAACTTTTTTTTATGTAGTTCACATAGACTATACGCAAAGAAGTACCTCACAGACGGACTTGTGAATCGCACGTTGGTACATACGTCCGCATCTGCTACGTAAAAATATGCACGGGAGAATTTAAAATAAAATGGGTGGGGGGAGGCATTTAAATGAAGGAAAGTGGGCGCGATTATCAGGACACACACGGACGGAGGACATACGCACGGGGCTACACACGGAACGTTACAGGTGGTCTATGGAGGCATAAGTCTCCGAGAGCACAGCCGAGAGAGGGGAGTGTCATGGGTGTGAGGGGGTTTGGCCTGCACCGTGCATGCGTATATTTGTGGCCTGATCTGGACACGGATCTCTGAATACGGTCTTCTGTATGTGTATGCATATGTTAGAGAACATAGAATGTAGCTCCAATAGAGCAGGGACTGATTTAAATGTGAAATATGCTCTGTAAAGTGCTAAGTAATCTGATAGCGCTATATAAAAACCTGTTAATAAATAACTAAATAATGTACAAGCATAGGGCCTGATTCAATCTTCTTGTAGCTTTCATACCCACTGAGCTTTGTAATTAAGCTTGGAGGAGGGGAGCACACGGCATTCCCCTCCTTCTTACTAGTGTATGTGGCTGTTTCTTATTTTAATACATTTTCTATTCCAACAAATCACTGCAGAATGCATTAAGATTTACATTTTAATGCTTCTTAATTTCATGTGTGACAGATATTTGAACTTTTATTTGGTGATTTTTTTTTTAGATTTTGTGCAGACAGAGCAAATGTGTTTTGTCTATATAAATGTTCTTCATGTTTTACTCTTTCGTGTCCTAAGTTTGTTTTGGTGTCCCACGAGTAGTTTTTAAACTTACTGTATAACAAAGACTGCCTAATGCACTTTATCCATTCCTGTATTCCAATTAAAACAACCACAGTGAGCCAAAGAGAGTTTTTATGCTTAGAATCAAGGGCCCTAGAGATTTTTACAATATTATCTACATTAAATATTCCTTTTAAAAGAAACTATAATTTAGAATCCTCTTTCATTTTTCTTCTCTGTTACATAGCCATAGAACCATATTAGAGAGGATATATTAAGTTTAAAATCCTATGCATGTTTAAAACACTTTGCAAGTGTTTATATTTTCACAGTATGCAACCATTAAAAATATACTGCATTTCATCTCAGTCGATTTTCTTATACGGAATATTAAGACATTATACGTGAATGCCCAAGACACATAAGTGATTCAACAACTGTGGTTTGAGACTAATCCTACAATTTACTCAGAATTCTTACACGGAATGCTTGAACTTTTTCTTCTGGATTACTACTTCAAGTCCTAATATAAATGGGTGTTTCTTCACTGTAAAGAAATATCAAACGGGGCAGTAATACATTTTCTATACATTTTACTGAATCATGCAAATTCCTGACTACTCATGTACGCAGAAAATCAGAGCACATCAATTGTATATTGATAACATCACGTGTCTTTGGAATTAGGATAAAGATAACACAGATTTTCCCTTTTAATTGTACATTGTGGTATAAGTGTAATCATATTAACGACATGGTATTTGTTGTAAAATGTTTTTTTTCTTTCTTTTTAAATAATACCGTTAACTCTCAGTTTATGAGATTCAGATTACAAATTAAGGACCGGATCCACACTTCATAACGTCACCTCGCTTATGCACGCAAAGTTTAGTTCTGTATTATGGGAATTAAGTGGGTGCGTGAAAGCATTTTCATTTTACAGTAGAGGAGGGAATAGGAACATAGGAGCGGATCAGCGGTTGGACGGACTGCTGATCTGCTCGTGTGACTTTAGACTTGCCTTATGGCGGTGTAAGTCACAAAATATCTATACAAGAGAGGGGAGTGACACAGGGAGTTCACTCCCCTTTTCCGTGCAGACTGTAAGCATGCAGGGGTCTGGATCAGGTCCTAAATTAGCGGTTGTACAGGACAACAAAAAAACATTGTGAATAGCAAATCATTGACTTATTCTTTCTAAAAGGAACATTGTCCATCTATGACTCTACTGTTCTTCAAGTCTGCTGCTTTGGTGTTATTTTGAATCAGTCTTCAGAATTCTTTAACAATCCAGTGTATTGAGTTATTTTGTCACTAATTAATTTGAAATATTGCCAGACCTTTTCTTGCTTAGTGCTGTAAGTTATGATAAACTTAATCAGTTTTCTTATTTATAAACTTAATTACATCAACTTCCTGGCAACACTATTAATAGAATTTAGGAGGCATGGCTGCATAGAGAAGGTCAGTTGCTAATAAATATAATAAATCATAAATAATAATAAAACAACCCTTTTCCCAACCACCTCAATGAAAATCAATAATTTGCTAATTCTACTGCACAAATGGACATTTCAGCATTTTAATAGTCTACAAGACACTAATTCCTATAAATAAAAAGTCATCACTCATGGATAGTAACAACTCCTTTTAAACTGTAATTGGCTAAAACTCCTGCACTCCTTTTCTTCTTATCCTACTAAACAACAAAACCCTCATCCATACAATCTTTGGAGTTTGATGTCTGAACTAACTACCTTCTGGTATTCTTCACAGCATTTGAATTGATGAATTTCAGAGAGTTGCTTTCAGTGAGATAATTAATGACACAAAGGTACATTTTGTGCTCGCAAAGAGCAGAATACATCCACTTTTTGTGAGTGCCCGTTATGGAACTGGATCCAACAAATCCATCATTCCGTTCCATCAACAGAGTAGAATGGGAAGTGTGCATGAGGTATGCATGTTGGGAATTGGGAGTTATATAGATTTTACAGTGGGAACTTTACAGCATCATAATGGTATCATTATGGCATTACGGCCTTTTCTACGGAGTTGTAGATAATTATAAAGCAATTTAATGCCTGTGTAGTAAGTTCACTACTTTTTTTATTTTTTATATGTTATGCCACAATCTCTAGGACACTGAACTTAATTATATTTATAATGAATCATAATTTAATAATTCATCATTTATATTTATCACAGGAACAAATGCATTTTCTTTCTGTAGATGAGAGAATGGTGTTAGTGCACCTGCTAAGAAATAACTAGTGGCACATTATTATGAACCTATTGATCCTGCTGTAATTCAATAGGAAGCATCTGAGAATGTAAAACACATTCTGACAAAGGTAAAATTAGACAACACATTTAAAAAGTTGTTTTTTTTTCTTGTAACAAGGAGTTTTTAGGAGTTAAAAAAGACATTTCTGTTAAGATTTCAGACGGCTAAATGTGATGTTTTTTAAAATGTAATTAGGCTCATGCAATAAGGGAATATACTTTGCTACAAGAACAAAGGCTGCTATATTGTGGTTTTAAATTTGATATAATTCTTATAGGTGCAGTGGCACTAGGCTAGAACTTTATCTGCTCTGTAGATTATTCACAAAAACCCGTATAGGTATAATATGTAAATGTGATGAAAGATTAGGGGCTAGATTTACTAAAGTACAGAAAATGAAATTGAAGCTTGTGCTCACAGCAACCAATCAAAATATAGCTGAGATTCTCTAGCATGTAATAGCTAGTAATAGCATGTAATAGTAATAGTAATAGCATGTAAGAGCTATAATCTGGTTTCTATGGGTAACATCTCCACTTTTCCTTTTCCACAATTTAGTAAATCTAGCCCTAGTCATTTTCATTTAATGAATCAATTAACTAATTATCTCTACTTAATTTCTTCATTTATTATTTCACATTTTCATTTTTTTTTTTGCTATATAATTTACTATAGGTGCCTTTCTAATTTTGTGTGTGTTTCTTTTAGGATTTATTTCAGGAATTTTAGGAGGATGACTTTTAGTAAGCAGCACATTTAATAGCAAAATTGTTGGAGGATCCATTCAGACAAGTTTATGTACTCTTTGGGCATTGCTAGTGGAGAGTAGACGTCTTCTTAAAAGTACTTTGGAAGTCCATGTGCTGCGTCCTCTTACTTATCCAAAGTACTTTTAAAAAAACGACCAGATGGTGACTGATATCCATTGACATTTCCTTTTACATTGAAACTTTCGGTAACTCTCTCACCCTCTACTATCACTATACCATCAATGGGACTGTGGATTTTGAGACTAACGAAGCAATAATCCTGCACAGCAAAGTGTGAAAAGACACACATTGTATAACATACGGGTGAGTTTTTGGGATTCCCCTTTATTTTTGTTGCCTCGGCTGCTGACTTCCATACCTCTAACATACTGAGCGCTGCGGTGTTCAGTTTATTGCTAGTGGAGTGCTTTGTTATATACACTCATATTTGAACTATATACAGAAGAGAGAGTGATGGTTGCTCAGCTGTGAATAAATAATGGTTGCTTCAAAAGAGAATATATTCGTAGTGACCCTGCTTTTAAAGAATTGGTTTGACTCGTCTTGATCCCCTTAACATCACTTACTAGAACACTTTTTAGCTAACAGCTTTCTTTGTTATAACAAATTGCTGAAGTGTAAGACGTTATCAATCCTCATTGACATTTCAAATGAATGCAGAAACAACGCACATGAATTTGCATTTGTAATGGACTTAAAAGCTTATTATTTATTTATTTTACAAAGTTATTTTAAAAGCCATATACCAAGACAAGCTCATTTGAAAAGCACACATGCCAGGCAAATTCATAAAAAGTTTTTCAGAATTAAACAGACAATATATATATTAGAAAATATTACATTTATAAATGTCTCTACAAATTGCATTTTAATTAATGAGTTGTCAAAATTAAACAATACATATTTATTAATAGTGACCCTTTCGCTAATGTTACCGTAGCATTTTGCTACCTTGAAAACTGGAATGATTTCCCATGCCACCCCTGTAACCTTGGAAAAGCCCCTTCATATGTTAGTTTTGTTGCTCCTGGGTGGCTACATCATTTGTATGCTCTCCCTGAGAGCATTTTAAGGAAGGTAATGTGTCATCCTATACTTTCTGATATAGCATTTGTAACGTAAAGTAAATTTTAGACAGTGACAAAAGCTAAATAAAAATAAAACATCTAAGAAAGGCCCCATTGCGCTGATTCACAGTTCGGAGTAGGAAAAAGCTAATAGACAAACTCTCTGCAAATAGACTTAGAGTTAAGAGTTCTTCCAGCTCCAGTCTAAATAGCATAATATAAGCAATACGCCAAGCAAATTCCCTGAATGTAAAACAAAGCTAATTTACCATACCCATACCAAACACTCTACCAGCAGCAGCAGGGACTTTAGCAGTTTACCCAGGCACTCTATAAAATGGCAACTGTGGCCAGTGATATACCATCTATCTTGGTATGAGACAAAGTTTACCCACTTTCTTGTTTTTACAATCCATTATGGTTTAAATGTTTTTCAATTAATGTTGTCTAATAAACCTTTTGTAGCCATGGCTGGGGGATTATTGACTTAATAAGAACGGACACAACAGACTCCATTTAATATATTTTAATATATTTTTTATACTTTATTTTGGCATCACAAACACACACAAATACAGTACTCTAGCTCTGCGTCCCTATATTTACATTTTTTTTCCAATTTTGTTTTTTGGAGCATATAGACACTCTGAACCGTATTCACACTTAATAAGCAGCTACTTCTTAAGTATGTAAAAAACACAAAGATATATCACTAAAAGTGCTATGAACCACCGCAGCAGCTCTTAAAACCAAATAAACCTTATAAATATGCGGATAAAAGTAAAGAAATAGTACTAGGATAACTGGCGCTGTGGGTGTCTAGGTAATAAAATGGTGCTAAAAATTCATACAGTTAAATAATCGGCATATAAGTTGATATAAAATTATATAAAACAAGTCCTTAGTCCACATAAAATCTTGTTGAGATGAATTAATATTCAGTAAAATCCTCTCCGGCAAGCATCAAATCATGAAACAACAAAAAATCATATTAGAGAATGAAAATCAAAGTGTAATGTGCGTTTATATCCCTTGAGGACAATAGTGTGAAATCCCCCAAAAAGTGGATACCAATCAGCATCAATAAGTGAGCTCCACCACGCTTATCCCAGGAAGAGAGACAACTGATACTTTAAAATAACATATGCTTTACTCCGTATAACACAAGACACATAAATAATAAAAACATTGTACACAATCAAATATAAAAGCAGAACCACGGTAGCCTAAAAAAGTCCATACCCCGAGGTGAAGGTGGAATAAATGGAACCGGAGGAGACCGCTGCCTCTTGTGCCTCTTCTGGGACTCAGAACGTGCTTCTACTACTCCCATCATACATTTAAATAGAGCTCTTAATTAAAGACATGAAACACATGGGTTAAAGTCTGATTCATAGCCATCCTAAAGAAACCCATATAATCGAAACAATATTGTCATCTGTTACAGCCATATTCCTATATAAATGGATACATGGTATTCAGTATAATAATAATAAATACAAATCTTGTAGCTACATAATCAATTATAATCATATATACACAGATCAGAAAATCATAAATATTGACATTATAATAGAACAAGAGATATACTTTAGTACATAAATAAACTTAGCCCCGTTTGAAGCTAAATTGTTTATCTACCACTGTTTAAAGCAATGCCAGCTTCCTCTTTGAATGTAATTTATTTATTAATTACAATGGACCTGATCCACACCTAAGAATCTACTGCTTTTTAGATGCGTATATTTAAGAAGGGATATGCTGCCCATGCGTAGTAACCTAATATACGCAATTTACGTAGGATTTAAGAACGGGACGGCTCTGAATCACTATTACGAACCTATTTCTTCTAGGCTCCTAGTGACTTAAGATACGATAAGAAAACTGGGTTAAGGAAGGCATTTAAATGAGGAAATCTGGGCGCGGTTAGGCAGAAACATTCTTAATTAGCCACCCTGCACACACAACTAAAAACCTAAAGATAAGGTAGCCCTATTGCATTCGTAAGTTGGTTAGGAAGAAGAAGCTGAAAACCGGGGGCATGTCAGGGGAGTCTCCTTGCTACTAGTTGCGTATAATTAAGAACCTAAATCCTTCTTAAATGTGAATCAGGTCCAGTGTTATGTAAATAATGTTGCATACCACATCCATCACTTAGAAGCCATATGTTTGTCAGGGAAAAGAAAACAGGATTTGGTAAGACAAAATAATTTTATGACCAAAGATATTGCTCTGTGGACATCCAAAGTATGTGTTAATCCATTACAGGAAGTGAGAGCATTTCAGCTGTGTGAGTGGGGGAGGGATGCTAATTTTACTGTAAGGGCTGGATAAAGCCTTTAAGTAAAATTCATATTTTTGCTGTGTGGGAGTGGCTTCCCCTCACTCATGCAGAAGTTAGGATGCAGAGGGGATCTGACATTGGACCTCTGCTGCTGCTGCTGCTGCTGCTGCTGCTGTGGTTGGGGCTCTGACCACAGCAGTAGAGGCAAGGGTGTTTTAAGAAGTGAAGGGGTTCTTGTGCAACATTTGTAAATGGGTCCCCCCATGGACCCCCCCCCTCCCACGTGGCACCCCCCCAAATGTAATTTTAT
>WWET01000067.1:347773-366545 GCA_011038615.1 Limnodynastes dumerilii | reverse complement strand
CCCTTTATCAATTACCAAAGCAATCGGAATTGAAAAATTTATACCGCAATGGAGGGAAAAAAATAGCACAGAAATATTGGCCAAAAAGGAAATGCGCTGTATTTATGACATGGAGACACTGTGCCCGCAGGGTTTAAATCTAGATTTTGAAATAAAGTGGTTTTTATAGAATTATTTTAAGATTTTATAGAAATACTCTTATATTCCAGGACTAGATCCTTTTTTTACTGTGTATAGGTTTTATCTGTGGTACTATATATTATATATTGAGTTTTATATTGAGTCTGCTAAACAAAATTTTTATATTTTTCATGCATGCACTGACTTTATACCTATAAAGACAGGTTTTTAATGATGGACATTTTTAGATAGAACTAGATTTTTTTTTGTTTTATTGCTTTTTTCAAATGTATATGTATTTATTAGTGGTATCTGCCGTGCACTTTATTAGCTGTAACCTATAGGAAATCCCCCTAGTAGGTTGTGCCTCTATATATATCTCCAATAGTGTCTCATTAAGTACAAACCTTGAGAAAGGACGGTGCCCTATCCAAAACGCGTTGGTGGTACACTATTGTGAACTGAATATACTCCTTCCGTCACCATTTATAAACTGCATACCTGGGACAGTTGTAGAAAAGCTAAAAGATACCTTTATATGCCTATTTAAAGAAGTTTTATTGTAAGTACCTTTGTACCATATTCAATTAAAGATGATATCAACTTTATTACACCATCTGCGGTCCTTCTGTGTCTCCTTTTCCCTTCCTGGGAGATCGGTGCTGGAATCGAGGCTCCCCGCTGTAAGAGACACTGCGCATCATCCCTGCTGATTGTGAAGCCCAGCTGCAGATCGGAGAAACAACGGCTCCTGCCTTGTCGCCAAACGGAGACCCACGCTGTCCTCCTGAGACTACCCTTTGAGACACCACAGATCGGTGAGGAGAATATCTGCGACCTCCTGTCTAAAACTGTAAGACTGTTGCTATTCACCTATTCTCTAAGAATTCAAACTACAAACTTTTTTTCTGAAAACATTCAAATTGACATTGGACATTCGATGTCAAATACAGGGATATAGCTGAACAGTGTTTTCCCTGTTAATCTGCAAGACTGTTGCAATTTGCACATCCTAGTTACCTTGTTAAAAATTAAGGGTTTGGACAGCTACTTTGTTTTTGTTCAGTACTTTGACTGACATTGCATATTTGCTGCACTGTGTATAGAATTTATATTGGTAGGATCTCAGTGCTAATACTTGCCTCATATACTCAAATAATTCTATGTGAAAACATTAATACCATTTTTAGAGGTAAAAGTAAAGGCTGCATAAGGGATCCTTAGCACTCTACTGTGACCCTATTCACTCTTGTTATAATTGCTTTCTGGAAATTACCGAAGCCTGATGCCTTTGTTAAAGATTTTTACATTGACTTCATAGAAGCTTTGGCTCTCTTATTGACTAGCCTTTTTAATGGGATTTAATGTGGTAGAACTGTTGAATATGAAAGGTGATCAGGGGCTCCACTTTTGATCACCTCATTGGGGATGTGGGAGGTCCTCTTCAATTTTGGCTTCCAAGGGTCTATTTTACACTCTAGCTTTGTACTCTGATCCTAATGCAGAGATTTTTAAATGGATTTTTATCTGACTCTTGATTAAAACTGAAACACACTAGCTCTGTCCTCTGTCGGCGTTCTTCTTCACTTTGGTAATGGAAGCCCAGCTGCAAAATCCATAGCTCTCCATCTTTACCTGGTTTTCAATTTGGTCTATAATCTCATAAACTATATGAATTTCCAGATGATGTTTTGTTTCCAAACCCTTAATATCATTACTAGCCCTACAAGGTATCTTTACAGCTTTCAGTCATGACTTCCATCACCTGGGCCCTGGCTAAATATTTCTGCACTGTCCCCACAGAAAATAGGACAGTGTGGAAGTGAGGATTGCATGTAAGAGGTTGACCAAGTCCTTCCTGTACAATATGGGTTTTTATGCAGAATTTGTAAGATTTATAATTCAGGAAACTTGAAACAGAAGAAATTCAGAAAGAAAACAGAAACTACTAAAGGTCATGATAAATTTAGTGCTTCATATCTTGAAACAAGAGGCCTTTATTGAAAGAAGTGTGTTTACATCTGTTCTGATGGTGCCCCATCAATGTGGATAATATTGGTACTTACCTGCGCTGCTCCAAACTTGACCACCTGGGGGGAATGGGGTTAGAATTGGGCTGCTAAGGCTTCCTATGGGAGGCCTTGAAGGGTAATTGGAGACACCTCTGAACGGCCTCCTCACCTCCTGAGTGGAGGTTGGGACAATAACTTAGGTATAAATACCCCGTGCCCTTATCCCAAATGAAAATTGACCAGAAATACTGTGCAATAAAATGTTTTTATTTATTGTGTGTATACTTTATTTAAAATATCTGGGGCTTAGTATAAGTATTTATGTTGAGGGTAGTGAGGGATATAAATATCCTTGGTGGGGTGGGGGTATTGTATAATACAAATGAAAGGTAATAACAGAGAATGAACCTTGGTGGAAATGAGTGTAAAATGTCCAAGAAGGTGAATGACCTAGCAAGGTAAATATACCATTGCTGTGGCTATGGAGCAATAATAAGCAGCGTTTAGGTCCTTGTATTTCTCTGATACCATAAAATTTTTTTGCTCTTTCATCAATGGTTGGCTCCATTAGAAGATTTATATCTCTTGATGTCACAACACACTGCTTTATTCACAGAGAGAAACTGGTTTAAAATTTCTTGGAGAAAGAAATGGAGTTTGGATAATGTTACAAAATGCAAAAATTTATCAAAGACCTGTACATTCCAGAATGTTTATTAAAGTGTGTTAAAACATGCACAAAGTACATATAAATCTCCTACTACATAGGGAAATCAGGTGACTTAGTAAGAGTTCTTACCAGGGTGTTAAAGCAGAAAGGTGAACTGCAAACCTTCTTTTAAGTAAACTAGTCTATTTAGCAGACATTTTTAAGTACATGAACCAGTTGAACAAGTCTCTGCAAGTCTCTGAAGAAAATATTTTAACTTCAATTGACAAGATTCTTGGATTTCAAAGGATGCTAAATCTTTGGAAAGATCATGTTGGAAAAGGAAATTTTAAAATGTTTTCACTGCTCCTGAATCTTGAAAGCGAAGAAAGATATCAGTGAGTCTAGAGTCTCACTGAAAAACACACTGAACAGAATTGAACAAGAAAGTATGATCTTATGCACAAAATTTTGACAACCCCCAGTTCCAACAATGGAATTGTTTTTAGTTTCCATTTAACGTACCTGCCTAATTGAATATTAATGTTTACACGCTTTTGTTGTATTTTATGGAGCTTTGGTTAAGTATGAATTTGTGTATTATATTTTATGCTGTCTATAATGTGAAATCATGAGATTGTAATATTTTGATAATGCTTTATGTGATCTTTATGTGTTATCTTGATTTTTATACTAAATTAAACATTGTTGTTTGTTTACATGTATATGATTGTATTTTATGCAACTGTCTAAATTTAAACCCCATTTTTTTAAACCTTTTTATTTGTGTTTGTATTTTTATCCTTTTCACAAAGTACATAATGATATTTTAAGTATGAATAAATGTTGTGATATTTTTATATTTATTTTATATTTTATTATGTACTATGCTGTCCATCCCCTACCCTGTATGTCTGTACTGTATTTTGTTATTGTATTTTGTACGGCACTGTGGACACATTGTGGTGCCTTATAAATAAATGATAATAATAATAATAATAATAATAATAATAAATGGTGTATTGTTCTGATTAATTTATTATCATATTCCATGTTTGGGCTATTCTATAAATGTAAGTGAAGAACATTTATATTTTGCTGCTAATGTAAATAATATAACAAATAAATCTAAACTTTTTCAAAACAATACAATATGCCTATCATAGGTATAGTCCATATGTTATGTAATATAGAAGCCAATTGACCCCTAGAGTCTGCCGAGGTTATATGTTTTGTGTTAGAATATACTGAATCTGCTGGATGTGGTTTTCCCCGTACTTAGTTTCTTTAAAAACCTATACAGCCATGTTATTTAGTGTATAATGTGGTATATTTACGCAACGTGCAGATTCTTGTTGTGTTAAATGTAAAAATTATTTCATATTACTTCATAACAATATAAAATCTGAAAATAAATTTCATGACTTCAGGGACAGAATTTTTTAATATGTACTTCTATCCTTTTTTGTTGTTTATTTTTGAAAACTACAGGGTAGAATATGTTATTTAAGGGCAATTTAGTTCAATCTTGTACAAAATGGACATTGTGTACTATTTATTTTCTTCACTTACATAAGCAACATGCATGTGGTATATATAATGCACAAGTAATATATGTATTTTGTGCACCGTAGTAACATTTGTTAAATGTTCTTGAATTGCCATTATCCGCTAAAGTGATGTCTTTTGGGTCTGGTGTGGCATAGTTTTGACCAAAATCCTTTATTTTCACAAATGTTTTTTAAATTGAACACAAAGTTCTGTTCTGTTTGCCTCTGTCCAAATCAAGTAATGTAACATAGCAAATGTTGGACACCTCCAAAGCATCTTTACAACTGATGAAATTTCTTAGACTACCATTTTTTTAATCTTATTTCATATAAGATCATAGTGGCTTTATTACTGCTCTAAATTATTGTAAAAAAAAAGAAAAAAAAAGTAGACAATACCCTTTTTTTTATTAATTGTGTTATTACAATTCTCAAAACAGAGATAATTCCAGCATCTGAAGTTTCATTCCAAGTTTTATAAGTCTGTTGGCAACTAATACAGTGTTCTTATAGCTAATAACCATTAACCATATAGAGGAGTAAAGGATGCTAGTGTGCTTGGCTGTGTGTGTCCTTAAGGCAATCTTAACACACTCATGCCAATGCATTACACTTTTGACATACAACTTACTTCATGCCACATGATGTGCAATAGCACTCTACACCTGGGCCAGGAGCCCCAGTTGACAGCTGCGCAGGTCAGACAAGTATCTTTGTAACTGATCCAACCTGCACTCTATCTAGACACTGATTCGGGCATTTGTGTACCTGTGGCCATAATCCATACTGTCTATTCCTCCATCATTGGAGCTCCCTGGTGGAGAATTTGGAAGCATGAAACATGATCACAAAATGACAATCTCCTAAGGTGACATCTAATTGTAGCCCACAGATAATGAATGCTATTAAATAAGCACTATCACCACCTACAGGGAAGACAAACAAAGTAAGTATGTGTTCATTGTGGCCTAATACACTCTGCAAATACAGTTAATGAACGTTATTCGTTGAGCTTGGGTTAACAAAAAAGCATGATCAATGCAAATGGGATCATTGTAGAAATACAAACATATCTCAGGAAAGTAAATGTTAATATAACGCATGTCTCATGTGTCGCATCTCATGTGTGTCTTAGCATTAGCACCTGCATGTCATTAAGCTAATCAGGGACTTCTATAAATAGGTGCTTATTCACATAAACGAAACGTGAAAGTGATCATGGCTTCTAAGGAAAGAAAGCAAAATCTCTATTTGAGAGGTGAGAAATCTTGTCACCCAAGTGATGGACAAGTTGTATTCCTTAGAGAGAACCATCAGGTGGATCAAAGGGCATGCCGTGTGGGAGGATCAGACCACTGAGGCAACATCTTAGCATATGTACATGGTAAATGATAGTCTAAATGGCAAGCTAAATTGAATGTATAATAAGGGCCCAGCTCAGTAAACGCAGAATGAGCATACTGGATGACTCATGTGACTCTTATGTGATGTCACAAAGTTTCTATGATAATGATAATTTGATAATGAAGATAAAAGCCACATCAAGGTCTCTTATATCTTGTATTTATGAATGTAAAAATTAGACCTCAATATTTGTTGTAGCAAACTTTTATTTATATGATTATAACTCTCTAGAATGGAAATTATGAATAACTATGTTAAAAATGTATGTTGTTTATTTTTTTAGATGGCAGGATTTTAGAACAATGCTCAAGCGCAAATTGACACATAGGGAGCAGTGTGCCAATTGGACGAGGGCAGGGGGTCACAACTTGTGGACGTTGCCACATGTTCCACACATGGGCCACCCCATTTGGTGCTTCTGTTCCTTAAACATCTTTTGTTCCAGCCAAATCAGCCAAATCAGGTCTGAGGATGTTCCAATGCCTTAACATCCACCGCTGAGGGAGTGAGCACACTGAGCCCCTATAAAAAAGAAGAATACATTAAACATTAAAAAACTTTACAATGCTGATATTATAAAGGCTTAGATTTAATTTTTGTACACCTATGTAAATTTACATGATTTTTTTTGTATTTTATATAATTATTTTTTTTAACTATTGTAGTACTATAATAAAGCAAACAAGCTTATTAATTTCTGAAAAATAGCTAATTTTGCATTTTAAACAATTAGACATAAAACATATTTAAATTTATATTTATAAATTTAAAAACAGAAGATAATACATTTATAAATTTACAAATAAAAGAAAATACTGTTCAACATGTAATGCAAATATTATTTGTAACCATAATGTAAATCAAAATATTGCATTATCATGCAACATGGCAATGGTTCTCTTGTGTCTAATTTAAAGGAAAAGTTAAATGCCCACATACAAATATACTTTTTGGGAAAGTAAATAAAATAAAAACAAATTATGGGCTGGCTCCAGACCTATTTAAGTGCTTGAACTTAGTTACTCCTGGGCTACATCATGTTGATTTCACGAGGAGTCAAGTTAATTGTATTCTTTGCATGCAGGGATATATCTTTGAATTGCTTACTGCATACAGATGCTGACCAGATTTACTATCACACTGTTATTTAGACTTGGGCTGGGAAACATCACCTCTCAGCTCTAATACTGTTTGCAACAGATGAAATATGACTCCCCTGCAAGCAGCATGGTTTAGCCCAGGAGTAACTAAGTTCAAGCACTTAACTAGGTCTGGATCCAGCCCTATATAGGTAAATAGAAAGTGGTAACATCAAATAGGATCATTTAAATTATAAGCTCGAAGTACATTATAAAATATTTCTTTATTAAGGGTATATAGTTTCATTTTAAAACATTTGGAAGTGAAAATATACCCTAAAAGTATATTGCACATACATAGTCCCTCCAGTTGGTTGTAACAACTTGGTTGCTGACATCAACATCAGCCCCAATCTAAAAAAAAACTATATTTCACTGTAATGTTATGGAAAATGCAGCAGAGTACAACAATATCCCACACAGTCTCAGGTGAATACATGAGGGCTACACAAAACCGATAAAGGCACCGCCACCTGCCTTTCAGAATGCTAATGGTTCTTTCAGCAACCTGTCTATTGGTCGTATGCACCTAATTGTATACAACATGCTGATCTCTGTGCTAGGGTTCATAATAGCAGTCACAAGAAAGGGCCTCAGATGATAGACACTGTGTCCTAATAAATAAATAGGTAACGTTAGTGAAAAAAATAAATGTTTAGCACATTTGTATAGACTTAATTTCATAACAAACAATCATTATCTAAAAGCCATGCATCATCAGACCCTTGTCTATGTCTCTCTTCTAATTTCAGCTATATTGCTGCCTGCCTCATGACAAAGGAGTCATGGGATCCCTGGAAACTCACACTATGGATAAGGAGGGTGACATCACATTTAATCTGCACATTCAGGGAATAAAAGCTCTTCCAATTCATAAAAATAGAATCTATTTTCCTAGGGACCAGAGCTATATGAGTGCCATCCAGAGCCCCAATAACACAGGGCAGTTTAATGTACACAAAGGGCTTTCCAATGGCAGATGAATAAATTGTTTGATACAGCAGGAACACTCTCAGTACAACCCTCAGTATTTTACTGAGGGAAGGCTGGGAAATTCTCATTGCACAGCCCCTCACCTTCGCAAAACTGTAACACCGCCAATAATTTAGTCAGTGATAATATTGCTGTATGGGTGTAAATGTTAACATCAAGGTCCCTCTGCCCTATTTCCAGATTTTCCACGATAACATGAGGGGTAGATGGAACACCTGCCTCACCTCATCATCGGACACCCCAAATATAAACTAGAAAAATTTATTGAAGAGATATCCAGTACCAGAAAACAATCTGCTGAAGGGAGTTGATGATCCCTGGACGTATTGAACATACGACTATAAATTACTGATAATAGCTACTACGCATGCGGAGTAACTATTTTACATAATCTACGTATCGTTAAAGACCGCATATACGCAATCTACATAAAGAAACGTTACGTAGATTACGTAAAATAGTTACTAGACCGCATATGCGCAATCTACGTATGAAACAATAAATAGATTACATAAAATAGTTACCACGCATGCATAGTAGCTATTATCAGTAATTTACGGACGTATGTGCAATACATCCGGGGGTGTGAATCCGGGCTTTGGTCTATATATATATATATATATATATATATATACAACTTTTTTATAAACATTTTCTTATGTACATGTGATCTTAATGGCACATCTGAAATATTGAAACGCTTAATAGAGAAGAAAATCTAGTGCTAATTACATCACATTTATTATACACATGTAAATCCAGTATCAAATAATATTAAAACTAACCGCCCTGCTGAGTGATCTGGTCTCTTAATCCCAGTCCAATGTATGTATAGAGTCCTGTCATCAGAGCCATTACCCGGGATCCCCAGACATCTGCTAGCTGGTTCTTGGCTTGATAAAATAGGGACTGTGGTCTCAGGTGAAAAGAGTGCTGTGGTAGTTGTCTTCCTCACGTCAAACCACAATAAAGTAGATTCTTTTTCAAGGTAAAGAGCGTGACTGTATGTGGACTTAATTAAATTGCCTGTACTAAGTGCAGACATTGTTGGAAATATATAAAATGATCAGTATATCTTAATGAAAAACATATTGGGGTAGATCCAGAACTACGTGTGCCGTACGTTTATTCGCGGAGCGTATTTTTGTGCACGTAAGTTTGCTACACTCCCCTAGGTACACCCTTTGCACGGACGTATTTTGTCAAGATACGCTGCCCAAACCCTACCTTAACTTTTTCACACGTAACTGCGTATGTCCGCCTTTTTCCAACGTAACCGCATTCATACGCACATATACGTTTGGGCTAGACGAATTTACGCAGCTTAGCACGCCCATACTGTACACTTTAAATACCACCCCGCGCCTACTTCACGTATTGCAGGCGTATTTTGGACGAATGTCAATTTGGCACGCCCACACGTAAGTATTTACGTGAGACATACGTAATTCACCCATACGTTCAACATTACGCTACGTGAATGTGCGTATTTTCTATGGTGCGCATGTGCAGTGCGTTCAAATCTGCAAATTTATGTCTCCGCCACGCGTAAAATCGCGGGGAAGCTTAGTTCTGGATCAGGCCCATTATTCTTCCACATTTTAAAATTCTTGTATAGAATATATTATGTTGGAACGTACCATAGTACCAAAAAGAGAGAGGAAGGGGATTTTTTTTTTTTACTATAACAATAATCCTAAGGAAAAGTTCAAACAGAAGAACAATGGTATGTATTAAGGGAGGACATAATATAAATATTATGTTACTGGGTCTCTAAGCAACCACATTTACAATCAAACAGACATTTGTTAAAACACTATATAAGAGACGGTTTAAAATAAATAAATAAATAAATAAATATATGAACAGTTTGTTAATAAACCAACAACATTATGTTATGTATTGAGGTTGACATGTGTCCTAAAGATGCACACCTAGGTCATCTGGCGATGATGGGGACGCTGATGCAGGGGAATGATACGTCCTCTGAATCAGAAAGAATGACATTATATACACCAACTTGCAAAATAATACTTAAAACAGTTAAGCTATACAAGTATTTATACAAAATAAAAAATACATGAAAAAAAAATAGAAAACATAGGTTATGTAAAAAATGTAAATATTTATATTTATTTAAAATGTTGCCTTAAAAAGTATTTATAGATTTAGTCACAGGAAAGACAAGCAATGGTTTTTGTACTTTCAAACATCTTACACCTATTTGTAAGTAAACACGCTAACCTATCCCTCGACAAGTTTTGTACTTGATGATGTTGATTCAAAAAATAACAATAAAAAAGGTGCAAATGTAGACCTGACCAAAACCAAAGGCAAAGGGAAGGAAAATCTAAACTGTGAAAAACTGTGTGTAAACGCAGTTTTAAAGATGAAGCATAAAGCAATACAGTATGTAAGTTCTATCTGCAAAAGCAAATTTTCTCTTGTTTTAAAAGTATCAGAGGCAAGGAAAGAAACTGCCTGATTTATAAAAATTCACATAGGCTTTTCTAAATTGCCACCAGACTTAAATATATGTGCAACAAGAAACAAAAACAGGTTATACATTAAAGAGGTAAGTATATTTTAGTACATTTATAATGTTTTATGCAGGGGTTTCTAGAGAGAAACATATGGTAAGTACATTTATTCTTATTATGTATTGACATATTTAGATTGTGCAATTTCCGTAACACTCTGTGAGCTAATATTTTAATATTAAAATATTAAATACTGCTACTAATAATGTTTTTTAATAGAGGGGTTCGCTAAGATATAACAATTAATTTAAAGGTTCCTCCATCGAGAAATGCTGGTCTAAAAAGTTTTACTTAATCTCACAATACCTTTTTTATTTTCTACATGATATAATGTCTTCTGTAATGATTGAATAAAAGATAACATATTTATACTCCAATCTGGAAAATATTGAAATCTATAAGGAAAATTAAATTGCATTAACCATGAACTATAAAAAATTAAATCAGGAAATTTTAGAACTATTAGTTAAAAAGTGAAGAAATATTGAATCTACATTAAACAGCTTCCTATGGCTATGCTTAGCATTTTTGTAACTAGCCCATACTAAAGTATAAAAAAAATGTAATGCGATACATAAAGGTAAAAATCAATGTTAATCTGAAGAATGACTTTGGCCAGTTCTGCTTTCACAGCGGTCATCAAAA
The DNA here is from genome assembly GCA_011038615.1 of Limnodynastes dumerilii. Classification (NCBI taxonomy): domain Eukaryota; kingdom Metazoa; phylum Chordata; class Amphibia; order Anura; family Limnodynastidae; genus Limnodynastes; species Limnodynastes dumerilii. Next base: position 355,493 of record WWET01000067.1, on the reverse strand, counting down.
TGTAATTTTATATCCAATAAAGCTTATTGATTGTTTGTAAAACTATATAACATAATAGCATTTTGTGTGCAACATAAAAAGTTTATGTTACTGCAAGCTTTAAGAAAACAAACGTTTATCTGATTGCGTCTAATGTTGTAGCAAATGGGCACAAATTAAAAAAGGTTTTGAAATAACTAACAAAAATAAAATTGAATTTTAGCAGTTTGCAACTGAGTTGCAGACAATCAAAGTCATAAACTTCCCATATGTGATGGATGCCCCCTGCCATATCACTTATTCCAAGTAATATAAACCCAATAAACACACACTGAGACTTAAAAATATATATTTTATTAAAATTTAAATAGTTTAGAGTGAATTGCTAAGGACTAAGGCTTTGTCTAGATTGATGGGAACCAAGAGAAAGCAGATAAAACTAATAAATAAATGCAGGTTACATCTGAACAATGAATCAACAACAAACAAACCAGACGCTCGCCTTAGGCCATATCCAGACCTAAGTGCTTGTTACATTTCATCACACTCACCTAGCCACTCCCCTTGCTCGTACGTACTCTGGTCGTTTTATGCTTCCCAAACCCTACATTAACTTTTAAAAGTGTAAATACTGACGTATGTAATGGATTCACTTATGTAACGGCCTAACCCGGCCCATACTGTACAATTTAAATGCCTCCTTCGCCTACAAAGCATAATTACGGGTGTCGTATGGATGACACGCCCCTTAATTTATAGTTACGCTGATGGTACATACATTCAGAGTTACGCGGTGTAACATCTGGCACGTGCATGCGCAGTAAATACAAATAGATTTTACGTTAGCGGCTAGCGTAAAAACGCTAGCATACTTAGGTCTGGATCTACCCCATTATGCCTATCAGCACCACACCTCAATTGGGTGCTACTTGAGACTGCCCTTGCGGAGGAAGCTCAGCTATGGCTGGACAAATTCTATGCCTAGTACATTAACAATTATGCTTCCTCAGGCTCACCACTAACTGCGCCAACTTTACCAAAATAATCAGACCTGTTTTCTGCCTTCAAATGGTTCCTATGACCAGTCCCCCCATCATTAAACCTCAAAAATTTTCAAAAAATTCTCAAAAATATCACTTATGAACAGTACTTAACCTTCTTCTGACAAATGTACTCTGTCTGGACGATACAAATTTGACCAATATTATTACTTCGTAGATGAATCACAGCAATGCCAGGGTTTTCAAATAAATGCATGTTCCTGAGTCAAATGGCCTAAAAAGTAGGACCACAGCATTCTCTGCTCACCTTTCCAATGGACAACAAAATCATCCAAAACTATCAAAGACTGAGCCAGTAAATGTTAGACTAACTAATGCATATAAGAGTGCTTGAAAATCAATACAATCCGCATTGACAGGAAAACGTCTATAAAGGAATTCAGAAAGGGACATAAAGTCAACACTAGCCATGAGATAAACCACAAACCAGTGAGTACCACCCTAGATAAAAACCTTACAAAGCAATATATACATCCTAACCAAGATAAGTAAAGGCCTTGGCCCTGGCAAAAGTGTAAAATCTCTCAACTTCTGGATCTTATCTAGAAGGGGGGATTTACTTGATGCCCTTTTGAGTTACCAGGAAAAAATCCTTTCACGCACCTGTATCTGGTGAAGTGAGCAGATTCCAGGCTAATCCTGGTAACCTATTATGGTTCACAGCAGGGAGGAAAACAAGGAACAAATATCTAGAAAAATAGAACTGTACTTTACTTCTCCTCCACAATAGGTCGAATGTAGCTCTTAAAGGCTTGAGACTTACATCTTCCTATTGCTATTATGGACTTGACAGGCATGCCTTTAATGGCTGCAATGGAAGCAGCCATGATCCAAAAATAATGGGTGCCATAATCCACTTAGTCCAGTCCCACTTGTATTAAAGTTCTTCGAAAAACAACTGTAAACTGGTAGCCAGATAGTTGAACGCCATTACTGTGGGATAACCAAATGAAGCACGTAGGGGGTTACCAATCAGCAAACTGGGAACTTAGGCCAGATTCTCACTTAAGAATATTGCTTCTTAGGTGCGTAGGTATACAAACAGAACTACTACGCATGTGTAGTAACTCTTTTACGCTATCTACATACCATTTTGTTACCTAGTCTACAAACAACACTACCTAAGAGTAGAAATAGGGCAAGACTGAGAACCAGCAGAGTATAAGAAGACCCACAGTATAAGGTGGAAGGCGCACACTGGTTACAGAAGCAAGATGGAAGTTGCCTGAGAGACAGACAAAAAAACAACAACAAACAGAACAAAGCTCACACACACACACAATCAGCAAACAAGCACACTAGAACAGGAAGGGGTTAATGGGCATAGGATGGGAGACAAAAGTGGAGCACAGTCAGAAGGAGAGAGGAGAGCACAAGGAGGCAGGATACAAAGGAACACTGGGGCTGGAAAGGAGAACTAGGTAACTAGTATAACAGGCAGCGTGTGACAGCACTGCTGGTACTTATAAAGGGATTGGCCAGCAGTACCCAAGCCTAAATGTAATTGGCTGAAGACCTGGCAAGTAGGCAACATCAAGGACACCACTAGGGGCACTTCCCTCATGGATAATTTGCATGTCATCAGAAGTGCATGCCGGTATGCACAGAGAAGGTGATGCCGTTGGCAGAAAAAGGTGCCGGAGGAGCTGCGGCAATGGGAAGGTAAGTTTAAACGCTGTTAACAGCTTGTAGCAGACGTCATTTAAATACTTAACCCTCGTTTCCCTGACTTGCACATAAATTATGTGTCAGTTTGATGAGGGAGTGGTGACCTTTTAAGGGTCAAATTTCTTTGTTAACGGCGCAACACTTGTAGTGCACACTTGTAACATAGATCTTAATTTGCTTTTAAAATGGATACACACAATTATAAAGCAATTCCATAAACAGTGGGCCTCAGATACAGCTTTCCCATCTAAGATACATCCTTCGTGACATGGTAGAAAAGCTAGATTGTAGTCCATTAGTAAATCTTTTTGTTTATTTACCATTTAACAGCTGCTTCAATTCACTACAATTCATACACTCTCTCTGTAGGACATTAAATTGTGAAGTCAGCTCCATTCTCTGATCTCTGCAGAAACCAATAGCTGCTTATTTATAGGTAAACAAGTTTTAATGATTTATGAAGCCCCATTCAACTTTATGCAGAAGGTAAGTCTGTCATGTATTTTTAACCATTTTTTCTTGACAGTATTAATCATAACAATCTCTGCTTAGGAATGTTAATAATTTAAATTAATTCATGCATACCCTTGTCCCCCCTAACTTGTTTTTCTTAACTAATATATAACAGTATAACTATAATCTTAACACTATTGCGCCCTGTACATGCATGCTGGCTTAGCAATTATTTGAAAATGTATCTGCATTTGAGCTAATGTGACTGAAGTATTTTTATATGTTTGTTGTATATCATTCTTATATTTAGAGGTTGATCTAGATTTGAGAGTAAGGGCAAAGCAGATGTACAACTTGTCAAAATCTTGTTACAATGGAAGGGATACATTTTTATAGCATTCAGAAAAAAAACCTTTGAATTTGCACATAGATATTAAACATAGTAAAGTAACAGTAAAATAAGTTGAGCTACGAAAAACATCACCTATCAACTATAATTCTGTTTGTGGAGTTTATATTTGCATCCCTCTTATGCAGTATATATGTACTTGCACCACCTGTTTTACTACCCTTACTTTAAAACTCTGGAATAGACCCGAAGTTATGTCAGTTTGTAAATATTAATTTTTAAACAGCTATTGGAGTACTCAAAATAAGGAGGTATGTCACAATGTCACACATTTAATTAAAAAGTAATAAATACCTATACACTTCTATTATTAAAAGAAATTTTTATTGTCACTTTTTTTTTTTAACCATTACATTTTTATTGATTTTTCAAAAATTCAGATGAGGTACAGAAAAAAAGAAAGGGGTGGGAAATGCAAGGGTCACAATGTTCAAAACAATTCCATTCAGGTAAACATAGTATGTATTCATTATTGCCACAGTTACAAATATGAAAAAAAAGAATAGAGGGGGTAAGGGGAGGGAGAATTTCTTCCCGAGGACCAGAGAAAGGTAGAAACTTTGAATAAGTTTATCCCAACAAACTTTTTATGAAACATTATCTAGGCATGCGTAGTAGCTCAATCCTTAAAACAACATACGTAAGACGAAAACTACGTAACTGTGAATCCGGACCAAAGATGGCAAAAGTCATTATCCTGTCTGATATAATTAGGGTAGGTGTAACTACACTTATTACCTGTTCAATGTGTGGGGAGAAGTGCATTTTACTCATCTCTGCTCTTACTCAAGGTGATTATAAGACCATGCAATGCGCCTCTAAGACATGTATTTATAAATATAGTGCGCATAAACTAAACATGCCTCAAGATCCTTATTTAACTTGTAGAAGTCACAAAGCAAAGGGCATTTCTTTCAAAGATCTAAGTAAAGTATTGACATTTCTCTTTAATGTTCTATAAGATATAAAAAACAGAAAGAACAACAATGCATTTCTTAGACTGACAGGTTATGCAGGATAATGGCTTTTACTGGAAGTCAGTCAGCAAACTACAGAACTTAAATCAATAGAAGGAGAGACATTAATGCTAAGATTAGCTTCAGACTATTGAAAAATTATTTAACACTTTGCTGTTTGTTACTTTATTATACATTAAATGTATACATTAGTTCGCCAGGTGCTGACTTGGGTTGTTAGATGAATGATGGCTTTTGCAGCAACCACTCAGCTTAATGCCTAAGCCAACACTAGGTGATCCAGCATTAATATTTAGTAAAAGAAGGAGTTTCGCAAGATTTAGGTAAACTGAATGAGCTTCTTAGAGTCAGGCCCAGCACTACCATTACATAAATTTAGGCAGCTGCCTAAGATCACCATAATGGTGATGGTCCATAAAAGTTCCTATCATACTGGACCATGTGCCAGTGACAACACTAGTATCCTATATTTCACACCCGAGATCTCTTACCTCCTCCCTGCCATTGTCATTTTTTTGAGCATGACTACTACGCCTATCTCCGTCTGGTATGACCCAACAGATGATTCCCGCTGTGGTCGACTGCTTTGTAGCTGTGGCCTTATGTGGGGACCGCTGAAAGATTTGTAATCCAGTATCTATTATCTTCTTCTATTGATGGGCAATATATAACGGCTGGGCAAAATATGCAAAGTTTGGAACATCAAACCCATACACTAATAACATTGGTCATTTAATAACTACTACATAAAAAAATTGAATAAAAAGAGTCTGTAAAACAGAAGTAACATTGGCATCTAAGAGTTTATTCAAAAGAACTGACTAACAATTTTTTCCCCACTACTCTATACATGGTTGAAGAGATTTCTACCACTTTTGTAGTCTCGTTCCTTCTCCCCCCTTTTTTTGTGTTATTAAGCTTATTCCCCATAAATTACCAGTATTAATATATACTAATATTCTACTGACTAGTTAAGGTGAAGTCATTTATTAAGTCATTATTATTTATTATTGATTTATCATGACTGGTTTTAATTAACTTTTGTAAAAATAACTTTCTGCATAGTCATTGGGCTGGATCCAGACCTTGTTAAGTGAATTGACTTAGTTACACCTGGGCTAAACCATGTTGAATTCAGGGGGAGTCAAGTTAATTGTATACTTTGCATGCAGGGATATATCTTTAAATTGCTTACTGCACACAGATACTGACCAGCTTTACTATCACACTGTTATTTAAACTTGGGATAGGAAACATCACCTCTCAACTCTAATACTGTTTGCAGCAGATGAAATATGACTCCCCTGAAATCAACATGGTTTAGCCCAGGTGTAACTAAGTTCATGCACTTAACAAGGTCTGGATCCAGCCCATTATTTGTAGGACTGATGTCTATCTAGACAACAGCACATCTTATCACGTTGGTTACCAAATATAAAATCCATAGAAATAAACATTATTTTGGTATGATTGGTCCAATTAACCTCTGAAAGACCTCTGGAAGTTATCTTTATATGTTAAATTGATGTCTTTAGAGACACCAGTTTATTCCTTGATGTTGGCTATTTGATCTCTTATTCTGAAGAATAATGTTTATCAGCACATTCTATCCTGCTTTGTTACGGATATTTGATTGTAGAGACTAATACTTGTTCGTGCACCAGTGTGTTTTTTGTTTTTAGTTTTTCTCTTCCTTGGGAATAGTAAACTGAGGGTTAATAGCTCACCTGCTTTAACCAAATGTGTATAAATTGCCAAACTCTCTCCCACACACTATTTCCTCCTGATGAAACAACAGTGAGTTAAGAAACACGTTGAGGTGTTCTATAGGTGTTTTATTACAGCAACAGAACTTGCCTGTTTACCTGATATACCCACGTTCTGTGCTTATTTCTTGCTGACTTTTATTTGATGCCAATAACTACAGACCACGGAAAACAACATAAAGCAGCCGCCGGCTGGCGCCTGCCAGCCTATCAAGTTATTTACTGAAGAGCCGAGTAACACAGAAAATAGCGGCACCTGTCTTTGCTCCACCATTTTTCAATAGGAACGACACATCATAGTCACTATAGCCGAAGAATGAATTTTGGCTAATAAAACTGGCAGTAACACAGGAGGTGTGACTCATTACTGCCATCTACAGCTGGCCAGTGCATTATCTCTGGGACAATTAGACAGTTTGAATCACAGACGGACGCAGTTTCCGTGCACGTGCAACTTGAGTCTGAGGGAAATACAACTCCCGCTACAACTTCGGCCAACGATACAGATAAGTACTATCTTTTGTTTTATACCATCAGCCAATTGATATTTTTGTGTGCCACCTAAACAGACAATATACCTACCTACATCTGGGGCAACCCTATCAACCAGCTGGGCTGGATAGATATTCTCCGTAATTGGCATAACTTTTTAAATGTAAAGTTACATTCAGTGGACTGACAAACTCTGTGGCTGCTGTCTTAACAAAGTAACCTTTATCCACAATTTCCTTGACTATACTGTTACAAAGGAACATTTTTCACAATTTCAGCAATACCATCTGCCTTAGTGGGTTTACTTCAGGTCATAAGAAAATACTAGCTGCCTGATCAACAGCTAGTCTCCACGATATTAATTATCTGCAATAGCTTTGTTGCTTCTTAACAATTTTATTTATTACATTATCTTGAAGTTAAAGAAACTTTACCTACACATGATACAGAGCTACATCTCTGGGAATTGTGCTATACTGTATGCAGGAAGCAGAAAACACATAGGTGGTGAATGAGAAAACAGCAACAATGACCAGCTCTATTCTGGATCCTGGAGTTATCGATGGAGAGTTAAGGCAGGCCGGACATCCAGTCTCTCACATTCTGGAGGACTGATGAGAGGCCTCCCCTGAGAGACAACAAAACTTTTGTGTACTAATCTGTGTTGTTTTGTTTGTGTTAATCATTAGTGGCCTGATTCTGACTTCCATGCATTTTCCATGTGCATGAAGGTCAGTAGGTCTGCACATGAGAGGAAAGTGAACTACCTTGTCACTCCCCTCTCATCTGCCTTAAAATCATTGCCAGGATGCAGATCCGTGCGGATCTTCCTTCTGCAGCCCACTTACCTTCATCTGCATGTCTGGCCTTGGCGCTCTCTCTGGCAGGGATTAGGCATGTGGAATTTGTGTAACC
>WWET01000067.1:318657-329681 GCA_011038615.1 Limnodynastes dumerilii | reverse complement strand
CTAATTGTTCAGGGATGACTTCAGATTGCAGGATGTCCTTGTAAAGAATATTTGTGAGAAAGGAAAATACAGCCACAGTGGTAATGAAGGGTTCACCCCTTACAGACTGCAGTCCAGGAGCTCTATCTGGAATTTGGTATCTAGGATCATTCAGACATCTCTGTGGCCATCCACTCTCACCATGTCTGCCCCAGCCAGGACTCCACAGACACAACAGTCTGAATAAGAGAATGTGCCATTATTTAATGTCTGTCTTTTTTATTACATTGTATAATTGAATAAATGGGAACAATGTTTCCCAGGCTGCTCATTCACATGACTATGTTCCTGTAATAACCCAGATAGACATTGGCAAATGACATGGACTTGCAGTTATTGTCTCAGCTGAGACTCTGTCACTTGTGGTTCTTAAGCAGGGTACATACTGGGGCATTTCCTCGATTATCATGCAAATTACATGTTAGGGGTCTATTTACAAACTTCATTTTCATGCTATAATGCCCATTTTCATGTGACCCGTTATTTTCAGATCGGGCCGGTGGTTCGTAAAGCTTAGAAAGCCTGGGAGCGGACTTTTACACTCTGCTCCCGGCATAAAACTAACGCCATCTCAGGATGGCATTAGTGCAGTTATCCCAGCGATCTCCCCATATTCCCCCCTTTTTTCCTCCCCCTAATAGCTGTTTTTAGGGAGAGGAAAATGGGGGCATGTATGGGGACACTGCTGGGATAAGACTATGGGCCTGATTCAGAGATACGATTTCCACGGCACTTAGGAGCATATATTTAGGATCTTAGAAAATTCGCAAAACTGTGCATGCGTAGTAATAGTGCAACGTGCTACGTCCATGTACGTAGCGGTTAGGAGCGTAAATTCGCTAAGATCGTAAGTGTGAATCGATCGCAAGCACTTAAGATCTTAAGTGCAGCGAATCTTTAAGATCTTAAGGATTTGCATGGAAATGGGCGGGGGGAGGCAGGGAAATGAGGGAAAGTGGGCGCTGACTGACACTTGGGATCTTAAATATACGCTACTACGTCACTTAAGATCTCAACTGCCAGCGCAGAGTTAGGGCTAGTCAATGGTGGTCTAAGTTTAAGATCCACCGCTGTTTGCAAGGGGAGTGACTCTTTATGCAGTGGGCTGGAACCTGCTAAGATCTTAACCTTAGAAGCATATATTTGCGATCTTTTCGCAATCGCATCTCTGAATCAGCCAATATATGTGTAAATGTAAAAACAAAAAAAGTTGTTTTTTTTAAATTATATTTTGTTTCATTAATTAATTTATAAATACATAAAAAAATTAAAACCTGCGTGCTCAGTGTTTTTCATACAGGAAATTTTGAAAGTCCCGCAATGGAGTCTCTGCAAAGTATGAATGAAGTGTCCTGCGATGTGCACCGAGATCATCGCGAGACCTCGCAGGAGGGGTAAGTATTAGTACATTTTATGAACAAAGCTGCCAGGCTTGCTGTGAGCTGAAGCGAGCCTGGAACAGCTTTGTTCATTAAAAAACAAAATCATACGTAAATAGAGCCCTAAATGCCAATTTAAGCCGACATCCCATCAGTGTGCGCTGTCCAATGATGCTCCAGAATTGATTCATTCGATTTTTAGGAGCTCCTAATATTTCAGATAAGTGACGCAAGTTGTCTTTCACAGGATAGTATCCAAACTGCATGATGGGAAGAAATTAAGAAAGATCCAGCAGAGGGATTGTTTCATTGTGCACGCTGCAACACTGGGTACATAGTCTGTCGCTATGACATTAACAATTTATTTATTATTCATTTATTTATTAACTTTTTATTCTTTCTTTTTTATACAGGTTTTTGGATCGTTACTGTTACTTCTTTCTGCTTTCTGAATGTGAATGTGTACATGTCACTGTTCCCGTTTATGCAATAATACAGTACATATACCAGAAAGACTTTGTTGAATAACACAGGCTCTCAGCTATCAGTTCAGCTGAGGCTCTGTCACTTGTGGTTTTTACTCTACATTTATATTGTTGTCTTGTATAAATATATACATTTCAGTAGTTAAGGAGACTTTTGTCACTGCTTCTAGAATTGTAGTATTAGGGCCCTAAAGGATATATCATAAGGGACATAAGACACACTTTGAGGTGATTTACTATACCTCTGTAATATAGGGCAATAAAACAGCACTATCATAGAGAGGGTCTCCTTAGCTGCTTCCTTGGGGTGAACATTTTCCATCATTTACTAATACATCTGCTATAATGTTGATATCTTGATTTTCTACAAAAAAAATGCAATAATATATGGATTTGCTTATTATCTGAGAAGTTTATTGTGACACTACATATTTGTGCAAGATACCATGCTGGCAACATATACTGTAGCTAAACATTTCTCTTTCATTTTATTTTCTTTGCTTTACTTAATTGCTGAAGTTTGAACGGTGATGCAATTTTTAACCATATATTGAGTTATTTGTTTTAAATATTAATTCTCTCCTATGTTTTTATTTTTTATTTTTTCTATTTTTAGTATATTTTGAGGTTGAGTGGTATTATCTCTTGACCTGTGTAATCCAATAGAAAATTTTGGGCCATCATTCTTATGACATATGATTTTCATATATTGTACATTTCATAGTTAACCATTTCTTCTTCATCTAGATAGTAATCACAGTGCTATGCAACCTACATCATTATTATTTTTGATATTCCATTATAAAATACAAATGCTAATTGTGCCGATTAGCATGACTTAAATCCCAATGTTGGAAGTGTTCTGTGTTTTGTTCTGAAATAAAGGACAGACTACCTTCTAATTATGCAGAATTTTGACATTTCAGATTGTTGTATTTTTATAACATTTTACACATGTGCTCTTTCACACATAACCATAGAATGCTATCTATATGTATAATTTATTTATTAAGAAGACACGCGTTACAAGTCCAAATTCCCCAGTTTTACAGATAGGATCGATAGAATGATTAACACAGTTTTAGTTACAGTGCAGGGGAAGTAATTTATTTTTGGAAATTAATCTAATTTGTTGATATCTTCATTAGCCTCACTGATTTGTTTACCATTTCCCAATCCAAATTTATATAGGCATTTAAAGCTTTTTTTAAAATCTTTTCTGGCTTTCAGCTCTTGTACCTAATACACCTAATATTAAAAATGGATTCACATGCTGTGATAACTTCTATTTATGTTCTATTTGATGTATATTTATGATTTCAGCACTGGGTGTAGATTATGTAAGGTCGTTGTCGATCACTGGCCATCACCTAGGACAACAGGCCTGGGGGGAGGGGGCAGCGTCAGACTGGCCCGTGTAAATCCCCAGTGGGCCCCTGCTGTCGGTAGCCCTGCCCACTTTTAATGGGTGGCACAGACAGCGAGGAGGCGATACTGGCTGTGGGATTACAGTGAGTGTTATATGATGGAATTGTGAAATACACAGGGGTGTTATATGTGTGGACTGTGTCATATATATAGGGGATATTATATTATAAATATATATCATATGTCATATATATATGGGATATTATATTATTATTTGTATTTACTGTGCATGCGCGCGGCAGATGTTACGGGACGTAATGCTGAACGTACGTACCATTAGCGTAACTACAAATAAAAGGGCGGGAGCATTCATACAATACCCATAGTTACTCTTTGTAGGCGGAGGGAGGCATTTCAATTGGACAGTATGGGTCGGCACATGTGCAGTATCTTCATATTGGGACTCTGAAATCTTCAGAGTTGAACGTGTCTCCCAGACAGGTAAGTTTAACTATTTCTTTGTTTTTTTTTACACTTATTCATATTTTAAATGTAGTTTTTTATTTTTATAAGTATAAGTAAAAAAATAAGTATAAGTATAATAAGTATAATATAAATAAAACAAAACATTTTTTTTCAATTTACACACTTTGGTTTATCCCAGCGGTCTACCCATACATGCCCCCCTTTTCTGAGATGGCGTTAAATTTATGCTGGGAGCGGAGTGTAAAACTCTGCTCTAAAATTTCATAAATATTACGAACCACCCATCCGCTCTGAAAATTTAATTTGTAAATAGACCCCGATGTAACACAGGCATAATTAATAATAATAATAATAATAATAATAATACTAGCAATAATAATAAAGTGGGGATGATGCAGAAATATGGATTGTACAAAAGGCCAATCCTTACTTGAAAGTTTGCATACCTCCCACATAACAGAAGTGTTCCTTTTAAGATTTTAATAAATTATAAATTTGATTTAATAAGAAAATAATCCAATAAAAAATTCAGACATATGTTAATGGATTTCAATATCTCTGCAATTTATGTTTTTTCAAGTATATGCTAAATTTCGATACTTATGATACAGCATTTAGTAACAATTTAAAAATATCACAATTTGTTCAAAATATACATTTAAATTAAAAGAGAAATATAAACATTTCAGCAGTAAAAGATTCAGTAACACCACCAGAGATGGTTCACCATGTACACATGACTAATTGATTATAAATTATTTACTGAATGTAACAGTTTACAGGAAACTGAAAGTTTTGCTGTTTTTGTTTAACAAAGAAATACATTTTCACCATTGAAATGACAGACATTTCAAAGCATCTGTGTGATCAATGCTTACAATTTGCGTCCTGTTCCAACAAATAACTTGCCTAAATCCTATAAAATAACAGGGACACATAGGAATAAGAAAGACATTAAAAATGTAAGTACCAGTTATTATAGCATACAATTATAAACATATTATGAAAGAAGAGAGACATCTGCAAAAAGAAAATGTCTGATGTTAACTCCTAATCCTCACAATACATACAATACAATACCAGTTTTGTAATCTCTAATCTCTAATCTCTAGATTATGTAGAACTAATCACATACCCTCCAACATGACCCCTTCCATTAGGTACATTACACTCTGCTCCTGAGCTTCCAACTGTCACTTCCCTGGTTTTTATTAATAAACTGATGTTTGAAAAACATTTTTCACTTTAATAAAGATGATTACCATAGTAACTGACAGTTGGAAGCTTAGGGGCAGAGTATATTGTATCTATTGGAATAGGTCATGTTGGAGGGTCTGTTATCATTGCATACATTCTCATGTTTCTGTTTTTAGGCATGAACAGTGAAAGAAACCCTAAAACACTGACATATGCCAAACATAAAGCTACATGCATATAACTCTACCATAAAGCACAATTAATTAAAATAAAACCTATTCCAAGATAGATATAGGTGGTTTTCTTATAAAAAAAAGTTGCACTCCCTCTCTGGCAGCTGAGAATGAATATTAAAACTAGTCTTATTGAAGAAAATAGTGGGTTGTTTTCTCTGAACAGATACAAACTAAACTTGCTTAACATGTTAAAATATTGCTTTTTTCATTGGTTCACAACATAAACTGTTCTGGTTGATCTACATTTTGCTGCTCTCTTGTCACAAGAACATATCCACTTTGATTGATATTGTACACAACTCTTTTAAAAAGGCTTTTACAATACAACGATGGTTAAAAAAAATTGTATACTATAACTTAATTATTCAATAAAGTGAATGCTTGCATAGAAACATAGAAAGTGACGGCAGATAAGAGCCAATTGGCCCATCCAGTCTACCTAGTTTTTTATTTAAAACTATACTAACCTTAGACCCTATTTACCCTTAATTTAGTTTAAGATTTAGGATATCCTTATATTTATCCCAGGCATGCTTTAACTGTTCTACTGTGTTAGCCTCAACCACCTCAGATGGGAGGTTATCTCCCTATCTGTGAAATTATTTTTTTTTACAAATTTCCTCTGAATCTACCACCCTCCAGTTTATATTCATGCCCTTGTGTACACCTCTTCCTTTGAAAAATGCCACCCTCCTCTAGCTGGTCACAAACTTGACACATGCCATGTACTATTTTAGTTGCTCTTCTTTGCACAGTCTCTAATGTATTTATGTCTTTCTGGAGATATGGCCTCCAGAACTGAACACAGTATTCTTGATGAGGTCATACCAGCGATCTATAAAGGGGCATCACTACTTCTCTCTTTCTGCTACTAATTCCTCTCCCTATGCAACTGAGCATCTCATTGCTTTGAAACATTACTTGGCTACCTTTAAGTCACATGAAATAATGATTCCTAGATCCTTTCCTCCTCAGTAGATTCTAATGTAGTTCCATTAATGATATATTGAGCTTTTGGGTTTTTGTGCCCTAAAGTGCATAATTGTGCATTTTTTGGCATTAAACTGCAGTTGCCAAACTCTTGACCACTCCTCCAGTCTACCTAGATCATCCCTCATTTTGTGTACTCCTCCTGGCATGTCCACCCTGTTACACGTGTGTCGTGTGCAAAAAAACATATTTTCCCATTCATACCACAGGCAGTCACCTATAAAGATATTAAATAGCACTGGTCCAAATACAGAACCCTGGGGTACTCCACTGGTTATCTTACCATCCCCAGAAGGGATTCCATTTAATACAACCTTCTGTTGTCCATCCTGTAGCCAAGATCATATCCATGCAACTATCTTTAAATCCAATCCCAAAGTTTTCAGCTTATTTAACAGCCTGCGATGTGACACAGTGTCAAAAGCCTTACTAAAAATCTAGATAAGCTATGTCTACAGCTCCCCCTTTGTCTAATACTTTACTGACCCAGTTAAAAAATTCAATAAGATTTGTTTGACATGATCTGAAAAATCTCCTTGTGCATAATTTCTTTAATAAAAGTGGCTGCTAAATGTTAGTTTATGTGAGAATTGATACTGAGAAGAGATAGAAGTGCCCAATCAGGACTAATAATATTGAAAGGCACCACCCCACCACTTCTTCTAAAGGTCTAAAGCTCAAGTCAATTGATAAAAAGAAACATAACTTTTTATGCAGCATTTTAAAGGCCCTTACTCATACAAACCTTTCCAAGTTTGGATTTTTATTTTTAGGAATATCATCATCTACACTTGGATATGTGCTGTGAGGCACTCAGTTTTCACTGTGGAAAGCATTTTTTTAAATTTATGTATAGGCTTAAAAACTGAAGAGTGGGGAATAGAAATCATGGAAGGAGCTGGTGTACCTTAGACTTCCAGTTTAGAATCTAAACTAGTAAGTGAACCAGTAGAGAACTATATAAATAAGTCTTGAATTACCTAATGAAATCTCCTTAGTAGTATTTATAATGGTCCTTTAAATTTCTAGTAGTCTCCCCTGTGACAGGTGTTAATGGGACAACAGCGAGGCAAATGACCGCACCATAGATGAAATGCACGGAAAGGAATCTCGGAATTTCTGATAGTGTCCACAGCCCTCTGGGGAATGAGTCTGTTGGCGATATACTGCACAGGGATAGATAGATCCTCTTGCAGCATATCACCAACAGACTCACCCTCTCTATGTTGTCCCATTAACACCTGTTGCAGGGGAGATTACTAGCAATTTAAAAGACCATTATAAAGACTACTAAGGAGATTTCATTATTAACTTCAGGAATTCAAGACTTATTTATATGGTAATGTACTGGTTCACTCACTAGTTTAGATTGCCTATATTTTGGTTAAGTATAAGGTACACCAGCGTCTTTAATGATACTCATCCCCCACTATTCTGTTTTTACATTAGAAGGACTGGTAGATCCTTCAGGGGATTGTTAAAGGCAGCAGGTGGTTATCATTAGCACATATTATCTGGGTTGCACTTGGTGTGAATTGGTATTACAATGTACAGTATAGTGTGGTTAGCTGAATGCTCACACGGATGTCTGCCTTCCACAAACGTGCAATAAACAGAACGCATCTAATAAGAAGATTTGCTCACAATGAAATAAGAATGTTTAGATCCAGTAAAGTGACAGTTGTTGTAAATGTCTGAAGTCCAAAGGAATGAAAGATTTTAAGGTCCTCTCTGTGAAATCAGTAGAGAAAATCCCTGAAATGTCAATGAAAAGGTTGTTGGTTACCTTGGTCACATAAAAATCTGTGGTGTTCAGGGGAAGGAGAAGCAGAATAAAGATGCACAAATAATTTATATATAAATCTATAATCAAATCTATATATAGCTGTCCACTATTGGGTCATCATGCGATACTAATTACCATAAATGTAAGGGGAGACCACTACCTTTGCACTTATGGCTTTCCACAAGCAGGACCCTACTTTAGCATTTATGCACCGCTTAAAATGGGGCCGGTGCTTAAATGAGAACCGTACATAAGGACGTATATAAGGGATTTAAATCCCCCCCTACCATGCAGCCATGCTTTAAGCATGCTACCCCATCCCACCCACTGTTGGAACAACTGTTAGTCAGGAAATCTGGGTTTTGAGTATGTGCACATGTAGAACGTGGGAGCTTTCTACGTGCAGAATGCAGTAAACAGCCACTGATATTAAATTAAGATTTGGCAGTTACACTAGACATGGGCTGATGGAAGAGTTCTGGAGAAAGAAAAACTGATGACTGAACATCCACATAAACACACAGGGCATAGCAAAGTTACAGTGCCAATTAAATCTCTAATACCTTCATCTATATCTAAATGAAGAACTTAGAATATACAGGAGAGACATAATAACCGGTATTGGTGCATTGGGGCCATATTCAGAGATCTGATTGCAAACGCGATCACAAATATATGCACGCACATAGCAAGGAACACCCACCAAAACCCCAGTCACTCCCCTCGCTAATCCGTGCTCTCAAAGACTTACACCACCATAGACCACCTCTAATTTTCTGCGTGCAGTCCTGTGCGTTTGTGTCCTCCAGATGTGCGTATCATGATAATCGCGCCCACTTTCCCTCATTTAAATGCCTCTCCCCGCCCAGTTTTATTTAAATTCTCCTGTGCGTATTTTTGCATCGCATATCCGGTCATATGTACACACGGGCGGTTTACAAGTGCGTCCATAAGACACTTCCGCGCGTATACATCTACGTAAACTAGGTAAAAAAAGTTACTACGCATGCGCACTTGAAACATACCTAAAAATACACACGGGAGTCACCATGAAAACGGATCTCTGAATACGGCCCTTGATTACTAAAGTCTCCAAGAAGGAAATCAACAAATGAACCCCCTAAGTTTACAGCTAAGCAGTGTAATATTTTAGAAAATATATTCAAAATAACATTTTGATCAAATTGTCAACAAATTTCTGTAGTTGAGCAAAACAAAATTATTTCTACATTATGTAAACAAGCACAAAAACTACAATAATATATTTAATAAACACATATTTGAAATGATAAAGAAAAACACAGAAGAATATTGTTTTTTTGTGCCTAGCTAAAAAATAAGCAAAATAAGTATTTGAATCAAATGTCTGTACTTTTAACCTCTAACAGAAGGATCATTGAATAGAGGTTCTATTATACTCATGTAATTTTCTTTCACTTTTCTTCCTTTCATCTATGTTCTCTGGTAGAGTTTTTTAAAGCAGAAAGTAG
Source organism: Limnodynastes dumerilii (assembly GCA_011038615.1). NCBI lineage: Eukaryota > Metazoa > Chordata > Amphibia > Anura > Limnodynastidae > Limnodynastes > Limnodynastes dumerilii. Next base: position 320,225 of record WWET01000067.1, on the reverse strand, counting down.
TCAACAGATCAATTCAAAGAATATGCACATAAAAAGATGTCCATCTACAGTAAGCATGAATAAACACATTCTAACACATATTCCAAATGCTCTCAGAATTAGGATTAAGATCTACAATATGAGAAAAGTAATATCTGTATTGTTGCACTGTAGCAATTGAATGAGAAGTATATATCTTGTCATTTCAAGGCAAAAAAGGTAGAGAAAGAAGAGAAACAATATACTTATAATTTACATTCAGCAACATAATGGCTGAAGGGTTATAACACACAAAGGCTTTTGTCTGAAGCTGCTGTTATGGTTTCTGTTATCTTGAATCTGATTAAAGCTGAAGATTTAGATCATGAAACTGCAATGTGTCCTTGTGTATTATTTGTAACAAATCATAATTTAAAACTACATGAAACATTGTATTTATTGTGATCAGAATTTTAAAGAGACTGAAGGTAAATATTGATTGTGGTAGATTTTACCAAGAATGCTGTTATATAATGCTAATGGGCCAGATCCAGAACAACGCTTGTGAGCGAATTTCCGCGTGGCAGAGACATAAAAGTAAGTACTGCGCATGCGCATCATAGAAAATACGCTCTGTAACATAGCGTAAATGTGAACGTATGGGCCATTCACGTATGTGTCACGTAAATACTTACGTGTGGGCGTGCCAATTTTATGTGAGTCCAAAATACGTCTGAAATACGTTATGTAGGCGGAAGTTTGTATTTAAAGTATACAGTATGGGTGTGCTGCGCTGCGTAAATACATGTTGCCCATACATACGTGAGCGGATCACATTAGTAACGTTGTCAAAAGTTAAGGTAGGGTTTGGAAAGCGTATCTTGGTCAAAATACGTACATTCAAGGGGTGTGCCAAGGGGACTGTATAGAAGGTACGCATGTGTAAATACGCTATGCAAAGGAAACTTTTTGCAAACGTAGTTCTGGATCTACCCCAATATCATTTGCACTGTTCCCAGCCAACTCTCTAAAGGTGATTGTATTTCTCACTCAGAACAGAAATACAGACATGTTAACGGAGTGTAACAGTAATAGGTTATAGTTGTATGAATACCAAACTATAACCTAATGTGATTATGTAAAAATACTTTTAAATAATAAAGGAAGGTTTAAATTACTACACCAGATTGGCGTACTAGATGTTTACTTGTCCCCCCCTCCCCTGATGGACCAGAGTTGAGGTCTAAGGATCCCATTACAAGAAGTTCTAAATTATATGCTGAGCACTACAAAGATATTCTCTTGTGCATAGCTCTAGTATGTACTTTTTTGCTGCACACTAAATTCAGAAGATTTTATTACAAAGAAGCTGATTCACACTTAAGAAGAAGCTGAATCTCTGTGCGTATTTTTAGGAATGGATACATTGTGCATTCCCAGAACACAAAGTTACGCATGAGATCAAGATTTTATGCACGGGAATCCATTACGCATGTACTTCAACTCCTTCTTTTGTAAGAAGGGCGTGCCAGTCCTCTGTAAGAAGGAAGCTAAAAACAGTGGGTTGGGGGGGGGGGGGTTTCCACGCATACTTATTTCATTCTCATTTT
>WWET01000067.1:283404-304920 GCA_011038615.1 Limnodynastes dumerilii | reverse complement strand
TAACTATACGCTGTCATTTGGGATCTTAAGTGACGTGGTAGCGTTCATTTAAGATCCTAAGTGTCAGTCCTCGCCCACTTTCTCTCATTTCCCTGCCTCCCCCCGCCCCTTTCCATGCAAATCCTTAAGATCTTAAAGATTCGCTGCACTTAAGATCTTAAGTGCTTGCGTGCGATTCAAACCTATGCTCTTAGCGAACTTACGCTCCTAACCGCTACGCTAACGGCGTTGCACTATTACTACGCATGCGCAGTTTTGCGAATTTCCTAAGATCTTAAATATACGCACCTAAGTGCCGTGGAAATCGCATCTCTGAATCAGGCCCAAGATGCCTATGACTCATGAATAGATAGTCTATCCTAGAATATGCAGTACGTGGGTAGGAATAAAATGTAAAGTCTTTATCAGTGGGATGCATAATTCTAAAGGTGTCGGCCAGCTGGTGCTCATGAAACAGGCGGCTTACCCTGCGGTGGGGAGGCAGAAGCCTCCCGGAGAAGGGAGCAGTGGAATCCATCCCTGGGTCCATGTGCCAGTTCAGATCTCCTCCCAACAGCAGGATCCCCTTAGTAAGCGTCTCCACTTCTTCCAAAACCCTGGCGAGGAAGCCTGGCTGTCCCTGGTTAGGGGAGTACAAGTTAACAAGTGTGAACCATTGGCTAAAGATCCTACCCGTGACCACCAGACACCGACCCACCACCACTTCGTGAGAGGAGACTTCAGAGATAGGAAGTCGTCTAGAGAGGGCTATAGCTACTCCCTTAGATTTGGAGCCAGGGTTATTGCTGAGGAAAATATGGGGGTATCCGTTACTCCGGAAAGGCGGGTCAGTCCCTCTTTTAAAGTGGGTTTCCTGGAGGAAACAAACATCTACCCTATTAACCTTAAGGGTGCGAAAGGTTTGAGACCGCTTTTCAGGAGTATTGAGACCCCTAACATTAAGAGAAAATACTTTGAGGGTATTAGCCATACAAATGTTTAAGGATAAAGCCTAGACAACTGTGGTTACCTGGGTCCCAGGGCAAGCTGTGCAGCTGGAGAAAAAAGTACCACCTATAACAAGAAAGGGGAGACACAAAAGGTACCATAGAAAGAGGAAAAAGGAGAAAAACATTTCTTATTGAAAACCAACCAAAAGACAAATACAGAAAAAAAATGGTTAACAATTGGGGAGGGGAGAGATACCTCAGAGCATCCGTGGGGTGCAAGGGGCCACGGACCTGTGAAAGCATTGTTAGGTACATCCCCATCTTGGGGGCAGGCAACAAGCCCAGCTTGAGTCGCCTGTTCCAAAGAGGGGGAGGCAGGTACAACACAAGGAAGACCCGACATATCAAAACCAAGAATATAAACACTGAGGCTCCTTATAGGAGCCTAAAAATGAATGAACCTATCTAGAAAGAAATGTACAAAACTACAAAACTAACGGTGCAAGAACCACAAAGATTATTTAGTGCAGAATAATTCAAACATAAGCTTTGTTTGGCGGCCGATTTATGCCCAGGGACTAAGACAACCTAAAAGAATCAGGAAAGACAACTTTAATAGCAGACCCAACAGCTACTGCCCGCCCAAGACGGGGACAGCGATCCCAAACTTGTCAATTTGAGAGTCCGTAGGCACTCCAGCATATCTATATATATATTAATAGCCATCTCCTCAAGGCTCGCATAGTGCTGACTGGGCCATCTTAAATTGTGGCAATGGAAGAACAGTTAAATGAAGCAGAGTCTGTCAGCAGGTGTCATCTGCACACCCTGTGTGAGGAGAAGCAACAATGAGGGACTGCCACACCCAGGAGAAGAATGAGCCGCCATTCAGTAAAGAAAGTTCTAGGAAGCAAGCACGCTGCACTAGATATCAGCCGTGGTGTCCAGGAGCCGGTGAGTCAGAAAGGTGTTGTTGTCTCCGCCGACGGGGTTCCTGCCACTGCCACACTTCCCGCTGGGGAGGGTCCGGAGGGGATAATTGTTGGGAGAGCTGCAGCCACTCCGTAACATCCGGAACTGAGATCCCCATTGACTCACAGAAGGCCGGGAGGTCATCCGGGGTGCGAAGGAAGGTGGTCGCTCCATTGCGGACCACCGACAGGCTACATGGGAAACCCCAGAGATATTTAATGTCCAGACTCCTCAGGACATCCGTCAAGGGTTTCAATAGCCGCCATTGCTGGAGCGTGCTCCAGGATAAGTCCTGGAATATCTCCAACTGATGCCCCTCGAATTCCAGCTGCCTGAGGGTTCTAGCTTTCCGAACTATATCCTCTTTTTCAGAGTAGTAATGAAGACGACAAATTACATCTCGGGGAGCATCCGTGCGGCCGCCCCTGGGTCGGAGGGCCCGGTGAGCTCGGTCAAACAGGATAGCCGTCTCAGGACTACGGTCCAGCAGTTGATTGAAGACTCTGGTAAGAACATCAATCAGTCCCGAGGCTGGTACGTCTTCCGGGAGGCCTTTAATGCGGAGATTGTTACGCCTACCACGATTATCCAAGTCGTCCAGCCTGGTGCGTAAAGTATTAATCTCACAAGCTTGCTGCCGAATAACATCCGCGAGACTAGTTTGGTACGCGCTGGTGGACTCCTCCTGCTCCTCGAGGGACACCAGTCGGTGCGTCACAGAGGTTAAGTCTTCTTTCAAGGGCTCCAATTTAGCGGACACCCATTCCTGGAGTCGCTGTTCCTGGGCTAAGAAGTCCTGCTTGGTAGGCATGCTTTCCAAGCGTTGAAGGATAGCCTCCAACCCTTGTTTATGGTCACATCCTGAAGGCGCCGACACATGGTGAGGGGAATGAGATGGAGAAGAATCTTCCTCCATGTCTGAATGGGCCGGAGAAGATGGCGCGTACGGAGAGGCACCACCCGGCTGCGAGCCCTGAGACTTCAAAAGATGTTGGATGTCCCGTCTGGGTGATGCAGGCTGAAGCTGACGGCCCTCCTTTTTATGCGGTGTTTTCTTGTCCTTCCCCATGGGAAAAGTGAATAGTAGTTACAGTGGTTCACCGTATCAGAGGTTCAGCAAAAAGTCAGGTCATACCCCGCGGTTCCCCCCCAAGGAAGGTAAGTTAGGGAAAAAACATCATGGTAAGAGGGGATTCATGGAAGGAGGGGTTCTAAGGCAAAGCCACTGAGTCTTAAGCCTTTATGGCTGAAAAGGCACTGTAATATTATATGTAGCCAGTAGATGGTGCTGGTGCACAACAATTCACTTGAGCTGTTCACAGGCAGGAAGAAGTACAGTAGTGGCTGTGAGCCAAATCGCCAGGGCTGCTTGGCTTTAGGAAGAAGCTAGGCTTGGCACCCCTGCTAGAGCAGCAGCTCACTTTCTCCACCTTTGCACTGACAGAACTGATGAGGCCCATAGACTTTTACTCAGGCTGATTCAGTGTCTGTGCCAGTGCACCAGTCAGTAAAATGGCTCAGGCAGGCAGCAATAGGTCCTCCAAAAGGAAAGATAGAAGAGACTAGGAGATGAGGAAGTGAGGAGGGAGGGGGGTGGAGCCGCAGACAGACCCCCAGTAATGGCACTGTGGCAGGTAAGGATCGATGGCCAGCCTCTGGGTGCCTTCTGAGTCTGGCCAGGAGCATCTGATGCCTCCCAGAGGGTTGTAAGTTGTAAGGGACCAACACGTAGGGAGGCAAGATGGCGCCCGTTCCTCCCACTGCAACAGATCCTCTGCTGCCCGCCACCTCAATCACCCGTATGCTGAGCTGGGAGAAGATAAGGGCGCCAGGTGATCCAGCCCTCACCTCATGAGATACTACCAGGACTGTATGTGCCGCTCGCTTCCGCGGCAGAACGAAGGTCGGCCCTCTCCAGGAAGCCTCAGATCTCCGCCGCCACCGTCCGCTGGAGCCTCAATCCAACCCCCTCGATGGTACAGGAGGGTTCAGGTGCGTCCCAGAGTGCGGGCAGGGTACCACCCGGAAAGTATGAGCCCCAAACTTGTCAGGAAACACCCGGGCAAGACGGAGCTCTCGTGAAGCACGTCTGCTCGGTCTGCCGCTCAGGCCACGCCCTCCGGTATTAATTCCAGGTCCAATATTATTTAATGGAATTGTGACACAGTTAGACATGTACATATCTATAAATATAGACTCTCTTGGTCATCTTTACAGTTAAAAAAAGAAAAAAATATATATAAATGTAAAAAGCTGTTTGTTCCTTACTTTAAACCAAAGGCCTACTCATACTAAAATTATCACTGATTATCACTAATGTGATGTCCCACAATGAATCCATTGGTGGTAAATGTTAGTAAAAATATTGTATTATTTAATTGTGGTAAGTAGAATTGGATTAGTCTAAATATTATACAACTATAGTACTAAAATACTAAAAAAAGAACTCCAACATCACATTTTAGTCTCTGTATTTAAGTAAATACTTTCCCTTCATTCCTCTATTGATCACATTGGACCGGATCCAGACCCCCGCATGTTTTCCATTTGTGTGGGGGTCTGTACGTCATAGAGAGATAGAGGGGAGTGCACGAGCAGTCTGTACGACCGCCGATCCGCAGCAGTGTGGAAGCCCCTCCCACACTGTAATGTTTGTATGCTTCCCTCCACCCACTTTAGCGGGCGGAGGGAAACACAGCCCATTTCCTATGCAATGGGCTTTATGATTGTTTGTACGCTAGGGTTACTATCGTAACCTCCAGTGAAGTCATGCCACTTACGCACCTTGCATGCTTAAGTGACCTGACGTTATCAAGTCTGGATTCGGTCCATTGTTATGTTCTTAAATCCTAAGAGATGTCCATTTTCTTTTACAACAGGGTGTTTTAACAAAAATGAATAATCCTGGATTGTTTTTTGGCCTCTCCCTTCCCTTCTTGCCTGGTGAGATTCTGTCCATTCCCCCCATCCTTATGTCCGCTCCAACCCTGTTTTGGAATAAGAAAAAGAAATGTGTATAGAAGGGCATGCTCAATTAATCCTCAAATTAGGGCCCATCATCATTAGGCATCCTTAATTAAAACTTTTATTTATTACTTACATTTAGATATTGTTGTATAACCTACAATCATATTATGTGGCCAGCAGTAGAGGGAATAATGTCTCAATGTCATCAAACTATAAAAAACAAAAACAAAAAATATGTGAATGACAAGACATTAATATGTGTAATTAAAATATTGAATGGGGATCATTACATAGCCTCAAAATAATAATAGTGACCAGTGCAATAATTATAGAAGTCCTCCATCAATATAAAGTAGTTTAATTTTTACTGCGTATCCATGTTCCTATGCATGCATTTCCTAATAAACGATCTAAAGTTGATGCCACCATACCCAGCACACTTAAACCCCCACTTAAGACCTTAAGAAATAAAGACACCGACAACTTTATTTGGCTTAAAAAATGGGACATAAGTTTATTGAAAATATTAAATTTAATCTAATTGGAATTGTATTGAGACTATAGAATTTAGGGTTGAGAAAGGTGGCAAGTAGCAGGTAAGTGTCACATCAGGAACTTACAAACAACAGTAACTCGTCTATAATAAAAGGCGCCCCCACTCCCCCCCAATGCCCCCGGCTCCACCCTTCATGTGCACACCTCTACCGGAGAAGGCAAACAAGGCCCCGTCGCGGGACAGACGGCCAATGATTGAAACCCGAAGGGTGCGCCTCTGAAATCAGATATTTAAACCCCCAATCTTTTTTCTATATAAACTGCGCCAACGAGACAAAATGGTGACACAAAACCTCTACCGCCCAAACCTATGCCCCGGCTGTGAAAGAAAAGTACATGTTAACTACAGCCTAACAAGGGAGGGAGGGCAACGGATTTTCACAAAAGAGGAGGAGCACCAGCCACCCACACCATATGAAACCTGCATCACATGACCTAAACCCTACCCCCTTCTACTAACCCACCAATTACAAACCCCCCCATTAAATATAATCTGGAAACTTCTACCCTAACCCTGTGTACTGTGTATTTTGGCCCAACTTGTCGTTTATGGCACTTCGCCCCTATACAGTGCTCTGTTGTTCCTTATATAACAGGAGTACAAGGTATTATTAGTAGAATAACAATTACAGCCACTCCCTAATAGAACCCAATTTTCACACCCAGATGCATATCACAGCCATCATAGCATTAAAATATCTATGGTATGATTGTCGTTTGTTGGTATACAATAGGGAAAGGTTTACACACAAATGTTATTTCTCCCTGATAAAGTCCAGTGGATAATCTAAGAACAAAACACGGAGTGTTCGCAGACTTTGCTGTGTGGTCTTGAACATTGATATTCAGATAAGCTTGATTTTACTTCTTTTATTGTACGCATATTTATTGTACTTAATACATTTTCATTGTATTGGGCATATTACACATATCGGAGAGATGATTACCATATACAAATACATCATGGGATACAGAGAATGTTCATGGAAACTTTTTACCCCAAGGACTGTACACAGGACACGGGGTCACCCACTAAGGTTAGAGGAGAGGAAGTTTCACAACCAGCAACGTAAAGGGTTCTATACAGTAAGGGCAGTCAAGATATGGAATTTATTGGCAGGGAAGGTTGTGATTGCAGAATCACTTGATATGTTTAAGAAAGGGTTAGATAAATTCTTAGCAGAAAAGGGCATCCAGGGTTTCCAGGACCGTTAATTTAAATGAAGAACAGTAGTGGAGCCAGAGATAAATAGGACTGTCATCTTGCAGGGATCAGCATGGTTTTTTTTTTTTAATATTGCAACAGCTTGAAGGTTGCTTTATCTGGATTAATTTCAAGTATAAAGATAGGGATAGCAGGAAATCCATAATAGGTTGAAATTGATGGACTGGTGTCATTTTTCAACCTCATCAACTATGTTACTATGTTACACTAGATTGGTAATCTTTACTAAGTTCTCATGTATGGAGCGTTACAAGATGAATAGAAAGAACATCTATACAGCTTGAAAAATAAATTGTTAAAAATGATCTCTTTTTGACATCTGGTATGCCTTGTGGGTGTTTAATACACTTAAGGTGTTGTTTTCACACTTTTAAATAAAGCATTGGTATATCACCCTATTTATTATTTAAAATTACTACACCATAGCTGCTTCCTGGTCTCTTGTTCTGTGGGAACCAACATACACTTTACTAAGAATGGCTGCCCCTGAACAGTCAGGATATAATCTTACCTGGACATTACTCTGAGATTTTGTTTCCTAACATTTCTTTTAGGAAGCTCTTGAAATACTCTTCTACGAACACATTTTCCCAAAAAATTTTATGTATGAACATTACACTTTTTTTTATTTTTTTGGGACAAAAAATATTAACGCTATATTTTGGTTTGCTTTTTTCCATTTGCACAAATATTATTGTTATTTGTTAGGGAGTAATTATTTGGTTGGGAAGTATTTTCCTATAAAGGTAATTTATTTTAGCGATGGTTAGAGACCTGTCGCAAATAATAATATATTCCACATTCCCCATGAGCCTCATGGGTTAATTCCTCAAAACCTCTTCCATATAACAGGGGTGGTTATATTTACATGGGTATACAACAAAAATGCTGTCATGTGTTTCACTTGTTAGTCAAGATTTCTCAAGGCATCTTTTCGATGCACTGAGAAAGCTTGAATTTCAAGCAAATTATGCAGCAGCATTTTTGGCGCTATAAATATGAATATTTTTATGTAATGATCTCCCCATAATATTTTAATAACACATAATATTGTTTTGTCATTCACAGCCTCAGAGAATCTCACAGTCCATCAGTGTTCCCGAAAGCTGTTTCGGCTGAGTCGCCATCATCAGGGGAGAGAGTCCTCCATAAAGGCACGAGAGAGTAAAGCTGGCTGTGGGTCTCTCTCGTGGTGCCTTTATGGCTTTCTATAATTACACATGCGCATGTGTGCATATATGGCTTTACATAAGTACATATGTGTGTGTAGTAGATATATAAATTTCTATAATTACATACAGTCAGGTGCATAAATATTGGGACATTGACACAATTATCATATTTTGGGCTCTATACACCACCACAAGATGTGCTTTAACAGCAGACTTCCAGCTTTAATTTGAGGGTATTTATATCCGAATCAGGTGAGCGGTGTAGGAATTACAACGGTTTCTATATGTGCCTCCCACTTTTTAAGGGACCAAAAGTAATGGGACGAACTAAACTATCCTAAATCAAACTTTTATTTTTTAATACTTTGTTGCAAATCCTTTGCAGTCTATTACAGCCTAAATTCTGGAAGGCATAGACATCACCAGATGCTGGGTTTCATCCCTGGTGATGCTCTGCCAGGCCTCTACTGCAAATGTCTCCAGTTTCTGCTTGTTCTTGGGGCATTTTCCCTTCAGTTTTGTCTTCATCAAGTAAAATGCATGCTCAATCGGATTCAAGTCAGGTAATTTACTTGGCCATTGCAAAACATTCCACTTTTTAGCCTTAAAAAACTCTTTGGTTGCTTTTGCAGTATGCTTCAGGTCATTGTCCATCTGCACTGTATGTTTTGGATCATGAGCAGTTCATTTCCTTCTCCATACTCTTCTCTTCCCATCACTCTGGTGCAAGTTGATCTTTGTCTCATCTGTCCATAGGATGTTGTTCCAGAACTGTAATGGCTTTTTTTAGATGTTGTTTGACACATATACACCTACCTCATAGATAGTGTTCTTGATTTGGCCAACTGTCGTGAAAAAGTTTTTCTTCACCGGGGAAATAATTCTTCTGTCATCCACCACAGGTGTTTTCCGTTGTCTTCCTGGTCTTTTGGTGTTGCTGAGCTCCGGTGCGTTCTTTCTTTTTAAGAATGTTCCAAACAGTTGATTTGGCCACACCTAATATTTTTGCTATATCTCTGATGGGTTTGTTTTGATTTTAAATTTTCCAGCCTAATGCTTCACTGATAGTGACAGCTCTTTGCTGTAAATACCCTCAAATTAAAGCTGAAAGTCTGCAGTTAAAGTACATCTTATTTGTTTCATTTCAAATCCATTGTGGTGGTGTATAGAGCCCAAAATATGAGAATTGTGTTGATATCCCAATATTTATGTACCTGACTGTATGTGTGTGTGTGTGTAGATATATAACTTGCTATAATTATATGTGTATGTGTGTAGATATTTTGCTTTATATAATTACGTGTGTGTGTGTAGATATATAGCTTTCTATAAATCCATATGTGTGTGTATAGATATATAGCTTTCTATAACTACATGTGTGTGTGTGTGTTTTTATACACGTAGATATATAGCTCTCTACACAGTATATATAGCTATATATGCACACATATTTAGAGATTTAAAGATATACACACTCATTTACTGTATATACACACTCATTTAAATATGTATCATTTTACCACAGGATAATACCGCACACATAATGAAGACGTATCGTTTTGTTACATAGATTACGTAAATGCGGTCTTTAAGAGCATTTACATAATCTATGTAACGAAACGATACGTAGATTACGTAAAAAAGTTACTACGCATGCACAGAAACAAATATCGGTAAAATACGAATGTATGAGCAACACGTCTGGTGGTATGAATCCGGGCCGCTATGCTCTTTTCTCCTGCAGAGGAATGGGGAGCGCATCTTCACGCAAGTGAAGTTGCAATGCTGGAAGGACCTGGGAATCTTTGTGCCTCTACTAGTGTAGCTGTGCAAGTAGTCTGAACCTCACATCAAGTGAACCTGTCTGCTTCAAGTGCCAGGGCTGATCTTTATTCCCAGTCTGGCCCTTGTCACTGCAGTGTTTTCTAAACTTTGATTTAGTAGTCAATAAGTATTGTTTAAATATAACACCAAATATGAGTTAATGCAATATAGTGCAAATAAATTTACACATAATAGTACAATGAAAAATGTTTGCATACAATTCAGAAGAAACACTTCTTAAAGTTGAAAGAGACATGTAAGGAATGTTTTTTTTTTAATTATGAGAGAAGCAAAATAGAAACAGTATATATAGCAATATTATAGTATTTTGTTTTATATCTGCTTGAATGGTAACAAAGGGTAAAGTTATTATGGCCTTTGCGGGAATGTAAGAAAAATGTATGTAGAAGCAATGTAATAAAGTATCTTAGATAAGCACCAATCTACAAAAGTTGCTGTCTGACGTATGTTAGATAATCAACAAGTTGGCAGAGCTTTGGTACGAGGGGTCTCAAAAGGATGCATGCGCCAGGATCTATTCTCAGATGACCCTTATTGCAGATACTCATTTTCTACTCCTCTCCAACTTCTGTTGTTAGATTATTATTTTTTTTTATAATAAAAGTATCTCTCATAAATGCTCTTTTGTGAAGTGGTTTTAACACAGAAACCAAATAGATCTCACATTATGTACACAGAAACATAGAATGTGAGTATAGATAAGAATTACGGCGCTTATCTAGTCTATCCCTATTTTCATATTTTAAACCTATTTACCAGATACTATTTGAACGTTAGTTTATTTATGGATTTATTTATTTACTTATTTATTTATTTAGGTAACTGCTAATGAGCAATTTACAGATGGTGCTTTATTTATTTTTAATGGATGCGATTTCCTAAAAATAGTTGACCAGTAAGAGAATTGCAGAATTTAATAAAATAAAAAAAAAACTCAATAACCTAAAAAAATGCTTTGAAAAATGTAATAGTACTGCACAAAGTATAGTAAAACTGTTAACTTAAATTATTTTTGTGGAATTTTATTATCTTATAGCATCCAATGCTTTTACGATCTCTAACAATTATAAAAGCAAAGTAACTTTGTATGTCTTTATACTTAACTTTCATAAAGAATTATCAACCATTCGGGAGCAGGATGGTCAGGGAAATGCCTAAAATGGTTGTGTGATAATTTAATTAAGCCTGATAATTTGCTAGACTGATGATAATGTTAACCTTGAGCATTGTAAAGGAATACCAGATATCATTAAAGTTGAATAGAAAAAAATACAATGCCAAAGAAGCAGATTTACAATTACTCTTTATAGTTCACACTCAATTGTAAAAATAGCATTTAAGTAGAAAATTCACCTTCTTAAATATATCACCTTTATAAATGAACAATGCCTTGCCAAGTAGAATGATCGCAATTACAGCTCAATATTCATTTTTAATCCCAATCTATTGTATTGATTTAGAAAAAGTGGTGTGAAAGTTACAGTGACATTTATAATAATATACTTCAGTAAGTAATGTTTTGGGAATGACACAAGATTAGATAATATGATGAAAGCGAAAATGCAATCACACTTTAATAATTCTTCTATAATAGAAATTGTAGATGTTGTGAATCTGTTGTCAAAGCAGAGCTTTTGTTAAAATGTCTTGAAGATAATATATGGATTTCAGCAGCCATGAAAATGGAATTTGTCATTTAGTGATAATCAGTCAGAGACAGAATAGTGCAGTTTTAAACACATTTTTATTTCATGCTTAATTACTATTAAGATTTCAGATACATTAAACCTAATTTATACATCTTTTTTTTTTTTAAAGAAAAACAAGCAACCTATTATAACAAAAAGGGGTCATAGTGTAATCATGTCCACATAATGGGCATTATTTTAGGTTCTGTATAATCTCATTCTGTTTTATTTTCTGAGTATGTGCAGTTAGACCAGTTATATATTCTCATAGCAAAGAATCAATTCAAGTGTGTGGCAATCTTTAAGCATAAAATAGAGTAACAAAAAATAAAAATGTCAATAGTAAGTTTCACGACCATTTTCATATCTCTGAAGAACTTATATGATTTTATAGGTTTGCAGAGTTTACTGGTAAGTAAACTAAGTTTACTAACTGATCAATAAATGAGACCTTATTAATTAATAAGGTCTCTAAATATTAAAACATAAACAAATTTTTTTTATAATTAAAAGTACTCTTTATCAAAATTGTCTACCTTAACGTTATGCAGCAACACACCATCGCATCTAGTTTGTGCTTAGTCGAGATACCATTGATTATTTACAAAAGAAAAATAATCCAAACACACCTCAAGAATACAGTTGGAACAGATAAAGCTTTCTCTGCCATGATACCTAATTTGCGACATGGGGCTGGATCCAGAACAACGTCCGTCGCCCATAATACACCCGTCAGATGCCGAAAAATAACTACTGCAAATGCGTAGTAACTAATTTACATAATCTACGTATCGTTTTGTTACGTAGATCAGTGCTTGAAGTGGGCCGGTATGCGGCGGTATGGCATACCGGAACTTCTAGCACTGACTGTGAGGCAGCTCTGAGTAAAAATACAGCTGCTCATAGAATTGTAAGATTCCATAAGCAGTTGTATTTTAACTCAGAGCAGTCTCATAGAGGACCGCTGCCGCCCGTTGACAGAGCTGGCTATGCTGTGTTGTGCACAGCCGCAGCTCTGGGTAATAGACGCAAGCGTGACCTAAGGTCATGTGAGCGTCTTTAGACTGCAGAGCGCACCATGGAGGAGAGAGCTGGAAGACACAGGAAGAGCTAAGTTTATTAGTTGGTTTTAAAAGTAGTTTGGGAATGGGGATTTGTAATGGGGGATTGGGAATCTGGACTGGAAAAGGGCAATAGGGCTAAATAAACACACAGAGGGGCAATAATTCTTGCTGTACACAAAACAAGGAGCAATAAGGCTGGGTGAAAACAATTAAGATGGGGAGCAATAAAGCTGGCTGAACACAGGAGGGGCAATAAGACTTGATGGACACTCATAAAGAGGGGACTATAAGGCTGAGTGGACACAAAGGGGGCAATAAGACTTGGTAAAGTGAAGGAAGGAGCTATAAGGCTGACTGCACACAAAGTGGGGTCGGCGGGTGTGGAGGGGGGGGGGGGGGGGGGGTAATAAGGCTGTCTGGACACAAGAGGGGCAATAAGGCTGGGTAAACTGAAGGGGGGACAAAGTCTGGACACAGTAGGGACAATATGGCTGGATGGTCACTCATAAAGAGGGTCTATAAGACTGGCTGAACATAGAAAGGGGGGAAATAAGACTGGACAAACAAGGAGGGGACAACAATGCTGACTGGACACAAAGAGGGGGCAATAATGCTGGCTGGGCACATATAAAGAGGGAGGCAATATGGCTTACTGGACCCAGGAGTAGGGCAGTAAGGCTGGGTGGACACAGAGGGGGCAATAAGACTGGGTAAAGTAAAGGAGGAGCAATAAAGCTGGCTGGGTACACAAAAGGAGGGGCAATAAGGCTGACTGGACAAAGAAATGAGGCGGAAATAAGGCTGGTTGGAAACACAGAAGGAAGGTGCAATAAGGCTGGCTGGGCACACAAAAGGAGGGGTAATAAGGTTGGATGGACAAACAGAAGGAGGGGACAATAAGGCTGACTGGACATAAATAAAGAGGGGGCAATATGGCTGACTTGACATAGGAGTAGGGGCAATTAGGCTGGGTAAACACATAAAGAAGGGGCTATAAGACTGGCTGGACACAATGAGGGGGCAATGAGACTGTTTGGACAAACAAGGTGAGGACTTTACACAAATAAAGAGGGGGCAATAAGGATGGCTGGACACAGAAGGCAATAAGGCTGGCTGGGCACACAAAAGGAGGGGCATTAATGCTGGTTTGACAGAAGGGACAATAAGGCTGATTGGACACAAGTAAAGAGGGGGGCAATATGGCTGGCTGGGCACAGAAGGAGGGGCAATAAGGCTGGGTGGACACTCATAAAGAGGGGGCTATAAGACGGGCTGGTCATAAACAAGGGGCAATAAGGCTGGTTGGACACATAAAAGGAAGGTGCAATAAGGCTGGCTGGGCACACAAAAGGAGGGGCAATAAGGTTAGTTGGACTCGTCCACCCCTAGAAACGACCCTGTGGGGGAGCTCTCATTGTTTTTCCCTAGTGGTAACCAGATCATTTAATTCAACATGAAGTGTTCGGTGTAGAAATCATTACCACATGACATGTACACAATGTGATTTCTTATAGTTGACCTGTTTACTTTGCCAAACTCAAGACACATCTGGTGCTGAAATTTCATACTTCCACTTCTAAATTTCCACTTCGAGCACTGATAATCTTAAAGACCCCATATACGCAACCTATGTAACAAAATTATACATAGATTACGTAAATTAGTTACTACTGAGCTGACATCACCCATTCAATTCACAGGACGAGTCATGCACTCTTTTTGTAGGCCATTCATTGAATGGGTGATGTCGGCTCCACTGTCTGATATCTGCAGGAAGCAAGAAGATGCTAATTGGTAAGTAAACAAAGTTTTAATGATTTATGACACCCTGTTCAACTTTCCCCAGCAGATGAGCCCTCCATTCATGCAATTTTTAATCATGTATGGCAGATGTTTCCTTGTTTTTGAGAAAGGTTTAACTGAGCACAAATGTATGGAACAACCAATACATTAAAGAAAAACAAAAGTATTTCCCATAACTTCTGTCAAACTCATTGACAGAATACCCTCTGTTTAAACATTCTCCCCTTTTTTGTTTAACAAAAATCCTTTCCTCCTTCACCCTTAGTAACAAATTCCTTCTAATCCCTGTTTGTTAGCCATTTTCAAAATCAATTAAATCAAGCCAAATGAAATTCTCACTATTACCACATGCTGCTAATCTGATTTACCTCACACTTCGACTACCTAGGTAAAAAGTAGGGAATCATAAAATATTTATATGCCCTAAAACATTTGAAGAGTTTAACTCCACCAACTTTATTTGCATCTGCATGTCTATTTTCATTTTTTCATTACATTGCATCTAACATCGATGACCTCACAAGCTGTTAAAGAGGTTCCTCTACATTTCAATGTAGTAATTAATAATTTAATATTTGCCTGTCAGTGCTAGTTAACATGGTTACTTATTATTATTTATAATAATCAACACATGATACATAACATTTATGCTTTATTATGTTTCAGTGTCAATGCACAATAAATAATACAGCAATATTTGATTAATTTGCACAGACAAGGCCAGACAGACATGTTCTTAACAGATCCAAAAGAGTTAAATTTACTCCTGTGAAAGTCTGTTCACTAGGGACATGTTATGTCATTTTAAACTAAGTGATACACTGAAGCAGCTACGTTCTGATGGCTCACTGAATCTAAGGTTACATTTTGAATAATTTATTTACATCATGCTGTCACGCAAACAGTCTGTGAATTCTTACATTAAATGTCCTTGGGTAAAAGCTTAATTTTTTTTTATAGACATAACATTTCTTTACTTGAAGTTTGATAGGGAAACATTTACGTTTTTATAATGTAATAATGTATTTGTTAAAAAAAAACTTCTATGATTTATACTTATTAACATTCTTTTTAAACATTTTCAAAAAATTTATGTACATACTTTTATACAAAAGTTGAGGGTTATTTAACTTTTAATATTAAACTACTCATATTTATTGTCATGATAAGTCTAATCTGGACATGCGGTACATAGTGATAAAAAGGTAAACAAAATAAAATCACTTGGACTGTCGAAAAATGATGACCCCTCCCCCCATTAGTTCTCACACTGACTATTATACCCCGTTCAGATTACCATGAAAAAGCCGGGGTTTTCATGAAATTGCCGGCTTTCATGAAAACCCCGGCTTTTTCTGGCAATGTGAACGGTGAAGCCGGGTCTCTTTAGCCGGGTCTTAGACCCTGCTAAAAAGAAGGGTTTTTTACGGCTTTTTTAAAAGCCGGCTTCACCCGTTCACACTGCGCTGAAAAGACGGCTATTTAAATAGCTGCCGGCTTGTAAAAAAGAAAAAGAAAGAAAAAAAGCCGGTGTTTTCAGCGCAGTCTGAATACACCAGGCTAAAATGTTCAAAATTTTGCCCACTGCCTAAAAAGCTGGCTTTTTAGGCAGTGGCAATCTGAACGCGGTATTAGTTTGAAGTTCTGCAGCCAATTTAGTTAAAGAGCTGACGCACATAAGTCAATGTTACTGTAAATAAAACAATGAATTCCTTTCAACTATAGAATTTTTAAGATAAACGCAACCGGTTTTGAAATGAGAATGTAGTAATGACACTAAGAGAAAACATTATTAAATGTTGTTTAATATACAAAAAGTCAGAATGCTTTTTAAATAAACATTTTCAGCAGTTATACTCACACAAAGGAATTTCACCGGAATATATAAATTCATAACTTGTGGAGGTAATCATCAACACATTTATATATTGTTTTCCATATTCCTAATTAGAAAATGATGACCCTTAGGGAAAGGTTTATACAACTGATGAAACTTTTTTAGTAATCTTACATACACAATTGAACATGCTCTGCTATTGTGCACTAAATCTGTAATTTAATCTATTAGAGTAAGATTAAATATTAAGAATTAATGCCAGTTATTTTTCCTTGTAATTGTTCATCCATTGCCTGTAAGAAAATGGTTGGTTGAAAGAAGAGGTGGCATTAAAGAATGGGGCATAAGTTAGGGAAAAAAGGAGGGTTGTTAAGTAGAAAAAGTTTTAAAAGAATAACATTTGTGGGGTGTTTTCAATTATTATATTAATGTAAATATGTAAACCCTTGTAAATATACTCATGTTTGCTGGGCATATGAATATTTTGTCAGTCCATTCAGTAATTTTTCCATTCTTGCTGGAACTAGCATACAGAAGAAGCCATGTCAGAATATGATGAAACTTTACCAATTATATCCAAAGTCATCTTATCTGTCATCCTCAGCATCATGTGAGAAAAGTGTATGCACTTAATAGGAAGAATATGACATAGTGACTATAAGAAAAAATATGTACTAATCTTTAAAGTTTCAATTAATAAGATACAAAAATGTACTTTTCATGTATACATGCTTTCTAAAGTATGTCATTTAGTATGACATATCTAAAGATTACAAATTCAATTTGGTTTAAGAGTAAATATTAATTTTGTTACTCAACCGACAAACTTACAAAGAGTCACCTGCTTTAGGTTCTTCTCAATCTGTTCCAGGTATCTCTCTTTTTTCTGACACCTTCACATTCATTTTCTTCTAAATATAAAAGAACTATATAGACCACATTTTAATGTGGCTCTAAGAAGGAAACAAAGATGGAAAAAAGTGTTGAATTTGTCTCTCTCTCTCTCTCTCTCTCTCTCTCTCTCAGCACTGATAGTAATAACTGAGAAACAATGCAGTACAAAATACAATAAACAGAGGTAGCAAATAAGGGTTTTAATCCGTGGTAATCCAGATATCCCAATAGAATTCCCTAATGTAACAGACAAAAAATAGAAAAAACAAGCAAAAAGTCAATGAAAGATGCCTTAAAGGGCTAAGGGGGTGAACACAGAAAAAATAATCCCAGAAATCCCAGAGCAAAGATACATCTCCTGTAAATCCAAGTGTATAAAAAAGAACGTTCTTACATAGAAAGCGCAGGTGAAGGAGTCCCGACAGCTGTTTCGGTGCTTGAAGCACCTTCCTCAGGGGAGTTCGGAAGGGAATGATACAACTGTATATATGTACTGCAGAGTTTTAATTTCATTTTAATTTTAGATGACTTTCATTTGTAACCTCAACCACGAAACAAATATATGCAGTACAATATAAAATAGTACAAAGAATATTATTTATTTATATTTATTATTATTATTATTATTATTATTATTATTATTTTTATTATTATGTTTATTATTCTATACCAGCCTGTAATGGGTGTTGCACAATTCTTTAAGACCATGGGTCATCCTATCAGTTAGTACACAGTGAGATTCTCCTTTTCTAAACTCATAATTTATTTTTATTAAGTCATTGCATCTGTCTTTAGCCAACTGTATACATTTTTGTCTTCTTACTCTACTTATGTGTCATTAGATGGGATGTAAAAACCTTATTCTGTCCATATTTACAGTATGTATACACAGAGCTTTTCTATGTAGAGATTTTAGTTTTGTAGCAGCAGTAACAGATTTATCCATCGCTACATAAAGCTGATGTTTGAGTGCACTACCTGCTAATAGCAAATTGCTACCAATGTTTGCCTAAAGTGTATACAGTCATTTTCAAGTGACAAAGGAAATTTTGGTTTTCGGGCCAGATCCAGACATTTCATTCCAGATCCAGACCCCGTCACTCCCTTCTGTCGGTAGTAGTTGTGGACACGTACGTGTCCAGAACCCTACCTTAACTGTTACATATTGATACACATCCTTACGAACATGGATCAATGTGTGCCTGTCCTTCCCCCCCCCTACATTTACTCTACATTTACATGCCTATCCCCGCCTCTATGGGGGTATAGTAGGGGTAAACGAAGGGTCAGCCCCTTCATCGTATCTGCAAACGCATGGAACTGCGTTCTGAGTTGTCTATAAATAAAATGTCATTCATCATACAATGCCAGCAAAACATGTTATACTATAATGGTAAATTAAGTCACAATCTTAGCAAGTTGGCATAAGCACTGCATACCATCATCAGTGGAGATGCTCTATAAAACCTTAACAACTCCCATTAAAGTGAGGTGTCCAGTATACATCTTGATTTAATACATATATGCCTTGTGCTAAGATCTACCCCAGAAAAAAAGTATTTTTCACCTACTGCCCAAACAACATTTTTAACACAATATCCATATGCCACAATGGGGAGTATCACACAGTTTTCCACAGTCTCCAATTATTGCAATGTTTACCTGCCTCTGACATATACTTACATAGAAACATCTGAATAATGGGGCAGATCCTGAACTACGCATTTCCGCGAATTTACGTGTGGCGGACACGTAAATTTGCAGATTTGTACGCACTGCGCATGCACACCGCAGAAAATACGCACATTCACGTAGCGTATTTTCAAACGTATGGAGATTTCACATATTGCTAACGTAAATACTTACGTGTGGGCGTGCCAAATTTACGTTAGTCAACAATACGTGTGTTTTACGTGAAGTAGGCGGGGGGGAGTATTTAAAGTGTACAGTATGGGCGTGCTAAGCTGCGTACGTTCGCGTAGTCTGTACGCCCGTTAGCGGACGTATTCTGTTACGTTAGGAAAAGTTAAGGTAGGGTTTGGGTCGCGTAATTTGCGAAAATACGTCCGTGCAAGGGGTGTGCCGTGGGGAGTGTATTGACCTTACGTGTACGAAAATACGCACCGCTAAAATACGTACGCACACACGTTGTTCTGGATCTACCCCAATGACTTTGCAGATGTGATGGGTCTTCCAAAATTCCACGAGGGAGTACTTTTTCTTCATGGCTTATGGTACCCACTTACTCTACAGCTATCCAAGACCCTCTTTTTTTCAAAAACTCTTTGTTATCCTCTAATAAATACTTTCAACATCCCATTTTGAACCCTTTGTTATCTGACTACTCCCTAACAAGCCTAATATATGTTTAGTGTCAGACATTTTAGTGCTTAGTTTACTTTGAAATGAGACACTTTGCCAAAAGTAATAAGTAGCAGGTCATCCAGTTAACATATCTTTCTAATGAGATAAAGTAGTTCTTAATGGATTCATAATCATTCCAAGTATTCCTACTCTTATTATGATATAAGGAAATATGACAGTTATTGCAAAACTGTCAGTGTTGCTTCTTTTTAAATGGAGAACATACTATTATTAAGCAAAAGGTCAACATCGTCGACTTTTCCAGTTTATTCTAAGTAAAAGGTTTAATAGAATCTTCTAAGTGAGTAAAAAGTTGCTTGTTTTTTATTAGAATCATTGTTCTTGTGGATAGTTAAAATTAATGAAATAATTAAAAAGCTATAAAGAAACTGAATAGAGAGAGAAAAGTCACCAGTAAGGAAATGCAGAACTAGCATAGAGGAATAAATTCATATTTCAGGTATGAGAATCCCGTAGAAGTTCATTTTAAAGGGCATTAAATTAGTGATAGAAAACTTTTAAAGTCACTAAAATACATATTTAATTGATAATACACTTAATATAATTTTGTTTAATTCAGCACAATAATTATAGGAAAAACGATAGATTATTACCTGTTAATATTGTTTCCCTGGCTCCTCCATGGCAACCATTGTTGTCAACTGGGTTCATCCCCTTGTACCGACCAGTCAGGATAGGAAATCAGAATACCCGGGGTACACACATACATACATACATACATACATACATAAGTACCTCCCCTTCCTTCCATCTGGGTCTTCCAACTCCCAAACCCTAAAATAGGGAAGATAAATAAGAACATACTACATTAATAATGTGGTGGGAATGTGCTGCCATGGAGGAGTCAGGGAAACAATATTAACAGGTAATAATCTATCATTTCCCTATCCTCCTCCATGGCAGCCGTTATCACTGGGTCATACCAAAGCAATATAACCGTGAGGGGAGGGATTGATATACTAACCGACTGCTTTACATATGTCTTGAAGAGACACTGCTCTATTCTCTGCCCAGGATGAGGCTACTGCCCTAGTAGAGTGTGCTCTAATTCCTTCCGGAACTGGCAAATTTACCATAGTATATACTTTAGAGATGCATGCCTTGATCCATAAAAAAGGTTTTGATGCTGTGTGTCCATTATTTTTGCCTTCCGTTAAGATGAATAGTTGCTTGGTTGTTCTGATAGCAGTGGTTCTTTCAATGCATATCTTGATGGCTCTCACGAGGTTAAGACAGTGTAATTTTGATTCCTTTTCATTCTTGGGATCGGGGAATAAAGTTGATAGCACTATATCTTGATTAATGTGGAATCTGTTCACTACTTTGGGCAAAAATTCTGGGTTTGTTCTTAGAACGACTCTATCATGAAAGAACGTCATGACTGGCTCCTCGATCCACAATGCCTACAACTCAGAAATCCTTCTGGCTGATGTAATGGCCACAAGGAAGGAAACTTTCCAAGATAGATAGTAATTTCAAAGGAATGTCCTGTAGGGGTTCAAATGGAGACTCAGTTAATGCCTGTAGAACTAAATTCAAATCCCATTTAGCAACTGGACATTTAAACGGGGGCTTGATTCTAAGTGCAGCCTGAACAAACTGTTTGATGTATCTACTCAAAGCCAAACCCTAGCACTAAGCGCAGAAATTTGAACTCTAGTAGAGCTGATGGCCAGATTCTTGTCAAGACCTAGTTGAAGGAAATCTAATTTGTTACTAACAGACTATTAACTTTAATACGGTTGTAATCACCTTAGTTGAGAAACCCTGACTTGTCAGATAGATCCTCTCAGTAACCAATCCGTCAACTTGAGTTCGCTGGGGGATGAATGGATCATGTTCCCCTGTGTCAACATTCTTGTTGTTGTCGTAGAAGTATGGGGAACCACGCTTGGTATGGCAAGTATGAGAGAATAGTGATCACTGAAACGTCTTCCATGGCTATTCTCCTCAGGGTCTGAGGAATGATGGGAAACGGAGGAAACACATAAGCAAGCCGCACCCCCAGGGTGCTATGAGAGCATCTGTTGCTTTTTCTTGAGGCTTCTTGTGCCTGGAAATGTACTCTTTTACCTTTGTATTCCTGCTTGTGGCCATGAGGTCCAATTGTGGTTTTCCCCATCTTTGGACTTGTTGGCGAAATATGTCTGAATCCAGTTCCTCTTCGCAAGGATCTAGAT
>WWET01000067.1:244943-261720 GCA_011038615.1 Limnodynastes dumerilii | reverse complement strand
TGCCAATGGAACTGGTTCCCTTGTATTTATTGATGATGTGACTGCTGACAAAAGCAGCAGGATGAATTCTGAAGTGTTTTGGGCAATATTATCTGCTCATATTAAGTCAATTAAGACGGCGCTTCACAGTGCAGATGGACAATGACCCGAAGCATACTGCAAAAGCAACCAAAGATTTTTTTAAGGCTAAAAATTGGTATGTTATGCAATGGCCAAGTCAATCACCTGACCTGAATCCGATTGAGCATGCATTTCACTTGATGAAGACAAAACTGAAGGGAAAATGCCCCAAGAACAAGCAGGAACTGGAGACATTTGCAGTAGAGGCCTGGCAGAGCATCACCAGGGATGAAACCCAGTGTCTGGTGATGTCTATGCGTTCCAGACTTTAGTCTGTAATTGACTGCAAAGGATTTGCAACAAAGTATTACAAAGTGAAAGTTTGATTTAGAATTGTTTAGTTCGTTTACAATGGTCCCTTAAAAAGTGGGAGGCACATATAGAAACCATTGTAATTCCTACACCGTTCACCTGATTTGGATGTAAATACCCTCAAATTAAAGCTGAAAATCTGCAGTTAAAGCACATCTTGTTTGTTTCATTTCAAATCCACTGTGGTGGTGTATAGAGCCCAAAATATGAGAATTGTGTTGATGTCCCAATATTTATGCACCTGACTGTATATATGTGGACTGCTGATCCGCACAACAGAGTTAATGCAGGCTTATGGCAGCATAAGCTACCATAAAGCCTGCATGAGACAGGTGTGACAAGGGGCGTGCACTCCCCTCTCTCTCGCAGACGTACAGACCCCCGCACATACATAAAATGTGTTGGGGTCTGGATCTGGTCCTCAGTTATTAAAGGCGATAAATGCAGTATAATGAGTCTAAAGTCATATAGTTATACAGACAGGGGCTGATCCAAAACTCCGCCGGCAGCCGTATTTACAGCGGGCGGATGCGTAAGATCAGCATTTCTGCCCGGCATAGTTAGGGAAACCTGTTCCTTAGGATCGGGCATCCCTAACTGTTGCGTAGTTACAGCGAGGGGGCGTTCCTTTCCGTAACTATGTAACAATTAGGCTAGGAAGGCGGGGGTAATATAATGAGGGCAGGAGGGCGGGTTTGGGCCGTTACAATCCTGTGGCCGGCGTAATTTCACACTATTATGCTGGCTATTGTTAGGGTAGCTTTCAGCCGGCGTAACAGTGTGTAATAGTGTGTAATTACGCCGGCCACAGGGGGAGTGTCGGGGGGGGGAGTGCATACTTACATACTGATAAGGAAAATATTTTGTCATAAATTAGCAATTCAACAAACAAAACAGCCTTATAGACTGGCTTACTCAGCATAAAGGGATTAATCACATCTTGAAAATAATCTGTAGTGGTATCCATTGAGCTAAGAACAATTAACAGTATCACCAAGCTTCACTTGCAGCGTAACACTACTCTAAAGATAAGCTTACCCTAAGCAGAGAGTTAGCAGCCTCACAGGTGCGCTGTGTCCTTACAAAACCAGCAAAAAATAGTAAAGGGTGAACTCATAACGTTTTTAAGCAAAAGGTCAATTAACAATCATGACTTTGCCCTAGCTATACTGGGTTATAATTTATTTAGGAAGGATAGAGTAGGAAAAATTGGAGGTGTATTAATGTATGGTAAGGAATGGTTCAATTCAACTTTAAAAGGGGGTATTAGAGAAAAAACTGAGGCACTTTGGGTAACCATAGAAACCCAGGAAGTTATTCTTTGTACTAGGGTGATATATAGGCCACCAGTGTCTTGCAATAGGACAATGTCCTATTGCAAGACATTGCTAAAAATTGCATTAAAAGGGGAGGTAATAATCATGGAAGATTTCAATCTACCTGATGTAAGCTGGAATGAGTTTTCAGCGAGCTTCACTAGAAGTGGGGACATTTTTAATTCATTACAGTGAGTGTCCCTTAAGCAACTGGTGAGAGAACCAACTCGCAAAGAGGTCATCTTAGATTTGATACTTACAGATGGTGACAGAATCTCAAAAGTAAGTATGGGTGAAAACCTAGGATCCAGTGACCATCAAGCAGTATGGTGTAGTATAATGACTGAGAGAGACACATGCCACACAAAGACAAGGGTGCTAGACTTTAGGCGGATTTTGTGGAAATGGGGAAATGTGTAAGTGATTCTTTGGTAGAGTGGAGGCACATGAAAGGAGTACAGGAGCAGTGGGGAAATTTAAAAAATGCATTATTAATAGCAACAGATCTTTGTATAAGAAAGGTTAGGAAACCCCCCCCCCAAAAAAAAATGTAGTTTACAAAAGCGGTAGCAACTATAGTGAAAGCAAAAAAGATGGCCTTTCGGAAATATAAGCAAACCCAAAATAATGATGACAAGGAAGTGTATTTTGCAAAACAGAAGGAGTCTAAAAAGGTTATCAAAGCAGCAAAGGCACAATCAGTCACTAATAACTGGGGTGATTCCAGAGGACTGGAAGATAGTAAATGTCGTATCCCTGCATAAAAGTGGAAGTAGGGAAGAAGCGTCAAACTAACGACCAGTGAGTCTCACATCAGTAGTAGGGAAATTGATGGAAACACTGTTAAAGGAATAAATTGTACAGTATCTTAAATCCAGTAACTTACAGGATCCCAAGCATCATGGATTCACTGGGGGAAGATCATGTCAAACAAATCTTTTTTTGACTGGGTCAGTAAAGTATTAGATAAAGGGGATATATCAATAATGAACTACATTATAAACTACTGAGGAGGAAAGGGATCTAGGAGTTATTATTTAATGCGACTTAAAGGTAGCCAAGCAATGTAACAAAGCAATGAGAAAGCCAAAGTCAGCATAGGGAGAAGAATTAGTAGCAGAAAGAGAGAAGTAGTAATGCCCCTTTATAGATCGTTGGTACGACCTCACCTAGAATACTGTGTTCAGTTCTGGAGTCTTATCTCCAGAAAGATAAAAGCATTAGAGAATGTGCAAAGAAGAGCAACTAAAATGGTCCATGGCATGTGTCACAAAACATACTAAGAAAGGCTAGAGGAACTAAACATGTATAGATTTGAGCAGAGAGGGGAGAGGGGGGATATTATGGCAGCTTTCAAATATATCAAGGGTTGTGACTGGCTAGAGGAGGTGGAGGTGTAATAGAACACCAGGGCATGAATATAAACTGGAGTGTGGTAGATTCAGAGGAAATGTATGGAAAAATTACTTCACTTAAAGGGTGATAGATAAGTGGAGTAGCCTCCATTCTGAGGTGGTTGAGGCTAACACAGTAGAACAGTTTAAACATGTGTGGGATAAATATAAGGATATCCTAAATCTCAAACTAAATTGAGGGTAAATAGGGTTTAGGATCAGTATAGTTTTAAATAAACAACTAAGCAGACTGGATGGGCCATGTGGCTCTTATCTGCCATCACTTTCTGTGTTTCTTTGTTTCTATGTAAAAAGCTTATAATAATCATGGGGAACATGGTAAAACAGAAAATAAGTCAGGACATTCATAAAGCTGATAAAATTAGTGTTGAAATGGACAGTACACAGAATATTGGTGTTGTTGAACAGTGCAGAATTATTTTATGATATACCAAAAGGTAGTATGGAGTATGGTAGTATGAAAGACTCATTGATGTTAAAAGCACAACATCAGAGGCTTTCTCCTTATGTTCTGAAGAAACAACTTGAAGTCTGACCATAAGCAATATTATTGGTTGTTCTTTTGATGGTGCTGCAAACATGAATGGATACTACATTGCAGTACAGACCCTTATAAAAGTCCTGCATTGCTGTGTACACTTGGTGTTATGCTCATATTCTAAATGTATTCATTATGGATTTTACGTTTCATTCATTTAGAAGTACGTTTCAACTGTACATACGTAGTAACTTTTTATACGCAGTTCATGTAGATAATACGCGCGGAAGTGCCTAGCGGATGGACTTGTGAATCAGACATTGGAAAATCCGCATGGAACTCCCACGGAAAAATCCGCACAGAGGAATTTACATAGAAATGGGCGGGGGGGAGGCATTTAAATGAAGTGAAGTGGGCGTGATTACAAAGATACGCATGGACGGAGGACACATACGGTCGGTAATGGCCATGGAAAGTTAGGGCTAGTCTATGAAGGTGGAAGTCTCCGTGGGCATGGATTAGCAAGGGGAGTGACTGGGGGTTTTGGTGGGTGGAACTTGCTCCGTCCGTGCGTATATTTGCGGACCGATCGCCGGACGGATCTCTGAATACGGCCCTATGTGTGGACTGAGTATGTTTCCAAACAGTGTCATGGACAGGAAAAACTTTTCAGACTAAAAAAGTTAAGGACACATGCTGGTGGAGCAAACCAAGGGCATTAAATACAATTTTTGGGTCAGCTTCTGACCAATGAAGTGAATTGTACAGTACCTTGTTGTATTGTTTGGAATACATTTCAGTCTCTCCAGATTTTGACATTAAAATCATTAGAGATGCAATGTATTTACTCCATAGCTGGACAAGATATGAAACAAAACTTGTTTCATTTATGTTCATGCAGATTTTTTAAATTGTAACTCCAGTTTCAGATTATCTGCAGACGTAGATATATTCAAAGAAAAAAAATTCAACAATCAATTTTACTGGGCAGCATTTATTAATTTATAATTTATAGTTGGTAAGATAGACAAATATAGTTCAAAATATATATTTCATATTAGAGGGTTTAGGTAGAAAAAGGATAAAAAAAGAAATCCAGACATTTGTTGATGGCATTTGTTACTTACGTATACTAAATAGGAATAACACAACCTGTCTTATTAATCTAGCCATTTGTATTCTTGTTCCAGATATAGGATTTAGTCTATGGTAAATGTGAGTGCATCTATATAAGACTCACTTTTGTTGCTTCCAGTACTTAATTATAAATATTTCTCTAAACTTAATTTTTATATACTTTTGACTTTGTTGTCTTTAAATTTTTTTTAAATTTTGAATAAAATTTAAATTTTAACCTTCTGGGCTTGTGGTTTGTGCACTTAAATGGTTCGGCTTCTCTTAGTCTGGATGTACCAACAGATGTAAAACAGATTGTTGATTTTTATTTGTCAGATGTGTTGAGCTACAACGATTGGCTGAGCTGACTTTAAAACTTGCACATACCTTTTCTGCCTTTGACAAAGAAAGCGAAATGCGTGTCAGGAAGACAGAGATTTTCCTGTGCACAGGGATTACCTTCACACCGCTAGATGATCCCACTATGACGGCAACCCATCTGACAGGATAGTGAGTATAGGGAGAAATACATACCCGGAATGGGGAAAGTGCAGATCGTGAGACTTTATTTTTGACCTAGATATATTGCAAGCTTGGTGAATGGTTGATATTGCCAAGGATCTGCTTCAGAATCTTCGGCCTTTGTTTTGTAAAGTCCTAGAGTTATCCAATTGTTTTATTGAAATGAGCAATCTCTTAACGAGCAATCTGAGATTTAGAAAAGTCTACCTGAGAAAAGGAGACAATGTAAAAAAGAATGCCAGGTGAGCTTTCTCAGGATGAGCCTATTGAGAACTCTCTAAT
The DNA here is from genome assembly GCA_011038615.1 of Limnodynastes dumerilii. Lineage (NCBI taxonomy): Eukaryota > Metazoa > Chordata > Amphibia > Anura > Limnodynastidae > Limnodynastes > Limnodynastes dumerilii. The sequence continues at coordinate 256,159 of WWET01000067.1, read as the reverse complement.
ACGTTTTTAAATTCAGACATACTATGTTGTACTTGATGACGCAGTAGAGAGTATTGAAAGAAGGTTTTCAAAAAATAAAACTCATTCAGAACTTAACCCAAGGCAGTTTAACCAAATAAAGCAAGGTCATAGTGAAATACCAACTGAAGCTCTGAGAACTGTTGCTGATCTAGCAGAGGTTGACACTGTGCAGGTTAAAGTTAAGCTTTTAAATTTTGTACAGAATATGCAGAATTTAAAAATTTATGTCCTTCTGAAATAATTCCTGACAAACTAAATGATGATGAAAAAACAATGTTCAGTGACATAATAAAAATAAAAGACGTGAAAATTGTCTGATCTGTTGCTACAGGCTACTGTATGATCACAATTTGCACTTAGCTCCATATACAAATCTAATTGTTGTGTACAAAACTTTTCTTACATTAGGGCTAGCTTAGCAATATATAGAGTGATCAATAAGCCGACTGATTACCATACAATTGTGCTGCACTTTTTCTCTGTTTTTGTTCTCTGTTTTTGTTAGCTAAATTGCTTGATGATGGCAAGATACTTCATGTTTCCTAACACTATCATACACATTCTTTGTTAACATGCCAGCCAGAAATAAAAGCTCTTTTTCTGTTGCTAGAAAATGCCCTACAATTTGAACAAAATAGTTTTTGACTTTCAACAAAGTAAGACATCCATTTCCTTTGAATGGTAAAGCCACCTGGAACACTTTCAAAATACACTTTATGAGCTTGTAATGGCAGTGTATAGGCAGCATCTAAAGGGTGCACAGGGTGAGCTTTCATAAAACTTTAAAACAAATCAAAGAATATGAGGATCCCTTAGTACTCTTCTATTAGAAGTTTATTAGTTAATATGCAATAAAAATAAATAAATACAAATGCCTAAGAATGGCAATGATTTATATATACATGTGTGAACCAGTGTCTGCAGCCACTCGATTCAACTATCAAATATTCGAATAAAATACTAACAATAATCCATCATCACAATGTGCAGATGATATAAATTTAAACTTCACACTCCAAACTCTAAAACCACATGGTCGTGTATAAGCATAATAGCGTTATAACCACATAAGATGTTGCAAGTCCCAATTCAATCAAATTCAATAGATTAGAAAAAAATACTTCTTGAGCTTTAAAAATAAAAACATTTAAGAGCATTGGGGTAGATCTAGAACTCCGCTTGCAATCCGTTTACTAGCGTAGCGTATTTACGCGTGCGTACCTTCTAAACACTCCTCTAGGCACACCCCTTGAATGTACGTACTTTGACCGATTTCCGCTTTTCAAACTCTACCTTAACTTTTGGCCACGTAATCGCTATCGTCCGCACACATACGGATGGGCATCATGGACTTACGCAGCTAAGCACGCCTATACTGTACATTTTAAATGAAAACCCCCGCCTACATTGCGTAATTTAGACGTACTTTTGTCTCACGTAAAAAAATTGGCACACCCGCACATACGAAATTACGTAACTAATAAGTGAATGGCCAATACGCTCAGTTACGTTACGAAGCATATCATCTGGCGTGCGCATGCGCAGTACATACAAAATCGCGATTTTATGTGTCTGCCAGGCGTAAATTCGCACAGAAGGGTTGTTCTGGATCTGGGCCATTATTCTTATCCATAGTTGGTATTCCCAATCATTGCTTAAAGTGCTGTTCGTCAATCACATGGGAGCAGAGCCGAAAGCCATTGCAATACAATCTTTAAAAGACATCTCTTATATGAGACAATGTTCCAATGTACCCCTTAGCACCCTCAATGTTGTGCAGGATGGGGTCCACTAATTAATCCAGCTCCCTCGGCAGCGATCGGTTCCCGATTCTCAGCTGTGATGATTATTCACAAGGCCGTGCAGGAACAGTTGATGCTCACCTCCTGCTCCAAAGTGCAAAACATGCATGGAGTGCAGAGTCAATTAGCACACTAAAAATGAGGCAGAATATTGTGTATTTTAAAAGCAACTGACGCGTTTCTCTGCCATCAGCGGCAGTTTCATCAGAGGTGAATAAATGCTTGTCTCAGATAGTTTCCATTTTTAAAGGGAACAGAGGTACTTAATTAGGCTACAGCTGATCTTATAACACATCCTGTCTAGCCGTAAAACCACCAAATCATCCAGTTTTTAATTCTTTAGTTCTCAATTTTTTAGTTCTTAAGTATACAATAGATAAATAAAGAATGTCTCTTGTTGGATAATCTTATTATTTTTTCTCTTTGGACATAAATATTCTTACATTTCTCAGCAACATTTAACTTTTTAGAGGAGGACAACTAAATTTCAAGTTCATATGGGTCTTAAGTAAATGCAGTATGCGGTTATAACGCTATTATACTTATACACAACCACATGGTTTTAGAGTTTGGAGTGTGAAGTTTAAATATATATCATCTACATATTGTGATGATGGATTATTTTAGTTGTATTTTATTAGAATATTTGATAGTTGAATCGAGTGGCTGCAGACACTGGTTCACACATGTATGTATGAATTACTGCCATTATTTGCATATTAACCAATAAACTTCTAATAGAGGAGTACTAAGCGCACCTCATATTCTTTGATTTGTTTTAGTGTTTTTGACGGGGATTAACACAAGTCTCCAAGTGAGTGAGCTGCTATAGGTACACTTCTATTTACAGAAAGTTATAATTATCACCCTGATACAGCTTTATTCTCTCTAGCGCTCGCAATTGTATCTATAGATACTGTTTATTCTTGGTTTCCTAAAACTCAACTTAAAAGAAACCCTGCATAATGCTTCTGGTCCAACAAAAAATACAAGTTTGTAGATACATTTAAAGGAGGTGAAAGACACCTGTGCACTTAATGAGATGGTCCTTTATCTACATCAGATGTAGATGGCGGAGCATACTGGGTTATTGCAGAAACATTTTAAAAGCTTAAGTCCTGTGGTTTCCAAAGCTTCTGTTGGCCTGGCGCACGTGGTGCTTTTCTCAGGCTGTTGTAAGAAGACTGCATCAACTTTGCAAAGCCAATTTTATATTTCTTCTTTCTATGCTGTGAATGGGAACTTCTTTTTCCAGACATTTCCTAATGCCTAACATTAACACAAACCAAATATTTGTCATAAGTAATGTACACCTGAAGATTTTTTTGAACTCATGTGTGCAAATACTTCCAAAGCTATCTTATACAATCATGCATAGGACCATGCCATCCTATACCCATATATATGGCACCCTAACTTATAATGCCATGAGTACCATAAAACAAATCCATGCTAGCCTGTTCTCATATATATGAAGAGGAGAGTGTATGAAGATGTTATGTTTCAATTTTCTAAAAAGATATTTTTTGTTTTTGTTATTTTTTAGATGGATGATGTTGTTATGATGTAGAGATAATAGTTATGGGGTAGATCCAGAACTACGTCCGTCTTCCATATACGGACGTAAAGCAATAAACAATAGCTACTGCCCATGCGGAGTAGCTATTGTACGTAATCTGCGTATCGTATCTATACGTAGATTGCGTATATGCGTGAGAGCGCCGTGATCACACACCGCAAGCTGCCGTGTGAGCGTGGCAGCTCATAACAGGGGCTATAAGACTGTCTGGCAACAAACAAGGAAGTGACAATAAGGCTGGTTGGACACACAAAAGCAGGGGCAATAAGGTTGGTTGGACTTGTCTGCCCCTAGAAACAGCCCTGTGGGGGAGCTATCATTGTATTTCCCTAGCGGTATCCAGATCATTTAATTAAACATGAAGCGTTCAGTGTAGAAATCCTAACCCACATGACATGTACACAATGTGATTTCTTATTGTTCACCTGTTTACTTTGCCAAACTCAAGACACATCTGGTGCTGAGATTTCCATACCCCCACTTCTAAATTTTCACTTCGAGCACTGAAATGGAGATTAACTGTTCAATGCAACCAGTGGGAGAAGTGGCGCTGTGGTATATACCCCCTCACTTGAAGCTCAGATCTAAAGTGCAAAACAGTAAAGCACATTGAATAATGATATACAAGTAATTTAGATATGCTTATTCAATGTACTTTCCTTTTTTGCACTTCAGATTTTGAAATATAGGTTGTTTCATCTATTGATATCAATACATTTCAATAATCACTTTACTACCTCATGGTATGTTGCTGCATGATTTTAGATAAATGAGCCACACATATTAAGCTAATTTATGACTTTTTTCAATCTATACCAAGCAAAGAAAAAATAATTCAATATGTGATAATTCAAAACTGATTATTCAGTGTACTTTCCTTTTTTTTTGCAATTAAAGCTTAAAAACACAAAACAAAGGAACAATGCCCAGTACTACTAAATAATAATAATAATAATAATAATAATAATAATAATAATAATAATATATATGTATATCTCACGTTCTCTCTAAAATTAGATATAAATTGATTGATTGATTTGATTTGCCCATTATTCATTAAGGCATTACTGTTCTTACACTACATAATGTGCCATCCCTTGTTGTTACCCCCAACACCAACCCCCTCCAACTGCTCCTCAGCATTTTCATAAAAAAAAAAAAATTAAGTAAAATTAATCTTGCTTTAAGGATTACACTCACATGTCCAGACCAGAGGATTGAGGACACAGAGGATGTTCAGACAGGTAGTGAAGAACAGCCTAAACTCACTGTCATCATTAGGGCATTGAAGCATGTTGGCAGCTGCTAGTGTCTGTTTCAGTACAGTGCTAGGGCATGGGCATCTACACCCCATATGCTCCTAAAGACATGAAAACTAGGCTGAAGCATAATCAACCTATTGGTGCTGTGTTTAGGGCTGTGCTCTTTCTAAAAATAGGGACTTTCATTGATTAAACCTCCTCTGTCTGACTTGTACACCAGCACTGAGCTGGTAAAGGATTTTAGGAGGTAGTGTAGGAAATCATGACTTCTGCCCACTTTCTCATTTTAATATAGTTGAACACCCCATTCCACTAGCAAACAGCACACGAAAGTGAACACACATGGATCAGCAACTTTTTGTTTTTGTGCTCACTCCCATTGTGCACATGTGCAGCGTTAACAATTGCTGCCTACATCTTAAAAAAAAAAGTGAAAGTGCAGCTCTGGAACAGCCCCATAATCTTTTATAATGTCCTCCCATAGTTTCTTTAGTAATAAATATATAAGCGTGATACAATTTTAAACTCTGTCCTATAGGAATAGTTCCTAAACTAAATTTATGTGATTGAGTAAACCACTGCGAATAAGTTCTGAATGAAAAGCTGCCATTTCAGCACATACTGGAATATTTTAAAAGTCAGTCAATTAGTTTCAAGAAAGAGTTTTGCTGGTTCAGCAAATTAGAGATTGGTATGGTGTTCTCCAAAAAATACATTTATCATTTAGCTTCAAGCCTGGAACAGTTCAATTTGTTACAAATGTTATTCTAAGCTCCGTTCTGTAGCAAAGATATTCTTGACATTCTTTATTTAGGTGTTATTACCATTAATATTTTATAATTATTATTTATGCTATAATTTATATTATTAATTTATTCAATAAGGGCAACATACTTATTTATTGTAAGGCAATATATATTATAGATAGGCATAGATAGATATTGGTTAGTGGTATTGTTGCTGAAGCAAATTATATATATATAATTCATATGTAATGTTATTATGCTTCTGAAATTGTATATTGTTATAAGAAAAAACTGCAAGGGAGTGGAGTCTAACTAGGTGCCTTGTTTTAACTGGAGCCCCTGATGGTGGGGGCAGGCTTGACTGCTGACACCTACCAGGTAACAGCCCCCGGTGGCAGCCTCAAATAAACTGGGAGAACCGAAGCCCAAAGTTAGGGAGAGAAAGGACAAGACACTGACAGACTGAGTGAAAGTGCAGGTGAAAGAAACATCGAGGAGTGGCAAGATGGAAGAGCTCATAGGACAAACAACACAGAACGGTGACAGAAACTCTCACACAGCAGATGAACAGTTCTCACCCAGAGGATAAGGACACTACTCACACAGGTAGGTAGAAACAAAGCACGTGTAGGAGAGCATAGGCAGGGACAAATGTGCAAGGCAAGGAGGCATAAACAAGGGTACAAGGGGACTCATAATCATAGGTAAAAAACTAGAGTACAAGGCAATGCAGGATAGCGCAGATCGGACTAGACCAGACGCTCTAACCTGCAGTTCTGCCAGTGCTTAAAAAGAGGCTACTAGACACTAACTGACTAGTAGCAATCCAGCAGAATGATGATAGGCTAGTCACATCCTGCAGAGATGGGATAGCATGCTGGAGGGGAGCTATGCAGACGGACCAATGGGGTAAGCTATGGGAAACATATATTCTATGTAGACTGATAGTGGATGGCACCTGGAGAAAATAGTGGCACTTTTACACATCAGCTAGTCTTCATAGAATCAAATAAACGTATTTTCAAAGACAATACATTTGAATATTTTAAGTATTTTCAGAGGCAATACTTTTGGAAAGTTTAACATTCCAATAGAAACTATTTTCCATAAAGTTTGAAACTTGTGAGTCAGAAAATTAAAACATAACTAGCAACATTATAACATTATTATAGTGGTCATGGGATAAAATATGTCATATACATATATTAGCTATTTTTCTGCTGGGCCTGAGGGGCCTAAGTGTACAGTCTATAGAACACCAAAAAAAAAAAAAAAAAAATTCAACCATATATCATGGACCAGCCATGTTGCAATATAAATGTGTTCAGTGGATTTTGTGATCCAGAGATACTGCAACATTCCCTTGAAGACTTAGGGTCGAATTTACTAAGCTGCGGGTATGGAAAAGTGGAGATGTTGCCCATAGCAACCAATCAGATTCTAGATCTTATTTAACTGTTACATACTAGAGACTTTACATAACCTACTATGAGTCATATATCGAAAAGTCATGTTATAATTACTGTGCAGCATACACTTGTTTGTTCTTTTTCCTTATATTTATTCAAAACTATATTTTACCACTACTATCTTTTTATTTTGCATTCTACAATTTTATGGCATTCTGATGACAAAATTGTATATTATTGAAAGTATGTCATTGATCTATGAATTGTTAGACAGGTGCATTTAAAATCACAATTTAGATACTTTGGCTGCAGGTAATGTACTTGTGACTAACTGACTCAAAGGGAAGGTCATGCTAACAATGGGCCTGATTCAGAGATCCGGAACTAATGATAGTTCTGTGCGTATTTAGAGTCGATCGATTTTGCATCAACTGCGCATGCGTAGTAATAGTGCAATGCCATGCACGTTGAAGTTAAGGTCGGAAATGCCTTAAGGTCGGACTTGTGAATCGGGCGGAGACTAATGCAATATGAAATATGAAATATACGGACCTAAGGATTTGCATAGAAATGGGCGTGGGGAGGCATTTAGATGAGGGAAAGTGGGCGCCCTTACAGAGTTAGGGCCCTAAATATACGCAACTAATACACATAGGTTAGGAAGTGAGTGTGGCCAGTTAGGGCAAGTCTATGGAGGTGGAAGTTTATGTCCGGCCGGAGGTTGCGAGGGGAATGACTGTTAATTCTGATGGGTGTAACCTGTTCCGACCTGCCACTTAGATGCGTATATTTGCGGCCTGATCGCTGACGGATCTCTGAATCAGGCCCAATGTCTTCAAATACTTGACGCCCCAGACAATAATGTGATTGTACTCAAGTATCATAATTTCTTATTTTGTATGTTTGATACAATCAAACATTCACTCTCAACCAATTTTGTGTTATTTCATAACTCAAATAAGTTCATTATAATAGGATTGTCTACTGAAGTCCCACACCTTCCCACTGAAAATATGGAGCTTTGATGTACAACCTATTAAAATGTTTTGTTTTTTTCAATTAATGTCAAGTACATATAGTAATATGTAGAAAGAGAAGGATCGGCTAATTAATAATTATAGCACATAACAAATATTAAGCTGCAATAACTGAAAAGCTTAAAGTTCAACTAACAAGGCCATCAAAGAAGATGGCCTTGATGCCATATTGGTGCTGGATTATTTATATAAATATAATAAAAACAATGATGTTAAATAGAGTAAAAAACAGGGGATTGGGGGATGGTTCTGAGTGGCCCTACAGATCAAAAACAAAAAATGTAAATAAATGGAATATTTTAATAGGTTATATCTGTAATCTGTCTCTTGTATTTGATATTCAAGTAGTTCAATAATTTCTGAGTAGCCATAAAATGAACTGCTACAATCTTCAGAGTTTATATTGTATCTTGAAGGTCTGAAAGTTCCAAATGCAAATGCAACCTACATGTAGGGAAATAGAAGTATTTTTTATTATAGATTAGAACATTGTCAAGATGGGTTGTAAAAGAGTTCCTTAGTGTTCAACAACAAAAATCTACTTTCTGTGGGTCTGAGGTCTTTTCACAATAAAGAGTTAACACCAGGTCCTAATTGTGGACCGCAGTTACCTTCCAAAAGAGATCTCTCTAGACTCTGATGCAAGTTACCTGTCTATTAGTTTTAAAATAGAGGAGAGGGTGCTGCATTGTAAAAAAAGATTTTTGTTAAATAAAACCACCAGCACCAAGCAATTTAGGGTACCAGAACAAAATCTTTCAACAGCACAAAGTAAAATTATAATGATATATCTGCTGTACATCACTGTCTGCAAGGGGTGTGGTATACAGTACCTAAAGTCATTTTATTGACATTCATGCACTTGACCACATTATATTGTATGAATGTCTACAAAAGTGAACTCAACAGGGGGTGAGGGTTGTACTACAGATAAAAGTGTGACAATAACAGTAACCCTCAGGGCCGTCTTTTCCACTGGGCAGTTTGGGCTAGTGCCCAAGGGTCCCCACACATCAAGGGGCCCTTCAGCAGAGCCCAGCACTAGCCCAAACTGCTCAGTGGAAAAACATCTCTGTCTATTTTCTCTCCCCTCCTGCAGCTTCTGTTTAGATCAGGTGGTACGCTGTAATGTAGTTTAGTATGACAGTGCCAGACTTAAGCTGATTTTTACTCATCGTGGGGTAGATCCAGAACTACGCTTCTCCGCAAATTTATGCGTGGCGGAGATGTAAAATCGCAGTTTAGAACGCACTGCGCATGCGCACCATAGAAAATACGCACATTCACGTAGCGTAATTGTAAACGTATTGGAAATTCACGTATGTGTCACGTAAATACTTTTACCAATTTTACGTTAGGCAACTATACGTGCGTTTTACGTGAAGTAGGCGGGGGGGTATTTAAAGTGTACAGTATGGGCGTGCTAAGCTGCGTACGTTCACGTAGTCAGTACGTCCGTTCGCGGACGTATGCTGTTACGTTTGGAAAAGTTAAGGTAGGTTTTGGGTAGCGTATTTTGACAAAATACGTCCGTGCAAGGGGTGTGCTGAGGGGAGTGTAGTGAACTTACGTGTACGAAAATACGCACCGCTAATATACGTATGCACACATGTAGTTTTGGATCTACCCCCGTGTCAGTAAAGATCAGTTTAAGCCCACAGCCTCTCACACTAAACACAATACAGCGTCCAGCCAGCGGATGTCTTCAATAACACTCTGTGAGAGTAAGGCTTACTCTCACGAGTGTTTCTTCTGACTTCCCCTGGGAGGACGTTCTTCCACTCCTTTGCTCCCCCTTCTGACAGCCTGGATTTTTCACTCTGACTACATGAGCAGAGGGGGCGGAGCTTCCTACTGACACTGCAGGAAGAGGATCCACAGAGCTGAAGGAAGGAAGGAAGTGCAGGAGGCTTATTTATGGTGCAGCTGCTGGAGCAGGTAAGGCAAAAGAGGTGGAACTGGAGTGTGTATTGTGTGGAGAGGGACATGCCAGAAGGAAGGAAATGTGTAATATGTAAAGTGGAGAGGGATATTAAAGAAGGGGGGGTGTAATGTGTGTGGAGGGATATAGGAGTAGGGGGTGTAATATGTGAAGAGGGAGATTAGAGTAGGGGGGTTTAATATGTTGAGAGGGAGAGGCCAGAAGGGGGGAAATGTGTAATATGTAATGTGGAGAGGGATATTAAAGAAGGGGATGGTGTAATGTGTGGAGAGGGATATAAGAGTAGGGGGGTGTAATATGTGAAGAGGGAGATAAAAGTAGGGTGTTTAATATGTGGAGATGGAGATAAGAACATTAAGGGAGGTATAATTTGTAGAGGGGGGTGTATGGTGTAATGTGTGGAGAGGGATGTAACAGGAGTCATATATGGGGAAAGGTATAATATTTCCAGAAGTATAATATGTAATTTGGGGAGTAGGATGTATCTGAATGGGGGAGGTATAATAAATAATATGAGAAGAGGAAAATTAAATCTTGAGCCTAAAATTAACCTGAACTGAGCCTTACACATAAATGTTACGCTTATTGTTATATTTTTTTAAAGTTTAATTATTTTGGACTCAGTAAATTAATCATTTTTGCAAAGTGGTACTTCACCTGGTTCCTTAGTGGGTAAGTGGTACTCAACATAAAAGGTTGAGGACCCCTGGTTTAGATCATTCTGCTGGAAGCTGCAGAGGAGAGAGGAGAGACACTGAGCTTCCTGAATCACTCATTCGCTCTGCTTGCTGTCTGTCAAGTGAGTGAATGAGTCAGAGCAACGTCACACAGGATCTCCCAGACAGCCTCCATGCTGCAGCCTCGAGGAGCAGGTGAAAGTTAAAGGAAAATGAAGAGGAGCCTGAACTGGAGCAGAGAAGAGAGAATAGAAAAAAAAGGATCTGCAAAGTCAAGGTAAGTTATAAATAAGTTCCATTAACATTCCAGAATATATGGTGTATTAAATCTGTATTACAGTCACAGTAATAATTGTATTGCTTGGTCAGTAATCACTACTGAACCTGTGTATCCTACTACACATGTTATCTCTTTTCAGATTTTGTAATATTTACCGCATAGGAGCTCCTTCCTGTGAGACCAGCGTCACTAGGAAGGAGGAGAAGGAGCAGCAGTGCACCGCGGAGGGAAGACTTCTAAAGGTAAGTGAAATGAATAAATACTAACAGGCTGGAGTGGTTACACATGGGTAATACAGGGGGTGGATGGGGAACTGGAGGGGCTGGAGAGACATGATAGGGTACTGGGGGGCTGGAGAGACATGATGGGGTACTGGAGGGACATGCTGTGGAATACTGGGGCACTGGAAAGACATAATGGAGATCTGTGGCATTGGAGACACATAGTTGGGGGCTGGAGCG
>WWET01000067.1:215119-232104 GCA_011038615.1 Limnodynastes dumerilii | reverse complement strand
GGCGCGCTAGGTACGGTCCGCATTGTTATTTCCTCACCGCTTGGTTTTTAATGTTAAATTATCCCTATAATAAAGTGTCTTTTATTCATATACCTGCTCTCCTTTTTTCCCTCTTTCTTCCACATCCCCCCTCCCCCTTGGGGGGACCGGAGGCTGTTATTTCTGAGAGGAACAAGGAATAAGTAATTTCGTATGTTACTCCTATGGAAGAAGTGATTTGAACTGAAAATTGGCTATTCTCATCCATTCCCTATCTGAGGAGTAGAACTTATTTCAAACTGAGAATCTCCCACGAGAGACTTTATATCAGTTTTTATTGATCTGGACTGTGTATACCCATTTGAATGATTTTTAAGAATCTGTGTCATTTCAATCTTATTCTCATATGTTTAAGCTGCTTTCTGTATCCAAGTTTAGATACAGAGTGTTTATATTTTACCCTGTGCACTGCTACAAATGGTAATATAGTTACTTAAGATGAAAGCACTTTATTAACCGGCAATGTAGCTTTTTCACACCAGCACTTTAATCAATACCGCTGCAACGTTCACCCTTTTTGAGATTATATTATTGTATTTGTTTTTCCTGCATTGCTACATATGGTGATATAGTAATTTTAGATATTTATTCACTCCTTGTCACTGCAGCAATTTTTTGCATCAGTATCTCATTTTAACACCTTGTGTTGTTTGAATTAATATTATTTCAATTTGGTTTTTAAAAGGAAAGGGTATTTTATATTAATATTCTCTACCTCAATTTAGAATATCACATCTTTAGCTAATTGCCCTAGTGCGCATGTATTAATAGCGCCCTCACCATCATAATTCATGGTCATTTGCTACGCATCAGTATCTCATTTTAACACCTTGTGTTGTTTGAATTAATATTATTTCAATTTGGTTTTTACTTAAAAAGGGTATTTTATATTAATATTCTCTACCTCAATTTAGAATATCACATCTTTAGCTAATTGCCCTAGTGCGCATGTATTAATAGCGCCCTCACCATCATAATTCATGGTGTTTACATTTGCTACTGACATTTGGTAAGTTATTTATAGGTGTTATGTAGGTATGTGACTACATACTGCCTTTTCCTTCACCACCCTTTAGTTATAGAAATGTCATTTATTTCTTTAATTAAGAAAGCTGACAAATTTTTAAGTGCATTTCAACTGTGTATGTGTCAAGGTATTTCATTGTCTCTAGTTAAAGCAACAAAGAGTACAAAACCTCAACAGCTAAGGAGTTTATAAGCCATAAATTATGCACCTAGATAAAGTGACAACTAGTTTTCAGAAATGGAAACACATGCAGGATACTTGCCCATATACAAAGGAGTATCTAATTATATTCATCTGCAAATCCATTCCATGTCAAATTTTGAATATTATTCTGTTCAGAAAATTAGATTGTGTGTCTTGAGGAGGTATATCAGCTTACAGGAAAGAATGTACTGTGTAGCAGAAAGAGTTATCTACCTCTCCTTTCTTGGGGAGAAGATGAGAATTAATCTCTTTTTAAGAAGATTTTAAGAAACATTTTTATGATGTATATGGATTATATGTTGCAATATATTGGAGACAGTTTTAATTTACTGACAACAATACTTTTTATTGGCAAGATATACAAGAGGAGGTAAAGGTGAGTGTGTGACCTCCTTTTGAAAGTCTGATGATGTAAAACTGTATTGCACAACAAGTTTTGTCTCCCTTGGGATTCTGGAAAGCAGGACCTGAAAAGGAAAAGATAAAACATATATGAGATACTGCAGGAGGAATAAACTGTGAGTAGAAAAAATTTATTAAAAGCACTTACCGTATGTTGGAGGTATCACACTAGGGTCGGTGCCTTTTAGTCTCCTTATCCTTTCTGAGAACGGTTGAATGATACCTAAAGGGATAAAAAGAGATTTGTTATATTAAAAAACATCCTTTATAATTCTGGGAAGGAAGATCTGAAAAGGACAAACCATATATGAAACACTGCAAGAGAAACAAAGTGTGAGTAGGAAATTGTGTTGAATATACTTACCGTGTGTTGAAGATATTGCACTAGGGGTGGTGTCTCCTTTTTTTGTCTCCCCACCCTCCCTGGGGACGTTCATAAGAAATCTGAAGAGAGCGAAAGAGATTTGCTATACATGCTGCATGACGTGACATAACAAATGTGAGTAAGAATTTTACCTGTTATACTGCCTTGGAAATCTGATGGTGTTGCAATAGGGGAGTTTTTTGTTCTTTATTGCTGGTTCCATGATGCAATACCTGTAAGGTGAGGAAATAGGATTACGTAGCAGAACAAAAAGAGACAAGTGAAAAAGAAAAAAAGAGTGGGAATTTCTCTGAAAATATATCTTTTTCAACAGACACATTTTTTTTGGGAGATCTACCTGTAAGTGCACTTACATAGGGTATTTTGTTTATTTGAGTCTACAAATTCTTATTTGATTTGACTTTTGGGGATATTAGGTGAGATTCCCCACATTATGAGGAGAGCAGCTAAAGGGTGTGCGCAGTGGAATAGGGGGACTTTTTTTTCTCAGATTGTGAATACATTACTGGGAAAATGTAATTTTTTTTCAATACAGTTTTTATTGCTTTAAGTTTTCTTCACAAAACTAATTTTTTTAAGAGTAAAATTATTATTATTTTTATAAAAAAATATACTATTAAGATTTGATCTCAAGGAAAAACAGTTGAAATCCTAACATCCTATCTAATTATTACTTTTATTAATGAAAAGCACATAAATGCCTATATTCTACATTGTAGATAACTGCTTGAATTTTTTAAAAAAGTCGTTTTTTACCCATGTGTATAACTTGTTTTTGTAGATAAAGCTTGGCTCTGGATAAGCTGATTACTAAAATGAGATGTTAGTAGAGGTTTAAATTTATGATACAGCCACCACACTGCAGTAATACAGATTACAATGTGCTTAATTGGCAAGCCATCTACTATGGCTCTGGGATACACTGACACTTTGATGAATTAGTTCCACCATATAGACTTTTTTGAGCCAACAAGCCCAAAGTACATATTGGCGTTTGTCATTCAACTTGAGGCAATGTTGTCCCTGGATTTGGAATGCATTAGTTACATAAGCAAAAATCTCCCAAAGAGTCTTAGACAGGAAAAGAAAAGTCTGGCAGCAGAAGTGAAAATTAGCGCTGCTTAGAACTGATTAAGAGAGAAAGCACATACACATACTGTAGAGCAGTGAGAAGAAAAAAAGATAATGGACTTGATCCAGAGTTTTAGCGCTGAAGGTGCGCAATTCCTCAGCTTAAAATATGTGTTCCCTATTCGCAAACAGATGCGTATAGGCAGAGGCTTCAAAGTGAAATACAGCAACATATACAAGTTTGCACGTTTCAAATGGATTTTTAATCTTTTAACTTTACAATGAAATAAAACCCCCTAACAATTAATAACAGTATTTAATACACTTCTATTTAGGCTTTTTTTTTAAATATCACTTAACTGTAGTTTATGACCAGAAATGTGCTTTAATTTATAACTGATGCTTAAATTTAACCTTTTAATATTTGAAACATGTAGGGCTGCATTTTGAGAAAATGGGCCATGTAATGAAGACAAATTTTAAGTGGAAGTATAGTGAATCAGGCCTGCTACTGTGTTTGCTGCAGCACTAAACCGCCCTCTTTCTCATTTAAATATAGTGGAACACTCTTTTCCACTAGTACATAGCACATGTAAACCGCTCCCGATCTGCACATGCGCAGGGCAAAATCCAATACTAAAATATAGGTGTAAGCGCATCTCTGGGTCAGCTCCCCTATACGTGTTTGCATATTTATAAATTACGTCTGCACCAAGTACTCATCTGGAGAGATTAGTTCAGTGTTCAAATTTACACTTTATTAAAAGGAGGTTTAAAATTTAGCAATGTTTTTGTACATCTATATATCAGCTCTAAAAATTTGATCCTGAATTATGTGAGATTGCTCACACTTAAGTTTTCACAGAATGAACATTTAGAACATTCTCCTAAAGTTTGTGAGTGTGTGGGTAATGCGATCCCCTCACACACATATGGACCTTTAATGCCCCAACCTCTACCTTAAATCTTATGCACTTGACTTCTGGTTCTGGCAAACACGCTAATTGTTGCTGTGTGCTGAGCTCTGTACTACCCACCCATTTGGACAACCAATCTAAAACACCACCGCATGGTCTGCACTGTCATGAGGTGAGCCTCTACTCACCTACTCAACTCTGAGGTGAATGGACAGATTTTTATACCCCATGATGCCAGCAAAGAGTAATAAACAAAGGAAAGAAGCACAACGTGGCGCTCCCAAGATGGTGCCGAGAACGGGAGCGGGTTCTTTGGAGGCTGCTGAAATTACACCTTTGGGCTCCCCATCCACTGCTGATTCTGTTCTAACAGGAGAACAGAGGTAGGAATGTGCAAATACCATTCCCGCTTCTTCACCAGTCTTATATGCTGACATGGTCAAGGCAATTGCAGATACTGCTTCAGGCAAAGGTTTCTCAGTTTACAGCAGCAGTGCAAAGCTTAAAAGAGCAAATGCAAAAGGTCTCTCAAAGCATGCTCCAGACTGAACAAAGGTCTGGAAAAGCTTTTAAAGACATGGATTGCCTAAAAAAAAAAGTTTAACTCAGATTAAGGAAAGATGGACATACTTAATGATTGAAAGAGCACACAGATTGGGGCCCCCCAGAGAGAATCTCCAAAATAGACCTCGAATGGCACTATGGTCTGTAAGCAAACAACATGGCGGTCTGACATGGGAAGACCATAAATTTTGAGTGTTGCAAGATTATTCATCGGAGGTGACAGGGGCTTAGAGAGAATTTTCTGGAATATGCTCCTCTTTGGTTAAAAGTGGCCGTTGCCTTGCTCTACATTCTCCTTCTCCTACATCGATATTCTGGGAAGGACTACAACATTTCCTCTTTATGCAAAAGATCTCTTGGAGGAGGATCCTTGGGTCTGTATAACAGGGAAGTTACGTACAAAGCATATGTAATTCCTCTGTCTAGAAGGTTATGCACATGCGTAAACATTTTACGATGCTGCAAGGGTCAGCGTACGTAACATATGTTTCGTACGACGGCTGATATGGGATGGGCTGTCCCCTCATTTACGGCAGTCATATCTCTTCTGTAAAGGTGGAGATACACATTTAAATGAGGAGACAGGACGAGGAAAGCACCGTTATGACCAGGTTTGCGAGTGTAAAGCCGCAGACCTGGTCGTAAAAGTTAAGGTAGGAATCTGGACACATAAGTGTCCAGATTTACTACTTTAAGCCGGTAGTGCAGGGGGCGTGCACTCCCCGCTACATAATCGGTCATAATGACCTCACGCGCCCATAAGGCGCTCATAGGTCAGGATCCTGGAGACTAATTTATCCCTGGTGTTCCATATTTTTCTAGTCTCATGTTCTAAGACTTATGTTCTCTGGAAAACTCTTATCTCCTTTTTCCCTAGTCCATGACAGAATTTTATCTCAAAAGTTTTATGTAGCATGTGAAAATATGCTGGTGGAGAAGGAGGAAAAATCTACCAAAAAAAAAATGGTATTAGTTATGTCCAGAGCAGATATAGCATGTTTTACAGTATGGGAGAGCTAATTCTTAGGGTGGGGTAAAGAAGAATAGAAAATTTGTTTTGTGGGTAGAGTTTAGCACAACGGAAGTACAGCTTCTCTGTTAGAGTTCAAGGAGAAGACCTGTCTCTGTCCCTGTTTGAGTCCTTGGGCTGGATCTTAAGTCTGTTAAGAAGGAGCTTGGAATTAAGAGAGGAAAACTACTCCTGGGCTAAACCATGCTGATTGCAGGGAAGTCATATTTCATCTGTTGCAAACAGTATTAGAGCTGAGAGGTGATGTTTCCTATCCCAAGTCCAACTAACAGTGTAATAGTAAAGCTGGTCAGTATCTGTGTGCAGTAAGCAATTCAGAGATATATCCCTGCATGCAAAGAATACAATTAACTTGACTTCACCTGCAATCAAAATGGTTTAGCCCAGGAGTAACTTTCCTCTCATTTTCAAGCTCCTTCTTAAGTCTGGATCCAGCCCTTTCTTTGTAAGATGCATCTTACATTGAGTGCACTGTTCAGTTTGGTTACCAAGATTTATTACATGTGCAGTATTTTTTGTGGGGGGTTTTTTTGTTTTTTTTTGTGCAGAGGTGCTGAGGTCCTGGTTTGGGCCCTTTTTGCTCTCAGTTTACTTTACAAAAATACTCCCTTATTTGAGTTATTAATATTCATTCTATATATGCAACGCCTGGAGCTGTCTATATCTTTAATGATTGCTCTGTCTCTAATATAATTCTGTAGTGGAAAAATGGTTAGGTTAAAGGATAGTAAATAGAATGTGGGTGGCATTCATTCCCCCATTTAAAAAAAAAAAACAGATGTTAACGTGTATTAAAAAAAAGAAATGGATGTTATCTTAATCCAAGAAACTCATTTGATGGGTGAAGTAATAGTAAAATTAAACCATAGGTGGATTGGGAACCTAAAGTTGCCCTGGAAAAATATCTTCAAGCAGTCACATGTAGGTGGGATCAACTATTGGTGGGGTAAAAAAATATGTAAACTGGATTAGCACAGAACAAAGAACCTTAATAAAAGCAGAACAAAATATGTTATATGAGGACTGAGTTATGTATCACCAGTTAAGTACAAGAAAAAGTATTATGTTAAAGACTTTAAGCAAATACAGCATCTACTGACTAGTATTTCACAATTCAATAAAGAAATGTATAGAGAACCCTGTCCAATGCAGGTAGTCTTTTCCATCCAAGTGACCGTTACCCCAAACATACAGCATCCTAGTGACCACCACTCAATATATACAGCATTCTAAATACCACCACACAATGTCAGTCAGCATCCTAGTTTTCTTCAAATAAAAAAGGGCTACTAAGTGGCGGCCAGAGGCCACCAGCTTATCGGGAAACTTCCCTGTAAATTCTATGGCCAATTCGCCCCTGAACTAAACTCATAAGGGTATAAAGTAGTATCCTCACCTTCATACTCCTCAAATGCAAGAGGCATTTGCAGAAATATTCCTTACACTCTTCATGCTCAAATTTGTGATCTGGGAGGAGATATCTGTGTGCCCCAAATATTTATAATAAGGAATTTTTCTTAAATCTAATTTGTAAGCAATATGGATGCCTCTTTAATTGTGGGATTAGACTTCAATCTGGTAATATCACAATTTGCTGATAGACAAATGGTAGCAAGGTAGCAAATTCCCAGTGGACTTCATTTGTGTCACATAATCCAAGCCATGAAGATAACCCACAGATATTTTGGCAAGCTTTTAAATCAGTAAAAAGAGGGGAAATTATCTTGTTTACAGCAGAACATAACTGAATGCTAAATAGGGAATATCTGTCCTCTCAGAGGACAGATATAGGACTGATTCCTATCAAAAATGTTTATCTAATCCTACCATGTCCAAGTCCTAAGAATATGAGGCAAACCAAACACATTTTGAGAGAGTTTTAAATAGCCAGGTCGACTTATAACCAATTTGCCTAAAGAATGTAAGGGCAACACTTTTATTGCAACCCTTCAGTTTAAATGTAAACACAGAGGACTGGGCATCCCAAATATCCAACTTTTTAGTTATTGCACATTCTTTAGATATATTTCAAATTTTTGGTAAATGAACAAAATTATACTAATAGGATACTAGAGCATGAAATTGTAAAACCTCACTCACAACTTTAACAGCTTTGTTACACTTACCAAAGCATGCCATACCAGAAAATATACTGCACAATACACAATATCATGTCTGGGGATGTTTATCAAACTTGGGTTGTCCTTCATAAGTGCTGTAGAAGTGATCATAAATCTTCAATACATAACACTGTGGGGTAATATAGTGTTTGAACTCTTTGTGATCAACGCTAATTACAAAACATGGAGAAATTAGGGAATATCTGCAATTCGGGTTATATTCAACCCAGGAGGACAAATTTATTATTTAAAAAATTTAAAGAAGAAATATTCAATACCAAATACTCATTACTACATGTACCTACAGGCTAGACACTATGCACAACAAACTAGGGGAGATATGAAGAAAAAGCTGAATATTCTGGGAGAATCGTGGCATTTCTCTCCTCGCACCACTACTATATTGGATAATGTCCGAAATGCCATGCAGACAGAGCTACTGTTATACACAATTTTTGGTAATGTGGGAAAATACACAGATTTTGGTATAAAGTATTAGGGTTCATATACAGTGTAGTTAAAATACAGGTATCTCTCCACCCACATGCTTTGTTATGGGCAAATTTCAAGAACTGGAGTGATATGTCTAACATAAAATAACCTATCCCCTTACTAACTGTCATAGTCACTATCAGGAGGAAAACTAGCTTACAATATTAGATCAAGCCTAACTCCCCCTCTTTAGGACTGGTCAAAGCTGCTCTTTTAGATATGCTATATTTGGAGAGGTGGGCAGCATTGCCTGATGTAGGAAAGGGGTACACAGATTTTAGTGGGGCCTATATATAGAATACTTTCCTGAAGATAAACAAAAGCATATTTTTTTATTATTGTAATCTACATCATGATTCTTAACACAAAATATAAGTCTTGAACTTAGTGATATCTTTAACTGACAAAAGTTAAAAGTTAAGTTTAGCTATTATCTTTATATTTGCCAGTGTTCAGCTTTTATTTCTATTTTATTCTTTTCTTCTATTGTTTTAATTTTTATGTTAAATTTGTGTTATTAAATTATTATATCTTTGAACAAATGGTTTTACTATTGGATATATATATTGCAATATCCAAAGCTATGTACTGTAAAATTATAAAGAAGATCAGAATTGGACATTTACTTAGTTCTATAATTGTTTATTCTACATACATGTATGTTCCATTTGTCTCTGGTCATGTTTACGATATCATTATGCCCAGTTGTTCAAGTGGACATTTAAAAATGGTTTTATGAAAATATAAAAATAATAGAAGTGAATAAAGATTTATACCTTTTCTATTATAAACGTGGGAGAAGTGACGGTATGGCATGCCCCCGTATACCCCTTCCCTTCGAGCCCTGATTATGCCTGATTATGCCTATTTGTATGCATTAATTTATGTGAAAACCCAATAAAAAGTTATAAAAAAAAAATCTTATGCACTCATCCCACATAAAATGGTGTGTCAGAGGCCATTGGAATGCAGCATCTATTTTACTGCATTCTGTGTGTAACCTGCCCTTATGCATGTGTCATGTGTAAATACTCTTTTGTTATGAAATGGCTATTTAAAAATGGATCTGGCCCTAAGATATCAGCTGACTAGGGATTTGATTGCATACATTATAATATCTTACAGTTAACGTTACAATTTTAAATTGCAAGATTGTTACATAGGAAATATTATTTAACAAAATAGTGTTACTTTATACTTGTATTTCATACTATGTAGTGTTTCTATTTTCTTAAATCATAAATTCCAACAACCTCCAGGCAATCCCACCTCCGTGTGACACTTAATTTACATGTAGAGAAAACATTACTACAGAATTAGCAAGTTAGGACAAACCTCACAATGAAGTTCTAAATCACTGTATATGGTCCACTCCATGACACTCCTGTTACGAGAATAGTCTAACTATCAGGTGGTGGGGATGGACTTGGCTGCACCACAACAGCAGGTCACGGCCCCCAGTGACCGAGTTTGCACTAAAGGAGGAAACAGGAAAAAGCCAGACTTACACAAAGGTAAAGCGAAGACAAACACAGGGGATACCTATACAGGTACCATAGATATGGATGTGCCAAGATAGAGGCACAGAGACAGCCAAGGCTAGGCAAAATAAATACCAACAGAAGCAGAAGGAGTAACTCAGTACTAGTACAGGACTATATTTATAGAATAGTGCAGAACTACCCAGGCAGGCTAAGATGCGGGCAAGTGTAGACAAATTGAGTACAGATACCACACTGTATTGACCAGGCAAGCTGACGTGCAGGTGAGTGACACAGTAAGTACAGATTGGTATAAGTACAGACAGACTTTCATAAATAGAATGATGCAAGAGGAAAGCACCAAAGCAAAGTACACAGAGGAACAGAAGTACTAACAGACAGACTGGATAAACTAACAGGTGGTGGTAATCAAAGTAGTGCAGATTGCAA
This sequence comes from Limnodynastes dumerilii, assembly GCA_011038615.1. Classification (NCBI taxonomy): domain Eukaryota; kingdom Metazoa; phylum Chordata; class Amphibia; order Anura; family Limnodynastidae; genus Limnodynastes; species Limnodynastes dumerilii. Next base: position 221,922 of record WWET01000067.1, on the reverse strand, counting down.
CACAAAACTCAGATAATAAGCACAATAGTAACCAAATAACTGTAGTGCAGATAGAAATCACACCATCACAGTTTTCACACAGAGGCTCACACACAACACTCAGCAGAAACTGACTCACACAAGGCAGCAGACAAGGAACTGGGCAGGAGAGATCAAACAGACAAGGTGGAAAGGAGGCTATCAGCTGACAGCTATTTAAGGGGAGAGCCACATCCCCAATGGCTGCTTAACACACACAGCCAAATGCTCAGCTAGGGTATCCCAGCTGCGAGGTAATCAGCTAGGATCCCTAGCAAGAAGGAATGCTGCTGGGGAAACCAGGACCGAAGTACCCTACTACAATACAAAGACACTATTACATGCTGCTGCCATATGCATCATCCAAGGATCTGACCCAAAGTTTTCCCACAGTGGGAGTACAAATCACCTTCTCACACTGCAAGTGTTTTTTCCAGAGCTGCAACTGTTGAAAATTTACATATGATTGAAAATTAAAAGTGGTTCAGATTGCATTAAATCCAACAGATTAGAAATGTGGGGTTTAGAGTCCAACCGAATCAGGAACCTTAAATATGGATTTCAGGTCAAGGCAAAATGCTTTTTTCCTGGAAATGCCGCCTTTGTATTCTATATAAGGCCCTCCCTCATAATTTGGCAGCAATTTCAGATTGGAGGGTTGAGAAGAATGGTTGCTAGCTAGCATAGCTGTGTTGTAGATACTTAGTGATACTGGGGTAGATCCAGAACGAAGTACATTAGCGTATTTACGCTAGCCGGTGACGCAAAAAACGCTACTTGGTATGTACTGTGGCAGATGTTATGTCACATAATTATGAATGTACGTACCAGTCACGTATCAACAACGTAACTACGAACGAATGGACGTGACAGCCATACGATACCCGTAATTAAGCTTCGGAGGTGGGGTGAGGCATTAAAATCGTACAGTATGGGCATGCTTAGGCACTTATGTATGTGGAGCCTATACGTACGTCAGTAGTTACGTATTGAAAAGTTAAGGCAGGGTTTGGCAAGCGTAAAATGGCCAACGTTCGTACAAGCGAGGGAAGTGCCGAGGGGAGTGCATAGTAAATCTGCTAGTGTAAATACGCTACACGATGAAATGTAATGGAAATGTAGGTCTGGATCTGGCCCACTATCTAATTGTGTGGGTAGTATTGCTCTTTTATAAACCAACAGCAGCATTACTTTTGAGTGCCTTAATGTACAAATTAAAAACTCAGACAGTCTCTTTCAATACTGGTAGAAAAAAAAAGGCAATTTAGAGACCCTTGTACAAATTAGAAATCTACTGGTTAAGGAGCCCACCCCTAAACTGCTAAAAACTCAGAAAGAGTTTTTAGCAGTTTGGGACCTTGTAAGCGATCATCGTAGGATTTTAAACCCCAATTTTATGATGAACAAAATTGCCACAAATCACAATATCACAGTAGATTTCAGGGGAGATGAGCTCATGTTGTGCAATGGTGATGATGAGGATGATGATTACTCAAATCTGAGTATTATTACCAGTGTTAGCCTTAACCGCATTGTTGTGTACAAATAACTCAAAAAGATTTCCGCCGAGTGACCCCTAACTTAAGATTCCTTCAACCTCCACCCCAAATAAAGTACGGATGGTGTGGTAGTCTGGTTAATACATAAATACTGAAATGAGCCCTCACTTACTATTAGCATGTCTCCTCTCTCTTACAGAAGCACTTCTGCTCTATGAGATGTCCCACCCTGCTGTCAGATTTTCAACTTGGACAGAATTTTTGATCCAGATTCCTTGACAAACAACGCCCTCGCATGCCGCGCTTTAAAAAAGGGGGTATTTTCTAGTCCAAAATCCCCAGAACTGGAACAGTATATATTGGTGCTGATCCTATTCTGCATCACAATCACCACCATAAGAGGTAAATTATTAGCAAATTTACAGTAACAAGTCTTGGCAGTTATAATAGTGCAAAAAAAGCCTACCCGTTTAGATTTTTTTAATCATCAAAGAAAACGTTTCAATCGACAGTAGCGATTTTCATCAGGGTCACAATACAAAAACAATATATACACACCTATCACCAAAGCCATCTATATATAGCTACATTAAAATTAAACTTACCAATGCAACCACCGTCATAGCGCCTCCTGTCTGGGAAGACAGCGTGGAGTGACTCACCTCGTGGCACCTAGTGTCAGGGGAGGGTTTCCGGCTCATCCGTCAGTCATCGGCAGGCGGTGGTGACATGGCAACATATCAACAAAATCTCAGAAACCGTTGCATCACCTGTAATACATAACGATAGTTTTTAGATATTATGCACCATGGAGAGACTATAACCACAGTAATGAATGGGCCCAAAAGCATATAGACACATAATTAATTACAGTAAACAATCATGGTGTAAAAGACATTACACAGATAGGACAAAATACAGAATGAAAAATTTAGAAAATTAAAGCAGGTCACCTCCATGAAACACCTGCCACAACAACATAATACAAAGAGTAACAGTCCGTGACCATCATGTCAATGACAGGGTGAAAACTGGTCAAAATGCAATCTAGGGAAGTAAACTCTTCCTGTAACTCATTATAAAAAACAGTTCAGAGGCAAAGTCTACATTCCAACTTGGGAATGTGATCTAAGCCCATCCATTTAAAGTCTTGCAATGTATGGCTCATGTCGACCCAGTGCCTCACAACTGGCTGATTATATATATAGCCAACAATGCTATCCATGGTGCTATCAGTTCCTTCAGTGCCTTCCATTCTTCAAGTCACATGTAAATGTTAGGTATTGCAACAAAGGCTTGATAACTAAAATCTCAAAAACTCTTTGGAAAATCTTTATTATAAAAATATTGTAGCAGTATTATAATAATATTGTACCATAATTATTTAAAATGTTTCAGAGGTACATACATTTAAAATATCTTATATTTAGGTATAGTACAAGAGCACAAGAAATTTTATATTAATAAATCTCATCAGACTCATGGTATTATAGGATGTATTTAATTCCCTGTGTGGAAAGAAATCTGGTGAATTTTGTCTATGACGATGCTATATAAACTAACCATCACATAGTTTCTCTTGCACCTCTCTGGGCTACGAGATAAAATATGTGATGTAGCTGCACATGATGTGCCATTCCAAAGGTATTTTGCATAAAATAGAATTTAATTTTCAATATCAAAGGAGGCTGAAATCATGTGGATCTTTGGTTCTTGTACATAACATAACACACACATAATTTAAAAGTCAGTATATTATAATATAGTGCTATGTGGTCTATAGGTCTGTGTTTAACTATGTTAATGGGGTTTAATAGAATAATATTCTCACTGGTTAAGCAGACCTGAGCTGCTGCAAGATTTATGGAGAAAACATGGGCGCAGATTTGTACACAGGTCAGAAAATAAGCACATAACAGCTTTTAGTACACAAACATTATTCACATAATAGTTCAGGTCCTTTGGGTATACTTTTTTGGAATATGTTCCTGTACTGCACATGTTCAATACCAATAAACATTATACTTACACCTATAAAATGGTGTACCCTTGACTTCAATATTTAAAATAAAGTGATCATGCTTTATAAAATATTTACACATTTTTGTATTAGAATTTAATCAGAATTTGGTTTTGATGACATACATTTAGGAGAACATGAACCATATCAGTAAAAATGAAAAAGTTGCCTTTTTTATGTTTCTTAAAATTTCATGTTTAAAATATGCATGTTTTATATTCAAGATAAAGAATGTCTGGGATAATCTTGGCAAGAAATCACTGCAGTAATAAATTATGATTATCAAAATTCAAATTACCAAGCGTGTTTTTAAAAAAATCATTTAAACAATAGTTATGTCAAAATGATAAAGTTGCAAAGGGAAGAAATGAAAAATGTAATTAAGAGTCAGTCTTTGCATTCCTAAAGATATAGAGGCCGTGTGTGTATGTTTGCGTTTCTTTGCTATCTGTGCATGCTCACAGTAGATGTTCCGCATAAGCTCTGAGACAACATTAACTGTTCTGCATCTAACTCTGTGAATATAAGATTGTGTGTAAGGGTTAAACCTAGTCCCTACTGTATGATTTAAATGGTAAAGCACACCCATCCCACTGCCTTGGTTGCTCTGGTGACTGGAGACGTGTACCTGTCAAAACTGCCATGAGATTCCTGTGTTTGTGTGTAAGCAGCAAGAGTGTCTGGGGTTGCCATGGCAACTAGCTCCATGCATAACACATAAGTGGATCCCTGTAAAGATAGGCTAAGTGTAGAAGTACCAATGTAGAAGTGCGTCACCACTGTTTTAACTGGATTAATGGCTTTTCCCCCAGTGCTTATTGAATTGCGGCTATATGTAGGGCTATCCTTTTACGTAAGGTTCTGGTGGTATCGCCCACATACACAAGTCTACTTGTGTATATGTTGGTATTTAAATACTTAAGCATTTTAAGTCTTACTATACCTTCATTAGTTTTTTACCTTACATTTATAAATCTTGCAAAAAGCCTTTGTCCCTTTTTTTGTACTGAATTTGTTTTTTATTCTGGGAAATAACAGTTATGTTTTACCATGTGCATTTTTTGTACATGCCACGGTTAACATTTGCTCAGAAGGATAATCACGTAATTATTGACTTCAAACTCTTCCTAATGCAAAGCTTAAATCCTATATTATTATTCTTTATTAGTCCAATGCAATTAAGAAATAAGAATAAACAACTACTAGTGCAGTTGCTCAGTAAGCAAACAGCCAAACAGTCAATAAGAAGTTAGATGTCAAAATAATTTTCTCTATGAAGCTTAATATAAGCTTAAGCTTAAGACAGTTACTCTTATTGGGCTGTATTCAGAGATCTGTTTTTGAGGGAAGTTCTGTGCGTATTTTTAGGATCGGATCAACTGCGCATGCGTAGTAACTTTATGTACGTAATTTACGTTAACTATATGCACGAAAGTGCCTAACGAACGTGCATGTGAATCGCACTTGGGGACATACGCAAGGAAATCAGACGTATGGGAAAAGTAACATAAAAGTGTGTGTGTGGGGGGGGGCATTTAAATGAACGCATGGAGGCACGGTTATCAAGAATTGCACGGAGGGAGCACATATACGCACGTAAGTACACTCGGAAAGAATAGAGTGGTCTATGGACTCGTAAGTCACAGACCACACGTCTGGGAGAGGGGAGTGTCGGGGTTATTGGTGGGTGTTTCCTTGCTCCGGCTGTGCGTATAATTGCGTACCTTTAAAAAACGGATCTCTGAATACACCCCATTAACTCAATTTAATATTCTCAAGAGGAACAATCACTAGCTTATATTATTATAAACTTTCAAAAAATCTTTCACGGTTCATTTGGGAGGAATTTTTTTCTGTTTGTCACATAATTGTTTCCCCCTTGTTTTAGTATGTTTTTTCCCTTATCTTTCTTCTGTCTGCATGAACGTACAGGTGAGTTGCTGATAGATTATGATGATTTTTAACCAAAGTTTCAGAACCATCATCTAATAAAAAAAACAGTCCTGTATTTTATTACTCCCTAGGTTGTAGTAATGCATATTAACACAGAGTTTTATTCTTACACTTAGAAATAAAATTATATTTAACATTTGTGTCTTTTGTGGCTATGCTTAAAAGTTTTTCATTTAATTTTAACAGCAAATTACTTTACTCTAGGCAACATAAAAAACTGACTACTGATGTAATTAAAAATCTGAAAACGGAAATTTTAACAACAAAAGACACAGTAGCAATTTATTTTAGCAAGTATTTATGATAAGAACAATATTTGTAGAATTAATTATAAATAAGAAAATATAATAAATTTGAATAATACATCATAATCTACTGACTCTATTACAAATAACAATCCTAAATCCTTTTGTTTGTGTTATAGCATTTTACTTTTATATGCCGACATTTAAGCTATTTAAATATTTGCCTTTTCTCATCTTATTATTCTGTGTTACTAATAAAAGTTAAAGTTTAAATATACCATTTTAAAGTCATAAAGGTAAATAATAAATATCACCTGACTTTTAGAAGAAAAATGAAAATAAAAGCTAATACAAATATGTGACTAATTTTTCAATATGTGTACTATCTGTCTGTGGTAAGCAAGGGTGGTGTGTGGTCAGAGCAGGTGAAAATAATGCACTGACCATGCACCAATGATAAACAAAGGGGCACCCTAGGAAACTGTGGCTCTGCCCCATGACTTATCAGTTCTACCATGATCCATTGACCTTTTCTATGACCCAGTTGCCTCATATTCTAACTTTCACCAACATCTTTGTGCTGTCTGTGATTGGAAACTGTTGCACAGCTTGAAAGAAGAGGGATACAGGAAAAGTGAATAATATGGTTAAACAAATAGATTTTAAATGATTTCAATGAAAGGACACGTGCAGGGGAATTTGATATAGGAGACAGAGAAGTTGATGTGTAACAATAAAGGGTGGGATATATATAATAGAGAAGGTGCTAGGAGGTAAATGTGTAAAGGAGTTTACACAAGGAGAGAGATGTGTAATGAAAGGTGAACAGGGAGGGAAATGTTTTTATTGAGTGGGACAGGATCTAAGATGTGTTAAAGGGGGGCAAGGATGGAGATATATAGTGTAGGCAGAAATGGAGAGGTATAATGTCTAACAGAAACAAAGGAAGTTGTGTAATGTAAGTGTAACAGGAAAAAAAATATATAATGAAGAGGGAACAGGGAACAATATGTGTAATATAAGGTAAACAAAAAAGGAAATATGTAGCAAAGAGGGTGCAGGGAAAGA
>WWET01000067.1:155285-171946 GCA_011038615.1 Limnodynastes dumerilii | reverse complement strand
CTTATTACAGCCCCTCATATAGTTTCAGTCCTTAGTGTAGCCCCTCATATAGCTTTAGTCCTTAGTGCAGCCCCTCATATAGATTCAGTACTTAGTGCAGCCCCTCATATAGATTCAGTACTTAATGCAGCCCCTCATATAGATTCAGTCTTTAGTGCAGTCCCTCATATAGCTTCAGTGCTTAGTGCAGCCCCTCATATAGCTTCAGTCCTTAGTGCAGCCCCTCATATAGTTTCAGTCCTTATTACAGCCCCTCATATAGTTACAGTCCTTAGTGCACCCACCTCATATAGTTTCAGTCCTTAGTGCACCCCCCTTATATAGAGTTTAAGTCCTTAGTGCAGCCCCACCATAGTTTCAGTCCTTAGTGCAGCCACATCATAGTTTTAGTCCTTAGTGCACCCGCATAATATAGTTTTAGTCTTTAGTGCACCCCCATAATATATAATATAATATATTTTCAGTCCTTAGTGCACCTCCATTATATAGTTTTAGATCTTAGTGCAGCCCCTCATATAGTTGCAATCCTTAATGCACCCTCATAATATAATTTCAGTCCTTAGTGCAGCCCCATCATAGTTTCAGTCCTTAGTGCGCTCCCTTAATATAGTTTTGAGTCCTTAGTGCAGCCCCCAATAGAAAGTCACTTACCCTCTCCTTCGCGGCGCTCTCTCTGCATTGTCAGGTGGTGCTTGCAGTGAATACAAACGCTGACGTGACCCCCAAGGTCGCATCGGCGTCTGTATTCACCGCACGCACCCCCCGCTGTGATACCTGCTACCTGCTGTGACTCCTGGAAAAGGAGTCCAATGGGGGGAAAAAAAGCAGTGGAGTTTTATAGAACTCATGCCCTAAGGCTCCGATTGTGCCCACATTAGCTGGGCGCCATCGGAACCTGGGGCACGAGCCCTGCAAAACCCACGCTAGTTATGCCTCTGCCCTAACCTTCCCCTTCCATGACCCTAACCTTAACCCTGCCCCACAGCCTGACCCTAAGAGTCCCTTCCCCACAGTCTAACAGTAGAGACTCCCCTCCCCGCAGCCTAACCCTAAGAGTCCTGTGCCCTTAGCCTCATTTAACCATAACCCTCCACTAATATAACTCTAACCCTAACCCTCCCCTTTCATTACCCTAACCCTCCCTTCCCCACAGCCTAAACCTAAAAGTCCTCGGCAAGTGTTACTGACCACCACGGTGTCCGGTCGGTGTGGCGGGTGCAACGGGCCCGACAGGTCTCCTGCGGCATTTGTGAAAAATAAATGGGTAAGTATCTCGATTGGCATACTTACACATTTGGGGGGGAAAAAATCTAAAATGGCTGTGTTTATCGAAAGAGAGACAGTCGATAATTAGCTTTTGGCTGTCTCTACTTCTAAAACAGCCATTTCTCAGCCATGCCTCCATCCCCATTTTTACCTTGTGTTCTTCATTATTTATAGATGGTTTGTGTTACTTTTGTCCATTCTACTTTCAAACATTATAAACAAACAATTTAAATAGTTGTGATACTGTGATTTAATCAGATATATAGCTACACCGTTGTGTCACTGTCTCTGAGAACATATTATTTTAGCTAAACAATTAGGGTTACATTTTTAGTATAAAAAGTTATTTTGGCAGGAAGTAAAGTGCATAGCATAAAACAGCATGAAATCGTTAAACCTGAGCTCAACAACATTTATTTGCAGAGTGTGACTAAAATATTTATAAAACTGAGAAATGTAGCTGAATACCTTTTATTCTCGAAAGAAAGGATAATAGCCAGAAGGAGCCTGATGGCACACACTGCCTGCTGGTGGATGCTCTGTTTGTTCTGTATAACAGGTCTCTTTCAACTAACTGTCAAATATAGAAGCTGCAATTTTTTTTACATATATATTTTTATTTTATATTTTTTTTACAAAAAAAACCCATTTCAAAGTGTTGTAAAGTGAAACAGGGTACTGGGGGCAGGAGGATTGTAATATCTGATAAAAAACACGGATGGATTGCTATAAAGTTTTGAAAGTGGTGATGTTCAACAAAAAACGTCACAGATTTAGAATCTTTACAGATGTGTCAGCTAAAAGTTGCCTTTCCCACTATATTCAGTTTCAAAATGCCTTTATTCTTTTTTTATTATATGTTACCACTTTAAACTTCCATATATCATTCAAAAGTCCTTGTCATTTTTCCCTGATGAGCACTTTTTTCTTTTTCTGTAGTATGACAGCTTAAACTCGATAATGTAGAGTAAAAAGACAACATATTTGTTCTAGATAATTTTAAGACCATCAATGATATTACCATAGGATTCATGGTGACTGCTGTGCCACAGTTTGAAGCAACTGTAAAGTATGTAAGCGTTGTGCTGTAAAAGCATTACAGCTTTTAATAGTAATAATTTAAGGATCATAATGAGATTACAGCGACATGGCTTAGGTGCAACACTACAAGGTAAGTGTTGCATCTATGATATTTGCAGAGAAGATTTCAGTCTTTGACTTGGACTAAATTGCTGGGTTATGCACTTGCAGTATGAAGCAGTACAAGGTTCAGCACTATTTTAAGGTCACTGTGGGCACACTATCACCCAGTAGTGTCTGGGAGTATGCAGTATACAACTTTGATGTCTGTAGGTGCAGGGTGGTTGATTGCCACATCCTACCTCTCCTCCAGGCTGTGTAGCAGCTCCACCACCTTCTCCCACAGTACTCATATGTATTTGGGATTGGCATGCATAGTGTCTCAAAAGATGGCCAAAGCAGTGGGCTCGTCGTTGTTTGCTAGTTAGGTTTTATGAAGATGTATTTTATTTTGAATGGATTTAAAATCAAAATACGCACTGTTACTAAATTTATAAATAATTATAATATACTCAATACATAAAAAAACACAAATAAACGTAGCTACTAATGTATGTGAGATTTCAGATGGCATATTATGCTGTTCCTAGTTAAATGTAAAAATATATATTATTTATTATTAGTTTAAAGTGAATAAAATATCCAAGACGCAGCATACAGTAGCCTAATAGGCAATTACTCAACTGTATTAATAAAAAGATACAGGAACAAAATATTAAAAAGTATAAAACAAGAATATGCTTAATTAAAATATATTTTTTTCAAATTATACAAGGCTAATATAATAATTAAAATTAATATTTAAATAAATTATATTAACTTAGTATTATGATGTTTAAGGAAATGGAGTGCTACCGGTGGCAACATTTTTTTTTAGCTTCCTCAGGCCAGATCCAGACCTACGCCCGTTAGCGTATTTATGCTCACCGTAGATGTAAAAACGCAACAGATGTTATGACCAGAAACTCTGGACATACTTACGAGACTACAATCAACAGCGTGCCTAAGGGGCTTGCCAGCTATACAACACCCGGAATTACAGTTCGGAGGCGGGATGAGGCATTTAAATTGTACAGTGTGGGCGTGCTTAGTTGCGTAAGTACGTTCAGCCATCACGGTGACAGCAGTTGCACTTGGAAAACTTAGGGTAGGGTTTGGTAAACAAAAAATGACAAAAATATGTATGAGCTAGGGGAGTGCATAGTAATTACGAAAGCGTAAATACGCCACGCGTTGAAACGTAAACCGAACGTAGATCTGGATCAGGCCCATCTTTCTTACTGTTTCCAACTAAGTCAATATGTTCAAGGACTTTACACTTTTTCAAATTTTCTCATGGTCCTGGCTACATCAGTTCATTCAATTCATCAAATGAATAAGTCAGCATTCAAAATCTTTTTAATCTCCAAAGCATCATCATTGTAATCACTAATTATTCTTATTGTGTTAGTACCAGATTTTGATGTTTTTTTAAGGTACAGTAAATGATGATCAGTACATAGGAGTGTGGGTCCCCTTTGCAAACTGCCCTATTTTGATAGGGCCGTTTGCTCCCAGCCCGTTCGGAACACAGTGCTCTGAAAGGTAAGTAAATATGCTATCCCTAACCCACTCACTAACTCTAACCCAAACCCTAAACCTAACCCTAAGGCTCCCCCCACCCCCGCAGCTTATCCCTAAATCTCTCTATGTATGGGTGAATATGCGAATTGCATACTCACCAATTCATAAAATAAAATTTTTAAAGGGCTGTCATTCCAAATAGAGACAGCCGAAAAGCAACTTTCGGCTGTCCCTACTTCGTAATGACAGCCATCGGTGCGGGGACTAGCAACAAGTATATAGGGCCATTTTAAAACATTGAGATCATTTTTTTTTCTTGTAGCCCCTACAATATTATCTATCCCTCAATTCCTTTGATCTTCATTTAAATGTAATAACAGAAGAAGAGCAGTTTCTCCTAGCCCTCAAATATTCTTCCTTGGGGATAGCCTTTAATGTGGCAGGGGGATGTGCACTCTCATTGCACAAGATGCTCTTTGTTGCAGTAAGTTTACAAAACAAATAAGTGCTTACATGGCCATCCTCATTAATTGTAATTGTGATATCAAGAAAATGTATGTTTTTCTCACTGTATTCCATCATCAATTTTACATTTAAAGTCTTGTTATTCAAAATAATATCTAAAAGCAGAGAAGAGTAACCTTGCCATAGGATGAAGATGTCATCTATATACCAAATCCACATGAGGATATGAGATGTAAAATCCTCATGAGCTTTAGTAAGAACAACTGACTGCTCCCACCACCTGAGATACAAGTTCACATAGATGGCGGCACAGGCCGTCCCCATTGCCGTGCCCCTCACCTGCAAATAAAAACAGTCTGAAAAAAGAAAAAAATTTCTTGTCAATATAAACTTCAACAATTGTAGCAAGAAAGCACTGAAGTCATTATACTTCCCCATCCGTAAGTGATATTTAATTGCCACAATTCCGGCCTTGTGACTAATACTAGTATAGAGTGACTAAATGCCTAATGAGGGTTGACTTGTTAAAACTCATCTTACTATCGACAGTATGGGCGCCCTTGTATCCGGAACTTTGGAGCGGAGGTTGCGGTCCCAGCCGTGGATTTTAATTATACATGCAAGAATAGGACATTTAAATGCATGTCCTAATTCCCTTGTGATTAGGTTTCTATATTTTATGGTATTCACTTCAATAAAGGTATTATGCCATTGGTGCTTCTGTATTTTTTCCTATATGCCTGACTGGTGCTATATGCACCCACGGAGATCGGGATCGAGGCTTGGGTGTCTAAAGTGAAACCGAGGCTCAAGCAGTGGGAACCGCAAGCAGACACCGACAGGGAGAGGAGGAAAATCGTTTAATCTCCCTTGTTTGATTTATATTCACCCTGCATCTGGAGACGAATAGGTATCATTCACCATACGCCAAATACAGCACAGAACCTTCTGAATTGGACCGGTGCGGACTCTGTTGAACATTGATAGTTCAGAACTGTGAGCTGTTTTTAAACTATTATCTTTCAACTGAGACATTCTATATAAGGTTTTGGGAGAACTGACCTACTTTACGATATTAAGAGTTTATATCCTATGATTTTGTGAGTAGAGGCATAAGAATCATTTTGCACACTATTATTAGGAATGTGATTTTCCTTGGGCTCATATATTCCTCTAACTATTATGTAAAAATTAAAAGTTCTTATCAGTACCACTATTTATAGCGTAACATTCCATTTAGAACCAAATACTTCATTAAGTAGTACCCAGTATATGAAGACTAAATATATTGATGTAGTGTGTATTCTTCATACTAAACCACATACACCAAAATAACATACTAAAAAAGCCATTATTCTCTTACTAAGGTATTTTATATCAACACTTACTCCAAAATAAATGTTCTGGATTGTAATTTAGTTCTAATTCTTATGTTTGCTAACATTCTTGAACTGGTATAACAATTACCTAAATATACAAATTATTTTGTTTTGATCCATGCAATGTTTATCATAATTTTTGTCAAATGCATTGTCTAACATTATATATTTATATTTTTATTGAAATTAAATTCATTTAATGAAATTAATTATAATAGCTTATTTGAGAAAATGTGAACATTTTAATTGTCTTAGTTAGAATTAAGTTCATATTTCACAACTATAACAATAATTGAGGTTAATGACAAGTAATGTAATTCTGTAGCAGTTATGTTTAGAATAAGGAATTAAAAAAAGAGCATTTCAGTCATTGTAGAAATTGCTATTTAAAATGTAATATATCTTTTCACTATAATATTTATAGCATAACATGCCTTTTTTCTTGCTTTATCTTTAGATTATTGTTTTTCCAATTTATGAGGAGAATTTAAAAAAGGCAAGTTTGATAATAGGATCATCTATCAATGCATAATATACAAATTTGATCTATGTTATGCAAACTGGGATAATGATTAATATTTAGAATCACAATTGTTTTTGTTAGTTTTTTTAAACTTTCTTTTACTTTTACACAAAACCTTTTTTTATTAATACAAGTAATTCAGTTCTGAGACATTAGAATTTTTTATTTATCATTTGGTTATAATAATATCAATCACTGCTGGCAAGGATAAATGAAATGTTGTAGAATAACAAGTCCATTGTGTTCTGTTTAATATTCATCAACCCATATGCAATGCATGCATTATTTAGAAGCTATTATTCTAATACTTTTGTGTTGATTTAAAGACAACAATAATGTATTATGTCTAATAAAACCAATCATCTGGAAACTACATTATCAATATAAATTATTTAAAAGTATGTATCATGCATTAAAATAAACACAACAATATATTATGTTTGGGGAGGATGCGGGGGGAGGTTTTGCTTTCATACTGTGTATGTTCATCATTCAGAGTTTCCTCCTGTTTTCATATACGCTCTCTCTTAAATTCTTAGCAGTCTATTTTCTCTCCCAAATCAAAATTGACTTGAATTTTTGTTTTGTAAATTAGGTAACTAAATGTGGCATATTGACACAATTTCAAGATATACTGAATGCGTAACTGAAAAATAATTCTGAATATATATTATATAATATACTGTGTAATATATAATATTTAACCTAGCAATAGGATTAGAGTCATTTTAATGCTAGAAGAATATATTTTTCCGTTAGACTTAGGAATGATAACCTTTCCAATATAAAATCAGCAATATGCACTCAAAGGTTTTGAAACAATTTATCATTAGATTGCACTCCAATCTTCAACATACTTAAGGGAGATTTATAGGAACACACAGCAATCATGGCTCCACATCATAATAAGAGATATCTTCATTGCAGGCTATTATTTAGAGATATATTAAACATAAAAATGTCTAGAACACTTAATAAAAGTTTATTGTGTCAATTTATTTGTCATTTCATTATGGCCAAGCTAACAGACCCTCAAGAAGACCCTTATTATATATTTTTTTTACATAGTTTTCTAACATAGTACTGGGAATGATGTACTGTAAACTACCTGGTTCTCTTCAAGCAAGTATCAATCCCTATAAATTAATTTTGAACATTGGTTTAAAACTCTTGTAGTAGCAATTCATTGTGCAAGATGTATTAAAGATCCTTGTAAATGTTTAAACTGGTATTTTTTTATTTCACACAAGACAAGTAATAATAAAAATACCATTTCATTTCGACAGTGGAAGGTTTAAACTATGACTTGAATATATATATATATTGAAACACAGATAGCACACAAAATAATTCAGTATGTAAGAGTATCTATCTGGTCATCTATCTGTCAGCACACTTACAACAACAATCGATTTTCTATGTGTACACAGCACAGTTACAGGGACAACCACTCTAAGGCACTCTAAGCCCCATTCTCTGGGAAACCCCATTTTCTCTATCTTTCTCTACAGCAGATAGACTGATGGTTTTTGGAAAATATGTTTTTTAGTGCTGTTCCTCTCTTTTAATCTTGACATTGACTGCCTGGATCTTAAAGGATCAAATATTCTTTTAAAAAAAACTGCTAACCTACAAAGCCACCAATATAACTGCAACAACACACATATCTTCAATTTCTCCCGATTCTCTGCTCTGCACATGATCTGAAACTCTCTCCCACACTTATTAAATGCCTCCATTCACAGTTATAGAGCTTCTCCAAGGCTGTACTTATTTTATAGACTGACGTTTCTTGCCTAATAAGACTTTCCTCAAGCTTCATACCTTCAAACATTTCCTTAAAACTCACCTTTTTACAGACATTAGCACATTCCTCAGCCTTTCTTATATTGTTCTTTTACTCAATTACCAATCTCTATACCTTTTAATATTCTTTCTTCTTTACAGTGCTTAAATAAAACATATCTTTTTCTCTTTTTATACCCAGTTATCCCTCAGTCCTTTGTCCAACATTGCTTTGTGACTGGATCATACAGACCACTGAGCACATTGACTTTACAACCTGGCAGGTTCATTTTATGATATATAACACTTACCCTCATGTATCAAACCCACCTTTCCTATAGACTGTAAGCTTGCAAGAATGCCCCTTTTGCCTTTCAAATTCAAACCTGTTCATAATGTTTGGTCAAAATTCTACAGTGTGAAACCAGTTAATAAATTATATATAGTATATTTAGAAAAAGAAGGGGGGGGGAGAGGGAGAATGAAGCAATGCACAAAGGAGCAATAAACATGGAACTGAAGGAGAGAGATGAGTAGAACAAGAGAAATGAAATAAAAAAGCAATGAGAAAGTGAAAGAGAGAAGGAAAAATTATTATTTACACTTAGATTACCCAATAAAATCATTCTATCAAGGTACATGAAGTGTTGCATGTCTATCTCACTTTTTATTTATTTATTTTTTGCAAATGTAATTTTACAATGTGTAGTTAACAGTCTTTTTAGACATACAATGTTGACTTTCAATCCGCATTTAATTTAAAAGGAATAAAGCATGTGTAAACAGAACAGGTGGCTGAGTAAAGACATTTGACCTAGTAAATTTACATAATTGAAGTCATAAGGGATGAAATTACATTTAATCTTTGATATAAAATCACAGAAGTATGGTTTTAAGTATATATTTTTCTTATATTTGTAAACTAAAACACCTGCGAAGCCAACCATGTCACCAGTATATACTGTAAATAATTTAGCAAAATGAAGAACATATATATTTTTAGATGGTCAAATGATTAGCTAAGATCTATGGCCCGGAATCACAACCCGTACGTCTTCCACATATATCCTTAATTTCCCGATAGTAGCTACTACGCATGTGTAGTAACTATTTTACGCAATCTACGTATTGTTTCGTTATGTAGATTGTGTATGTGGAAGACGTACAGGGTTGTGATTCCGGGCCTATATGACAGTTGCTAATAGAGGTTGTTTTAAATCAGTTTTGATGGCATGCTCCAACATTTCATTTACTAATCACTGTACCATTTTCTAATTACTAATTACAGATCACTTTCCTTTATTTTATCTCTCAGGCCCTTAGTCAATAGAATATGAAATGCTAGCATCTTCTAATATTTCAGTATTTTGAAATGGAATGGTACTTTTTTACTATTTACATGGACACATTACACATTTATATGAATAATAAAAAAAACATAGGGTTACACAACAGCGCTTATATCTTAACCTATATTTTGGCACACTCAGATTTTCTGGTCCAAAAAGTCCCAATATAGTCCTTCCTTCTGTTTTGGGAAATTTCTTTCTACAGTGATATCTTCCTCCAGGCTGTTCTATTTCTTCTTACTTGTATGCCGTTCCTCATATGAGTAGGAGGAAAAAAATGTATAGTGTACATACAGTGTCCCCCTCCTTTCCAGATGAAATCCTACTTACACTCTCCCTCTCTTTCCTCTTATGCACGTCTTTACTCTTCTCTCCTCCACATTAAGGTCCTGTCGTCCGTGTACATAAAGGGATAGAGACCACAGATGCAATATGTTTCAATAGCTGCGACAATTACCAACGGTTGTGCTACTCACAGACTCTTCTCTTATAATTTGGCATGTATTCCCAATGTTCCTATTAATGGATTTCCTTCGTTCTCCTCCAGGGCAATCGGTCTCCTACCTTCCTCTCCTCCTTCCTCGCCAGTCAGCAGAGCTCAGGAAAAAACAGAATATTGGGGCACGGGGACCCTTGTGAAGCCCACAAACACTGGGATTAACCCTTCACATTACCCAGTCTATTGTGCTCACCTTTAGCCTATCTTGGCATTAAAGCATACTCTCCATATCTTTTCCACAAATTCCACAATACTTATTTCAGACAAAAACATCCATTTTTATTTCCAATACAATTCCTCATAAAATCTTCTTTAAAAATAATGTTGGTGTCTAATTTTGTTCGCCGAACTTCATTCAGCTAATGACATATCAGGGTAGATCATGCATTTATGGGAGTTGTGAAACCATCAGCACTAATGGTGGCCCAAATAATGCTGTCTAGCAAATAAAGTACTTACTACCACAGACGTCTAGCAGAACAATGTACCACCAGCCCGCAGCCCACAATATATTATTCATATAAACAAACTATGGTTGATCCATTCCACTCACAACATAACAATAATACCAATAATGACACAGACAACTTTATTGCGATTTAAAAAGGGACATAGGTTTATTGATATGAAAAACCCTGAAATCTTTATTAATTTGAATTGTAACTTTTGACTATAAATTTAGGGTTGAGACAAGGTGGCCATAGCAGGTGTGTGTCACTTCAGGAACCTTAAAGGACAAACTCATTGTCAACAAAACAGATGCCACCCCCTCCCCCCAACCCCGNTGCACAGCACACCTCATCAATCTGGAGGAGGCAGACCAAGACCCCCGTCGCAGGTTGGGCGGCCTGGCGTTATCAGAAGGGTGCGCCTCTACTCAGAGATACTTTTCCCCACATCTTTTTGTGCCAAAATCAAATGGTGAACTACATCTCTACCACCAAAGTGAGGTACCCTCAAGTACCTACGCCCGCCACCTAACAAAACTGCCGCACACCCAATAAATTTTGGATTAACAAAGTTCCTTTATCCGAAAGGTGCTCGCCATCTGGACGAAATAATGACTCATCTGAAAATACTATTTGGGGATGGGAATCAACACATCTGCCGAAAGATAATACCAACTTGCTGATGGCTTTGTTGACATATTTACGTGCCCCATCAATTTTCTTTATCGATCCCACCCTGCAAAAAGAGGACAAAATAAAACCCAACGCATTCCCCGGAACCCTAACCAATCTATATCCCACCCTAAGGGTAACTCTACCCCTGACTTGCCCCAATATACAAGCCACACTGGCCTGGGGCACTTGTCCTTTAATAGAGAAAAACATTCAACAGTGTTAATGAAATATACCGGTACACCTAATAGAAAAATCCAAATGCAAACCTCATAAAATTCACTCAAAAACAAGGGGAAAGCACAGAAGAGTAAGGAAACAGTAAAACATTGCCAACACAAATATATGTAAGGGGAACAACTCCTAGAAACCCCCAAAGCCTTCGATTAGCCAATATGGAAACCTTACTAAAGGGGAAAAATGCAGGAGAAAACCCTTTCATAGTTTGCTTTGGCATTGCTTGACTGTACATTAAACCAACTTACCTCACTGAATGACTAATTATTACTTTTAAACTTATCAACCCTAATGTTGTTGCGGAAAGCCACCGACTTCCACCTACCCATTCTTATAATTTGGTCTGCGGATTTGCCTTCCAAAGCAGCAGAAGTTGCCACATCTATCTTAAAAGAGTGCGTTATAAGCGGAGGGGTCTAAACCTAATTTTATCACACACAATTTCAAGACAGAAGCAAATTGATATCTAGTGAGGGGAAAAGAGTCCCTGTGCGCTAACCAATTTGACCCACCCGGGTGACCTTCGCTCAAATATTGTAACTCCAAATTTATAGGGCAAATGTCAGGCGAATCTAACCTAACTGATCGGTTTTTGATTTATGTATCTTGCACGAGACAGACGAATCAGAAACCGAAACATTCTCGCTCAGTAAACCAGAACCCTTGGCATCTTTCTCTGCCGCAACTAATTCAGAAACTGAAAAAGCTATCCTAAATAATTTAGCTTCACATTTGTCAAAAGCTATACTCCCCACTACATTAATAATTTGCCTCAAAATAACTAAATCCATGGGCTTTCGCTTATCCGCCGGCTGAGCCCTCTGACGAGCCCAACCTTTTATGACCCAAGAAATAAAAAACCCTTTAGTAAAATCATGGAGACCATAAAATGTATTAAAATAAGAAACTCCCGCTAATATGGAAGCCATTGAAGATTTGGACCTACTGGCCTGAAACTCTCTCCATAACCACTACAATAACAAAACGCTGTCCGACTTATCTGCACTAACCTTACTCTTCTTATAGGAGACCCATTGGTTCCACGCACTCCGATAGGCCCGCAAAGTACCAGGGGCCAGGGAGCCAGATGGCAAAGCTTCTAATCCGGCTGCACAATCTGCAAGAAATGAAAAGGGCAAGAAAAGCCTTCATCACTGTTATCAGGGCAAATGTCAGGCGACTCATGCTTATTAATCATGACCCATCTACTTCTACCTAACTGATCGGTTTTTGATTTATGTATCTTGCACGAGACAGACGAATCAGAAACCGAAACATTCTCCCTCAGTAAACCAGAACCCTTGGCATTACTGGCATTAGGCACCAACTCCCTAAACCTAGGCCAATTAAATCTGGACAGTGCATCCGCAAGTACATTAGAAACCCCCGGGACATATTTTGCTCTGAAATTTATATAAAATTTTAGGCACTGCAGCACCAAGTATCTCAATAGTCTAATTGCCGGGGGTGAGGATGACCTTTGATCTTTGATAGCTTGGACCACTCCCAGATTGTCGCACCAAAAAATTATACTATGGTCCTTCAAAAGCGAGGCCCAAAGATCAGCAGCAACGACAATCAGGAAGAGTTCCAGGACCAACAGATTACTGGAGATGCCCAACTCAAACCATTTTAATGGCCATGGTGTAGTGCACCATGCCCCTTGAAAATATGCTCCAAAACCTTTTGACCCGGCGGCATCTGTGAACAATTCCAAATCTGCATTAGATGCCGTGACCGAAGGCCAAATACGAACACTGTTAAAAGTCTCTAAAAATTTAATTCACACATCAATGTCATCCCGAAGCTTACCCGAGAAATTCACAAAATGATAAGGCAGCTTTACTGCTGACATAGCTCTCTCCAGTCTTCTACAAAAAATTGCCCATAGTAATGACCCTACAAGCAAAATTAAGTAAACCTAACAAGGACTGCACTTTCTTCAAAATAACTTGTTTCCTGCCACGCAAATTGAGCAATAATGACTTAATTTAATTCACTTTGTCTAATAGGAGCCTGCAAGAACCTTCTACTGAATCAATTTAGATTCCTAAATACGCTAAACAAGTAGAAGGTTTTATTGGATACTACTGGCACTCCGAAATGATAAAAAAGGGAACAAAACATGACGACAAGAGTCACTTCCCGCTGGGCCAACAAATAAAAAGTAATCTAAATAATGAGCAATAAATTTATGGTGGCACTTAATTTCGATACACCAATGTAAGAAAGTGCTAAATGTTTCGAAGAGAGCACAACAAATGGAACAACCCATCGGCAAGGCCCTATCAATGAAGAACCCTTCCAGCAATTTAAAACCCATGTACTTGAATGAGTCTGGATGTAAAGCAACAACCTGAACGCCGACTCAATATCAAGCTTAGCCACGAGGGCACCCCTGCCGCAAGATTGCACCATTTCTAATGCCCACTCGAACAATTGATATGACACAGAGCAAGCCGCTGGATCACTCGTGGCATTCACAGAATAACCCTCGGGATGAGACAAATGCTGAATAAATGGTATTTACCCGGAACCCTTTTCGGTACCACCCCAAACGGAGAAATCGTAAGATCTGCTAGTGGTGGCTCCAAAAAAGGTCCCGACATCCTATCCAATTGAACTTCCTTTAATACTTTGTCTAGAATTATACTGTGCAACTGTCTAGTTGATTTTAGATTTTTAACACAACCAGTAACAACTGAACCCCTAATGGGCAAACGAAAACCCTCAGAAAACCCTTCTACCAAAATTTTTGCATCTTCCGTTTTTGGATAAACATTTAACCATTTCAACATAGCCGACAACTTAACTGGGGTTGACGCCTTGCTGAGGATTGCTTTGGACTGGACCAGGCCTAAATCCAGAACTGCCAAACTGCCTACAATCTTTGATGGGATGCGGACCTCCACATTTCGAGCAGAGGTGTTTGTACGTACACGTTGGCCCTCGGGTACAACGTGAGGTATTAAAAGAGAAACATTTGCCTCTGCTGAATTTGGAGGGCTGCCATCTATTTTGTTGATTAAATTTACGAAAGGAATGGAGCTCCCCACTAGTTTTTGCATTTGATATCCTTGTCCAGCCAACATCGCTATCATCGAAATCAATATTTTTAGCCCCTTCCTGACTCTTTCTAAAACGGTCATCGTATGTCCTCCACATGTGTCCCCTGCTATTTGCGTATAAATCGTGTACTAGATGCAAATAACGAAGGATCCCCATGTATTTCCGTTGGCCTGGACTCCAGGTAGCATGCCGCGAAAGGAACGTAACCTCCTAGCTAATTAGAAAAATTTCTAAAAGATTCCTCCCCCATGCCATTTTCCGCTTTGGCCACTGCTAAGCTGCTAAGCCCTCTTTCCTGGTTTGCGTTACTACAAACATGTCCACGAAGTGGCCACGTTTGATGCGCTCCCGCATGGACCGCTGCATTATCATACAAAAGCGGAGGAGGGCCAGAACGCTTAGCAGGGGCTTTGGCTTTTTGTTTTCCCTTATTACCGACACGTTTTTTACCCTTCCTTTCCTGTAATGTTCTTTTTAGAAGCTTCATAACCTTTGCAGGTTGTATTTGTGAAGCTGAGGAATCTATGCTGGAGCAAATGCTCTCAGCACTAGACTCCTCCCCCCCAGATTGTGTGTTATTGTTGTCCTCACCTGGCTCCAAAATGTTCCCCTGGCGAGAAAGCGACCACACTGGATGAAGACTCTGGAACAGGGATAGCATTAACCACCGAGCTAACCGTAGCAACATCCTCAGCATCACTAGATAACAGCACCTGACCCTGAACTTGACCCGCTCCTAACAAAACACTTGAAAAAGTGTTGGCCCTGCACCAAGCTCCCTGAGGCAGCACCTGACACTGGACCCACTGCACCTGAAAAAAACGGCAAAATAGGGAATTGAAGTTGAGATTGTGGCACAGAAGGAGGGGAGAAATATGGCCATAAGTCACCTTGGAAAATAGGAGGAGGAAAAGGCCATTGAGAAGAAGCCACGTAATTAGCGGAAGGAGAAGGCTGTGATGGATTAAAACCCACATCTAGTAGTATATGCGTCGGCAGGATAAGTGATAGGAAAATGCTTATAGTGTTTATTACTGAGTGAAAAACACATGTCAACTATGTTGACATGTGTTTTTCTATTAAAGTGTAAGGCGATTTCTAGGAATTCGCCTCTCACGGGAGGCGCTTTTATTCAAGCCCTCAAACATCGCACTAAAGGCGATTTAGTCAAATCGCCTTTAATGAATGTACCGTGTTATATGTTTAACATTAGAAAAATCAGGACTAGAAGGGTAGAGCGATGTAGGTCGATTTGATTGTGAAAAAGCCCAAAGTCCTGGGACTTTGGCTTTAGTAAATACAATGATGCAAAGAAAAAAAAAAAACAGCTAAAGTCCCGGGACTTTGAGTGATTTCACAAAATCGACTTTAGTAAATGAGGCCCTTAGGCTCCGGATTGACATAGCCCAACAGCAAGGGCATGTTCCACAATTAAGTGTACTGCAGATCTGCATGTGTTATGCATGCAAAACTATGCACATTTTACACTGGTACAGTATATGCATATGTATTTCTAGACCATAAGTCATAAGTTATAGCTATATTTTTTTAAATTTATGTCTTTATCTGTAAGCCATAGGTTAAGTTGGATAATTTACACCAAGCTCTATGGTTTCAACTACATGAGACCACTGGAGTAACGTTTTTCCTTGTGATATATCCAATATGTTAAGTGCTGCTGTGGTATAATTGTAGTTAATTGTAGATATAGATTTATATATATATTTTTATAAGCAATTACTATGGTGTATGTGATTGGCTTATCTGTTGCTCTATTCTGTTTTAGTTAAATCTCTATCCTCTTTTCATTAGCTTCTAATGTTTGGTGTTTTGTTTTTATATTTTTCAGATGTAACGTTTACAGCGTCCTGTGTCTCCTAGCAACGTGCGTCCAATGCGGTGCTGTGTTAGGTCTGACCTCATTCCCGTTTCCAGTGTGAGAACGAGGCTTGGTTGAGGTATGTGACTTCCGGCCCGAGGATGGCGCGTGCGACGGGACCAGGTAAGATGTTTGGTTGACTTTTTCATTGTATATATAAGTGGCTTCAGTATGGTGGGCATGTGATTTATGTACATGATTTCTATTTACCCTGATGAAAACCGGAATATAGCCGGTTGAAACGTCGGATTAATAAACCAGCCGGATAGGCACTTTTTGTATCGCTGCTAGTCTCATGAGTGACTCCATCTGCTTCCATATTTTGTTCTTTACTACTGGAGGGCACCGTGAGCAAGTTCGTTTATTTAAGAGGAGTGACAATTTTCTTCTAGCTATATATATATATATATAGCAAGGAGCTGTTTGTTTATTATTATTAAGTCTCT
>WWET01000067.1:28383-40894 GCA_011038615.1 Limnodynastes dumerilii | reverse complement strand
CTGGAGTGGAGTGACATGATTTGGGAATATTGGGGGACATTTTTATTCCTGTGAATGAATGGGTGGGTAGGGGCCCCTGTGCATTGCTTTGCCCAGGGCCTACAATTCTGTTAAGATTGCATATAAAACTGGAGTGACATGGGAGACACATGGTGGTGGGCTGGAGACACATAAGGATACTGGGAGCTAGAGAGACATGATGGTTGGCTGGAGTGACATGATTTGGGAATATTGGGGGACATTTTTATTCCTGTGAATGAATGGGTGGGTAGGGGCCCCTGTGCATTGCTTTGCCCAGGGCCTACAATTCTGTTAAGATGGCCCTGCATATAAATGGAACAGGCACTATTAATTACATTCTTAAAAGTGTTAATTGTCGGCATTATGTATTTTACGGCCCGATGCTTCCGGAACGACTGGACAGGTTACTGCAGAGTGTACTTTTTTACTTTGTACACGGACACATTACACATTAGCAGGGACATTTCTATCACTTATCAGGATGCAGCTTATACTAGTATAAGGATTAGCATGGCCACAAACACATGGGCATGCTTTTCCTTATAGTAGTAGTATATGCGTCGGCAGGATAAGTGATAGGAAAACTTACACTACTATATCTACATCGATGGGAAAAATTCAGGAATAGTAAATGACGCAAATTTTTCCAAAACATTGCTGCTAAAACACAGCGATGATGATCGATGTGCAATCGCTGCTCAAAATCGACATTAGTAAATGAGACCCTTAGGGTTAGGCTGCGGGGAAGGGAGTCTTAGGGTTAGGCTGTGGGAAAGGTACATCAATCATCTGACTTTTAGCCTCAGTTTAGAGGCATATATTTTTGAGAAAAATAAATATAACAATCTAATTATATCTTTGATATACAAAAAAAAAATCACTAAATAGAAACTGAAAAAAAAGATCAATGTTCCAGTTAAATAAGTTTAACTTCAGATGAAATGGTGCAAAATAAATACTACATTCTTTAATTCTTATGTGCAGAGTTCTGTTATGTTTCATTTTGTGCATGCAGCTTGTAAAGTTAAAACCCATCATTCCAACAGTTTCTTTCTAAAACACCTGATGTCAGAGCTCTGCACCACAGACAAAGTAACTAGAAAAAATTGTTTTTTTTTTGTGCTCACCAATACCTGGAACAACAAAATGTTTCTCAGCTGGTATATTGCCCAGCTGCTCCAGCAGTCCAATATTTGCTTCATACAGCCTTGTTCCACTGGT
This sequence comes from Limnodynastes dumerilii, assembly GCA_011038615.1. Lineage (NCBI taxonomy): Eukaryota > Metazoa > Chordata > Amphibia > Anura > Limnodynastidae > Limnodynastes > Limnodynastes dumerilii. Next base: position 39,652 of record WWET01000067.1, on the reverse strand, counting down.
CCAGATTGTTAGAGTGTCAGTCAGTTTCAGGCGAGCGAAGAATTGCAGATGAGAATTGCTGAGTGCCGCTGTGGCCACAGCTTGAGGGATTTTTTTTTACCCCTTTGCCACTCCTTAAAATATTTTCTCTCTGTACCAGTTTTTCAAGGCAGTGTTTAGTACTCACAATCTGGTGTGGTATACTGTTGGTTTAGGCGTCTCACTGGAGTGGAAAGTAAAAGATTGAAGTCCAGATTTCCAACATGTTTCAGTCAAAACAGAGCTTCATTGGGGACCGTTAGAGGTGCGGCTACGATGAGTCATTTGAAAGTCTGTTTTATAAAAATAAAAAAAGTTTGTCAGAATACAATCAAATACCAGGGGTATCAATTAATATCAGCTTACTGAGTGACCTCTATTTGGCCAGGTTCTGGTTTTATTTTATTGCCATACCTTGAATGTAGTGGGGCAGAACAAGCGAGGGCTCTGGTCAGGTTAGGGCCCTGTTGTAAATAAATCAGTTTATTAAGGGGGTTATAAAAGCTAGATTTCTGAAGAAGAGTCTCTCCAGACTCCAGACCTGTCACTTGTGACAAAGGTGGGGGCTGTCTGGAGAGGAGCAGGTTTTGTCTTTAAAAAGGTTACATAGATTCATAACTTTGGTCACTTCAAGGGACTTCTAAACGGAAGAGGTGTCACTGATTTCTGGTCTGTCCCGACCCGGAAGGTTCTTATATGTAAGTCTTTCTGTGTTTTCCCCTTTTATTTTATAAGAAACTGTTTTGCATATTGTATGTCCATTTTGTTATTCTCGGTAACTAAGCATTGTTATTATTATCATATTAAATATCCATTAATAAGTTCATGTCTCTGTGTTCTTACGGATTCACGTGTCAGACCAGCTCGGATATTAAACGCTACTTAAGGGTAACAGAAGGGATCATTCTGAGTTGATGATAGTTCTGATAAAGTATAACTGTGCTAGATTGGTGTAAAGGAGAACCGAAGGCCTCCTGTGAATTTGCCTTGGTGGTGGCAGTTGATTGGTAATAAGTCATATTTGGGGTGGGAGAAGGGACATTAGTCATGGTAGAACAGACCAGGTGGCTGTTGTGATTAACCCCTTGAGTCCCAGATAAGTCATGAAAGCCTCAGGTGAGGTCAGAGTCGTGACAAATTGGTGGCAAGCGTGTGGGATAGATATATATTTCGGTATATATATTTTGTTTTTGAGAACTTAAGTGAATTAGGTTTGTGTGGTGCCTGCTAGAGGAACTTCAAACTAATTCACCAGAGACTGAACTCATTGCTTATTAGTTTGTGAAGACATACAGTGCAATTTTCTTCCCCTCCCTTTCACTTGTTTTCTTTCTTTTATTTTGCTACTGTACAATGGAGATGGCGGATGAATACAAACATATGGCAAAGGATGCGTTGATTGAGCAGTGTGTGGAAAAAGGAGTCTCCAGTCATGGAAAGACTAAGAACCAATTGATAGAGGCTCTGTTGCTAGCAGAGTCTGAGAGCACTGATCACCGAGTCCTGCTGAGGACAATGATTTAGCAGTGGACATTGTGCCAAATCCTGGATTGTCACTTTCTGATCACTCTGATAGTTCATCTGTAGATACAGCTATGGATAACTATTTACAAACTGCTTTGAAATATTTGGGGCCAGTGGACCTTGCCATTAAACTGCAGCTCATCCAACAGTTTCAGGAGAGAGAAGCTGCAGAGTGGGCAGAAAGGCAAGCTGCCATGGATAGAGAAGCCGCAGAACGATGAGCTGCCATGAATAGAGAAGCTGCAGAACGATAAGCGAGAAGCGGCTGAAAGAGAACATGAGGCAGAAAGAAGACATCAGTTGGAACTTGCAAAACTCCAGCACCAGCCAGACAACCGGAACACATGATTGCAAACCCCGTATGGACCAGTTCCCTATTCTGGATAAAGATGAGGATCTGGACTCTTTTCTGCGGGCATTTGAAAAAACCTGCAGGCAGTGGGCACATTATTTAACCCCTAGACTGAGAGGTAAAGCACTGGATGCCTTTGCAGACCTACCCGCTGAATTGGACAGAGATTATAAGGCTATTAAAAAGCCTTATTGCAGAGCTTTAATATCACCCCGGAAGCTCAGAGGCGAAAGTTCAGGGAACAAATACGTAATGCCTCCGACACTTATACAGGATTAGTGGCTCAGTTGTCTACTTCATTTCATCAGTGGATTAACGGGGTAAAAGTGGACAACTTTGACAAATTAAAAGATCTAGTGATTTATGAGCAGTTCCTGACTCAATGCCCGGCGGGTGTAAAAGACTGGGTTCTGGATCCTGGATTGTCACTTTCTGATCACTCTGATAGTTCATCTGTAGATACAGCTATGGATAACTATTTACAAACTGCTTTGAAATATTTGGGGCCAGTGGACCTTGCCATTAAACTGCAGCTCATCCAACAGTTTCAGGAGAGAGAAGCTGCAGAGTGGGCAGAAAGGCAAGCTGCCATGGATAGAGAAGCCGCAGAACGATGAGCTGCCATGAATAGAGAAGCTGCAGAGCGATAAGCGAGAAGCGGCTGAAAGAGAACATGAGGCAGAAAGAAGACATCAGTTGGAACTTGCAAAACTCCAGCACCAGCCAGACAACCGGAACACATGATTGCAAACCCCGTATGGACCAGTTCCCTATTCTGGATAAAGATGAGGATCTGGACTCTTTTCTGCGGGCATTTGAAAAAACCTGCAGGCAGTGGGCACATTATTTAACCCCTAGACTGAGAGGTAAAGCACTGGATGCCTTTGCAGACCTACCCGCTGAATTGGACAGAGATTATAAGGCTATTAAAAAGCCTTATTGCAGAGCTTTAATATCACCCCGGAAGCTCAGAGGCGAAAGTTCAGGGAACAAATACGTAATGCCTCCGACACTTATACAGGATTAGTGGCTCAGTTGTCTACTTCATTTCATCAGTGGATTAACGGGGTAAAAGTGGACAACTTTGACAAATTAAAAGATCTAGTGATTTATGAGCAGTTCCTGACTCAATGCCCGGCGGGTGTAAAAGACTGGGTTCTGGATCCTGGATTGTCACTTTCTGATCACTCTGATAGTTCATCTGTAGATACAGCTATGGATAACTATTTACAAACTGCTTTGAAATATTTGGGGCCAGTGGACCTTGCCATTAAACTGCAGCTCATCCAACAGTTTCAGGAGAGAGAAGCTGCAGAGTGGGCAGAAAGGCAAGCTGCCATGGATAGAGAAGCCGCAGAACGATGAGCTGCCATGAATAGAGAAGCTGCAGAGCGATAAGCGAGAAGCGGCTGAAAGAGAACATGAGGCAGAAAGAAGACATCAGTTGGAACTTGCAAAACTCCAGCACCAGCCAGACAACCGGAACACATGATTGCAAACCCCGTATGGACCAGTTCCCTATTCTGGATAAAGATGAGGATCTGGACTCTTTTCTGCGGGCATTTGAAAAAACCTGCAGGCAGTGGGCACATTATTTAACCCCTAGACTGAGAGGTAAAGCACTGGATGCCTTTGCAGACCTACCCGCTGAATTGGACAGAGATTATAAGGCTATTAAAAAGCCTTATTGCAGAGCTTTAATATCACCCCGGAAGCTCAGAGGCGAAAGTTCAGGGAACAAATACGTAATGCCTCCGACACTTATACAGGATTAGTGGCTCAGTTGTCTACTTCATTTCATCAGTGGATTAACGGGGTAAAAGTGGACAACTTTGACAAATTAAAAGATCTAGTGATTTATGAGCAGTTCCTGACTCAATGCCCGGCGGGTGTAAAAGACTGGGTTCTGGATCCTGGATTGTCACTTTCTGATCACTCTGATAGTTCATCTGTAGATACAGCTATGGATAACTATTTACAAACTGCTTTGAAATATTTGGGGCCAGTGGACCTTGCCATTAAACTGCAGCTCATCCAACAGTTTCAGGAGAGAGAAGCTGCAGAGTGGGCAGAAAGGCAAGCTGCCATGGATAGAGAAGCCGCAGAACGATGAGCTGCCATGAATAGAGAAGCTGCAGAGCGATAAGCGAGAAGCGGCTGAAAGAGAACATGAGGCAGAAAGAAGACATCAGTTGGAACTTGCAAAACTCCAGCACCAGCCAGACAACCGGAACACATGATTGCAAACCCCGTATGGACCAGTTCCCTATTCTGGATAAAGATGAGGATCTGGACTCTTTTCTGCGGGCATTTGAAAAAACCTGCAGGCAGTGGGCACATTATTTAACCCCTAGACTGAGAGGTAAAGCACTGGATGCCTTTGCAGACCTACCCGCTGAATTGGACAGAGATTATAAGGCTATTAAAAAGCCTTATTGCAGAGCTTTAATATCACCCCGGAAGCTCAGAGGCGAAAGTTCAGGGAACAAATACGTAATGCCTCCGACACTTATACAGGATTAGTGGCTCAGTTGTCTACTTCATTTCATCAGTGGATTAACGGGGTAAAAGTGGACAACTTTGACAAATTAAAAGATCTAGTGATTTATGAGCAGTTCCTGACTCAATGCCCGGCGGGTGTAAAAGACTGGGTTCTGGATCCTGGATTGTCACTTTCTGATCACTCTGATAGTTCATCTGTAGATACAGCTATGGATAACTATTTACAAACTGCTTTGAAATATTTGGGGCCAGTGGACCTTGCCATTAAACTGCAGCTCATCCAACAGTTTCAGGAGAGAGAAGCTGCAGAGTGGGCAGAAAGGCAAGCTGCCATGGATAGAGAAGCCGCAGAACGATGAGCTGCCATGAATAGAGAAGCTGCAGAGCGATAAGCGAGAAGCGGCTGAAAGAGAACATGAGGCAGAAAGAAGACATCAGTTGGAACTTGCAAAACTCCAGCACCAGCCAGACAACCGGAACACATGATTGCAAACCCCGTATGGACCAGTTCCCTATTCTGGATAAAGATGAGGATCTGGACTCTTTTCTGCGGGCATTTGAAAAAACCTGCAGGCAGTGGGCACATTATTTAACCCCTAGACTGAGAGGTAAAGCACTGGATGCCTTTGCAGACCTACCCGCTGAATTGGACAGAGATTATAAGGCTATTAAAAAGCCTTATTGCAGAGCTTTAATATCACCCCGGAAGCTCAGAGGCGAAAGTTCAGGGAACAAATACGTAATGCCTCCGACACTTATACAGGATTAGTGGCTCAGTTGTCTACTTCATTTCATCAGTGGATTAACGGGGTAAAAGTGGACAACTTTGACAAATTAAAAGATCTAGTGATTTATGAGCAGTTCCTGACTCAATGCCCGGCGGGTGTAAAAGACTGGGTTCTGGATCCTGGATTGTCACTTTCTGATCACTCTGATAGTTCATCTGTAGATACAGCTATGGATAACTATTTACAAACTGCTTTGAAATATTTGGGGCCAGTGGACCTTGCCATTAAACTGCAGCTCATCCAACAGTTTCAGGAGAGAGAAGCTGCAGAGTGGGCAGAAAGGCAAGCTGCCATGGATAGAGAAGCCGCAGAACGATGAGCTGCCATGAATAGAGAAGCTGCAGAGCGATAAGCGAGAAGCGGCTGAAAGAGAACATGAGGCAGAAAGAAGACATCAGTTGGAACTTGCAAAACTCCAGCACCAGCCAGACAACCGGAACACATGATTGCAAACCCCGTATGGACCAGTTCCCTATTCTGGATAAAGATGAGGATCTGGACTCTTTTCTGCGGGCATTTGAAAAAACCTGCAGGCAGTGGGCACATTATTTAACCCCTAGACTGAGAGGTAAAGCACTGGATGCCTTTGCAGACCTACCCGCTGAATTGGACAGAGATTATAAGGCTATTAAAAAGCCTTATTGCAGAGCTTTAATATCACCCCGGAAGCTCAGAGGCGAAAGTTCAGGGAACAAATACGTAATGCCTCCGACACTTATACAGGATTAGTGGCTCAGTTGTCTTGCCTTGACGCTGGGCAGGTGAGCTTAAACCAATATAGCTATATTGTGAACTAAACCTCCTTTTTATTTATGTGCAGACACATAGTGTTATTTAATGTATGTTTGGAGCGCCGGACCTCTTTTGTTCCTCATATTGTATTTAATATGTACTATGCTGTCCATCCCAACCCTGTATCTCTGTACTGTATTTTGTTGTATTTTGTACGGTGCTGCAGACACCTTGTGGTGCCTTATAAATAAACGATAATAATAAATAATAATACAGGCGCTGACCTTACCCTGGTGCTTCCAGCACTGGTGGGTCCCCAGACATTATTCCAGGCAAGTCTGTGTCAATTAAAGGGGTGGGAGGGATCCATCCGGCGGTGCCAATGGCACGAGTATACCTGGACTGGGGTAGTGGTAAAGGAATAAGAGAAGAGGAGTCTCTGAAAATATTCCTACCCATGTTTTGCTGGGGACTGATTTGGGCCGAATGTTTTCGCAATATGTGACTGATGACCATGTTAATGTTGCTATTTTGCCATCTAAACATGCTTTGTTGCAGGTGCTGTGCTCCGAGGCAGGGGCTGAGAGCAATATTGCTAGTAATGCTATTGTGTCATGTCAGGGTGATTGGTGTGGAGGGATGGGACAGTCTGTGTCACATGTTAAAGGTGTTGATTCTGGGGAGCAAAATGTTAATAGCGGTGCATGTATTCCTGAATTGTGTCCACAGGTCCTCACAGGGAGGGAGGAAGTGTCCCTCCCATCTATAGCTGTAACTACCAGGCAAATGGTTAAATCTAGGGACTTAACTCTTGCAAGAAAGGTGCAGGCAATGACTGTAGTGAGTTACCACTCTGACACCACAGCTGACACACTCCCCCCTCCTCTTTCTGATGCTGCAGATGATTTCCCTCATGAGGAGAAGGGGGGTGAGGGGTCAGCAGGGATTATTGCTGACCTAGAGACCTGCCCTGCTCCTCCTGAATCCACAGACTCACAATTAAGGAGTCAGGCATTTCAGAGGGCCCAACAAGCTGATCCGACCTTGGCATCTCTGCGGGCTAAAGCCAGCTTGCCCCCCTCTGAATCTGACAAAGTTAGAGTGTTTTGGGAGAGGGGCAGGCTGTACAGGGAACCCTTGGTGACTGACCCGCAAGAAGCTGGGGTCAGTCAGAGACAACTTGTGGTACCCCAGGAATATCAGGGGGAGTTGTTACGGGTATCTCATGAGGTTTCTTTGGCTGGGCATTTGGGGGTAAGGAAAACTAAGCGCCGCTTGAAGCAAAACTATTATTGGCCAGGAAGGGAAAGGATGTGGATCAATACTGTCGCTCCTGTCATGCCTGTCAGATGGTGGGAAAACCCAGGGATGTAGAAAGAGCCCCCCTTGTACCCTTGCCCATTATATCAGAACCGTTAGAGCGGGTAGCAGTAGACATTGTGGAGCCTCTGGCCATCCCTAGCAGCACAGGGAAACAATTTATCCTAACTGTGGTGGACTATTCCACTAGATATCCTGAAGCCGTAGCCCTCTCCTCCATTAGGGCAGATAAGGTGGCAGACGCTCTTATAACTATTTTTTCCTGGGTGGGGTTCCCCAAGGAAATGCTAAGTGATAAGGGCACACAGTTTATGTCAAATCTAATGCAGAGTCTATGTAAAAAGATGCAGGTGGAGCACATCATAGCTAGTTCCTATCACCCCCAGACAAATGGACTCTGTGAATGTTTTAATTGCACCCTAAAGCAAATGCTATGGACCTTTGTGGAGGCCCAGGGAAGGGATTGGGAACGGTTTCTGCCACATCTCCTATTTGCATACCAGGAGGTCCCCCAAGAATCCACTGGTTTCTCTCCCTTTGAACTTCTTTATGGGCGCCGGGTGAGAGGGCCCTTAGATTTGTTTAGAGATGAGTGGGAAGGAAAACTAGACATCCTGGATACCTCTGTGGTACACTATGTGGTACAAATCAGGGAGAGAATGCAGACTCTCATGGGGATAGTGCCGCATAATTTAAAAGCTACTCAGGCAAAGCAAAAACAGTGGTTCGACTGCAATGCCTGTCTGCGTACTTTTGAAGTGGGTCAGAAGGTGCTTGTACTAATTCCCATGTGGCAGAACAAGCCACAGGCTGCTTGGGGGGGTCCCCTCACTATTGTACAGAAGGTCCATGATGTTAACTATGTGGTAGCCAGGGAAGGGGGTTGGAAGAAGAATAAGGTGTATCATGTAAACATGATTAAGCTGTACCAAGGGCCTTATTCACTAAGGGCGATTTTTTATTTTGATTTGTAATCGCGGGTCATCGCGGCCCATCGCCGCGATTGACCCGCAATTTTTTTATTTTGGGGGTCTAAATTCACTAACATGCGATTTTTTTCAAACACAGGCGATGTGCTGCAATGTTTTTAGGGCTTAATCGTGGTGATTTTAATAAAAAAATCACCGCGATTAGCCCTTTAACTAATCGCGGCATATCGCGTGTATGAAAAAAATCCTAAGTTCTGCAATGTGTAGCCATGCTATAGTCATTGAATTACAAGGATCAGCAAAGGTGATCCTTGTAATTCTTTGTTTACAGCATGGCTACCCTTGTAGCCATGCCGAACTGCGTGTACAGTGTGTGTAAAATAAAAATAAAAAATTCCACAAAGACATTAACCCTTTCAATAATTTAATAAAGTGTTACATATGTAAAAAAAAATAGTAAATATGTAAAAAAAAATAGTAAACCTAACTAACATTACCCCCTACGTGTATGCACTTACCTTAGGGGGCCATCTCTCCTAATCTAAGTGTATTACATAAACTGTTACATGTGTATAAAAAAAAGAAAACTTTTTTAAAACTCACCATTAGATGTCCGCATCTTGGGAGCCTTCAAATGTTCTTAAAATGAAGAATTCTTCTCTTTTCTTGCATCTGTAAATTTCTACCGTGCAGGAGATGAAGAAGAAACCTTGTCACCTTGATCACTGATTAAATTCTGAAGCTGACAAAATTTACAGTAGAGCAGTACTGTTAATTTCGCCAGCTTCAGAATTTAATACAAAAATCACTAGATTTTAGCAAAATCGCGTTTAGTGAGTGAGGTCCTAAGAGAAAGTAGCCTCAGTGTTGGCTGTGTGCAGCCTTCCTGAGGAGGAACAGGAAGCAGACCCTCTAATAGACCTAACAACTGCAGCAAAGGATGGGGGGTCCCTTGAGGATATTCAGCTCAGTGAGGACTTGTCCCCAGGGCAGAAAGATCAGGTCTTCAAGGTACTAGGGGCCTTCAGAATCAGCTTTACAGGGAAACCAGGTCGTACCCACCTAGTTACACATCATGTGGATACTGGTGATCAGACCCCCCTCAGACAGCCAGCATACAGGGTTTCTCTAGAAGTACACACAGACATTAAGAGGGAAGTAGAGGAGATGTTACAGCTAGGGGTTATTCAGAAGTCCCACAGCGCTTGGGCTGCCTCAGTAGTGCTGATTCCATAGAAATGTGGGGGCACTCGCTTCTGTATGGACTATAGGAAGTTAAATGCTGCCACAGTGTTTGATGCTTGTCGCATGCCCAGGGTAGATGAGCGTCTGGAACGCCCAGGCTCGCTACCTCACCGTTATGGAGCTCAGTAGGGGATACTGGCAAATACCTTTGATGCCAGAGGCTAGGGAACGGTCGGCTTTTATCACTCCCTTTGAGCTGTTTAAGTTTCTGGTGATGCGTTTTGGGATGAAAAATGCTCCTGCGTCCTTTCAGCGGCTTGTCAATGATTTGCTGGAGGGGCAGGAGGAATATGCAGTCGCGTATCTGAATGACATTGCTGTGTTCAGCCAGACATGGGAGGAGCATCTGACACACCTGAGCAATGTATTGTCTAGGATTGCAGGGGCAGGTTTTACTATTAAGCCTGAAAAATGCCATATTGGCATGAGAGAGGTCCAGTGCCTGGGACATCGAGTGGGGGAGGTACACTGCGCCCAGACAAAGATAAGGTGGACGCCATTCTTTCCTGGTCCACACCTAAGTCTAAAAGGCAGGTCTTGTCCTTTTTGGAACAGCTGGGTACTACCGGAAATTAGTACGTCACTACAGTGCCCATGCTAAGCATCTCACTGACCTGACAAAGAAAAAACTGCCCCAGATAGTCACCTGGACTACGACTGTGAAGGGGCATTCACTGCGCTAAAAACTGCACTGGCTCAAGGTCCTGTGCTACAGGCCCCTGATTTTAAGCGTAGATTTATTATGCAGACAGATGCCTCCAACTATGTATTGGGAGCTGTGCTCAGTCAGGTTAATGAGAAAGGTAAAGAGCACCCCATTATGTACCTGAGCAGAAAACTGCTCCCCAGAGAAGTGGCCTATGCTGTGGTAGTGTCTGGCCACTGTCTGGGCACTGCAGAAACTGCAGTCCTACCTGTATGGGTGAGAGTTCACGGTGATCACAGACCACAATCCCCTCAGCTGGTTGCACCAGGTTGCTGGGACCAATGGTAAGCTGCTCAGGTGGAGTCTGTCTCTCCAGCAATATACTTTCACTGTACAGCTGTCACGGTGGGCGGTATCTTACCTCCCCCGTGTCTGTCTCTCGGTGCCGAGTCCCGCCGCGGGTTCTCCCCGCGTCCTGCTCCTGCCGACATGCTGACTCCAACAGGTAAACAAAGACACGTGCTTCAGACGCTGCAGCCAGCGTGCACGCGTCCCTCGTTCCCTGCCTGTCAATCATGGGCGTTAGGGGATCTCCCTACTTGCGCTGACGGCTGCTAGCCTATCAGAGACTAGAAGCCTCTATTTAGATTCCCCTGCTCCTTTGGCCCATGCCAGTTATAGCTTCTGTTTACAGTTCCTGTGCCTGCCTGTTGCTCTGCCTTGTCTCTTTACTGTTTTTGATTACTGTTTGCCCCCTGTTACCCAGCCTTGTTCCTTGCCTGCTTCCCTCAGTGTGACCAGTTCCCTGTGCTCCCACCTTGCTGTTTTAACCATTTCTGTTTTATTCCCTGCCTTCTCCTGCGTGGTTGTATTCGTTGCCCCTTGGGGTAGTTGGTTTGATTGTGTGAGCGAGTGAGTGATTGTCAGACCCTGTTTGTACTGTCAGTCCCGTTTGTCCTGTCCATTCCCATTGTCTCTCCGTGCTGTTTTGTGTTACCTGTGGTTTGTTCCGGTCCAGTCTCTTCTGGTTCCTCTTTGGCTATTCCCCGCTTGTTTATCCGTTCCCCTTCTGCTCCCGTTTCCACTTCCGAGTTTCCTCTAAGGTGCGTAACCTGACGGGTACCTACCAGCTCCAGTCTATCCCCACCATCTGGGGCTCTGGCGAACACTCGGTCCGACATCAGGCTCTACTATCCGGTGAGTTACTCGGTTC
>WWET01000067.1:10082-28035 GCA_011038615.1 Limnodynastes dumerilii | reverse complement strand
GACAGCATGCCAAGGGTTAATGGCATGCTGCTGCAACCATACTATCCCCCATTACAATTCTAATCAAAATACTGTATATGCCCTCCGTAACCTAATGTAAATGATATGTCCCCTCCATCAGTCATGTCAATAGTATATGCCCTCTACATTATTTAGGTAAATACTATATGTCCCCTCAAATTTAAGCAAACAATTTTGTCCCCGTTCCTAGTTAATGATTAAAAATATGGTCCGTATAATAGATGTTAACTATTATGCAGGCATAGTGTAAATAAATATCAAAATCCATAAATGACATGTTACACATTTTAAAATGCAAAGTTTCAATATTTAATGCTGCTATTCACTGTTCTTTAGGCTTCTCTGTTGACAGGCGACGATCAGCTGGACATCGGATCCGCGTCTTCTGCATCTGGCTGGGGCTGGTGACGATGTCCTTCTCCTTCACAGTCCCTCCGGCGAATGACTTATGTCATGCCAGGGGCCTCATTTATAATCTCGGCCACGTGATCAGCTAGAATCTGATTGGTTGCATTGGGCAACATCTACACTTTTCCAAACCTGCAGCTTAGTAAATCTGGCCTCAACAATTGATCGTGTTGGAGCAGATTTAAAATCAAGTACTAAATTTGCCATCGCCCATGTCCACAACTCTGGATGTGGGGGGGGGGGCAGTCCACTGCCATTTATGGGGTGAGTGTGTGGCCTGACCTGTCCTCATGCTCGGACATAGACGTTGATATCTTTTAATAACACTATAATTAAATGTCACTTTGAAAATATTTGTCATTGTTACAAAAGAATATTTCAGGTTAATATTTTATTAAAAGGCGGTATATATGAAAAAAACAAAGATGTTATGTGTTGTTATATAGGCCCTGATTCAGAGATTGAAAATAAGAACTTAAAGTTACACCTGGGCTAAACCATGTTGATTTCAGGGGGAGTCAAGTTAATTTTATTCTGTGCATGCAGGGAGAATGCTTTGCTTTTACTTATTGCACACAGATACCTGATCAGCTTCACTTTTAAACTGCTAATTAGACTTGAGCTGGGAAACATCACCTTTTAACTATAATACTGTTGCAACAAATGAAATTTGACTCCCCTGAAATCAACATGGTTTAGCCCAGGTGTAACTTTAAGTTCTTATTTTCAATCTCTGAATCAGGGTCTATATGTGCAAAAATACGCACATGAGAATTTAAATAAAAATGGGTGGGAGGATGCATTTTAATAAAGGAATGATGGCGCAACTATCATGATTCGCACGTACGGAGGACACATACGCATGGGAATGCACACGGAAAGATAGAGGTGGTCTATGGAAGCGTAAGTCTACGAGAACACAGATTAGCAAGGGAAGTGACTGGGGATTTGGTGGATGTTCCTTGCTACGTGCGTGCGTTTATTTGAGATCGCGTTTGCAAATTGATCTCAGCCCTATATCACTTGTGTTAGGTCATCAAAACAAATCCTAGTGCCGCTGTCGTCTACACTTGCGATCAAACCGATAACCCAGGCTAGGGGAGAGTAAATCCATGGCTAGTTAGATACTGTGCATCAGCACATGATGACTGCACTGCCTTCCTGCTGACACCAGGATCCATCATCACTAAGATGCTTTCTCTTGAAAATGTCTCTTTATATGAAACTATATAGACCAATGCTTTGTAGCATTTTTATGCAAATAAAGGAATGTTTTAATGTTTTGGGGGAAGGGAGGTCCATTGTGGATTGTTCTTTTATTATGCAAACTTTTACGTTAAGTCTTTAAAATATTCACAGAAGGGATTTCATTTGAAATACTGTCATCTCAGATTTTGTCAATCAAATCTACAGAGGGACTTTACTCTTATAGTTGATGTATCTAATCATGACATTCTCTAATTTATTGAAATGATTAAAAGATTCATTGTGAGCCTTGGTCTCTGAGGAGCAACATATCAAATTTAATCTAGAGTGGGAATAGGGACTTGTCAATAGAATGTTCAAAAGGTTTAAGTGACAAAACAGAATTGTCAAATGTTCTTTATCTCTTTCAACATAACTCTTTGCCATTATCTTTAAAATGGTACTTTCAGCTTCTGTTTAAAGCATGAACATACAGCAAAATGGCAAAACACATTATTGTTATTTGTATTATTTGTTTTCATTTATTAGTTTAGATTTAGATTAGATTTAGGACCTGATTCAGAGTATCGCATCCGTGTGATTTTCACACGGATGCGATGCATTTTTTAAACACTGTGCATGCGCTAAATGCGCAAGGAAGTCGTATTGCTGGCGGATTTTATGGTATCCGTCAGCATTCCGACTGCAAAAATGGGTGTGGCAGAATATTTAAATGAGAAAAGCTCAGCTGTACTCCTTGCTCTCTCTGTCATTTTCCCGGCTTACTTCTCACTGCAGCTCTACGCCTTACTCTCTGTCACCTCTCCGGCACCCTCTCACCAACATCTCTCTGTCTCCTCCGACACTGCACACCTTCGATTCACCCCTGACGCTGCTCTCCGGCTCCCCTCTCACAGGCTCTAAACCGACACCGGCTCCGCTCCACAGCCGCCCAGCACACCCTCCGGACCGTCTCCACGTCACTACGCTGGCTCTCCAACGAAAACACACCTCCGCCACCACAGCAATCTACTCCACACTCCTTGGCCACAGCACCCAAGGACACCGAATCTCCATTCCCTCAGGAAAGCGCCACCAACACCACCTCAGCTAAGTCACAGGACGCAACTCACACCAGCACCGATCTCCTTAAGCCTGCCACCACTCACTCTCTGCACCAACTGACACTTTCCAACTGCTTTTTCCTGCTCCTTCTTCTCTGGCCAGAACCTTCTAGACTCAGCTCATGCCACTGCCCGGGCGCTATCGTTGAGCTGTTGCCTAGCAACTCTTTCCATGCACCAGCCACCAAAGCCTGCCCAGTAACAGCCCTGAACCACCAATTAAAATAGGTTTTACCAAGTTAACAATTAAAGGGGTGCTACCATTATGAGGGTGCCACACGACAATGCCTTTATCATGTGCCAAAATACACTGCACAAGTGCAGGGTTGTGCAGTGTCTCTGTCAGATTGCAAATGATGCAAACTAATTGCACACAATATTTTTAATTTTTAATAAAAACATTAAAAAAAATTCCTACTGTAAGTAGAAATTATTTATAACAGACACAATACATTAAGAGCGATTTCTGACACTTTGCAATGCTTTTAAATTGTCACATCCTAACAGTCTGAAAAAGGTTGTGAAAAGTGAGCTCCCTAATATGTGACATTCAGCAGGTGCAAATGTTTAGACGTAAACACACTTTTTTTTACATCTTTATTCAGTTATGGATCAGGTGCACTTGCTTCCTGTACGTTGCTTAATGCTTAATGCTATCTATATAGTAATATTAGACATTATGCAACCTTTCAACACTTATCACAATTCTATTGATCATTAAGGTATACTCTAAGGTTCTCTGCATTGTATACTGAAATACTCCTAAGCACTGCAATGTCTACAACAATGCCTGTTACAATTATGTCTCTGTTCTACAGAGTAAACTCATACAGTATGCCCAGAGTGGTTCCAATGCAGTGAATAGGTACCTTGATACCTAACACCAAGGTTGGTATTACTTTAAAATATGTTACAAATCTTGACATCTACAGGCAAGATGAAACTACAGTTTACTAAAATATTTTACCCAAGAGATGCAAAGAATGCATGTAAATAAATTGATATTAGTTTAATTAAATAATTTTCAAATCTATTTATAGCTAAATAAAAAATGTAAAGATCACATTTTATTATGCAACCTTTTAAAATTAAATATTTAACAGTCTTTTATACTGCTAGTAGCCATTATTTTCTAATTGTATTTTTGTATGCGGCAACAATAAATCTCTATTTATGCTTACAAAGCTCACAATTTAGGGCATTTCCATAATTTGTTGTGGCAGATCCTTTTTCATAGAGAGCTCCTGTCAATGTTAAAGAGGTCTAATAATGTTTCTTCAATACAATAGCATGGGAGATTGTTCTACTTACTGTACATGAATACCATGGTCTATGTGTGGTAATTGTTACAAATTATACAAACATTAAAGTTACTTTAAGTAGTTAAAATGTATATTGCCCTAGAGGCACAATTAACTGAATACAAAACTCACAACCTCGAAGTCTGAATAGAAGGTGTCAAATTCTATTAAAACTGAACACTAATTTCTCTTTTTAAGAAAGATATAAATAGTACTCATGACATATTATATATTGGAGTATAAGGGATTTGTCATCTTATACAGAATCATATATAAAATATATCATACTGTATCATTTTGGAGTCTATAATAAAAATTTGTATATTTATATAAGTAAAAGTAATCCCATATTTGAACACAAGATGGCAGCATCCTCAAACATTAAACAATGTAGATTAACAAATACATAGAAAATTTGAGAGCATATTAGTAAAGTTCCAGTTTATCCAGATTTATGGGATATGTTCAAATTTTACAGTTCCTAAAACAATAAAAAAAAATGTAAACTGATACTATAAAAATACACAAAATTTTGAATTTCTCTACTTTGTTGTAATAAAATTATGCAACATATTTTATTACCTTATGTGATTAGATTGGATTCTAAGTGAAACTAGTTAATTGGCGATCTAAGATGATGTTAATCTTTGAGTGCATGTATTCAGGAGCTGTTTGTTTGGAAATCATTCAAATATATTTTGGTCACACATGAGATAGACAGCTATAATTGGATCAGATCCAGCTTTCCAAATAAGAGTTGTTATCCAATAGCACACATCAGAGTACTGCTATGAGAATGCATTCCCACAATCAAGCATTCAAAATGTTTTTGTGGGATGGGAGCAAGCTCAATGGTAAAGGTTGGAACTATTAAAATTTTGTAGTATAGAAGTACTAGGCGCACTCTCTGCCCTATCCAGACTTTCAATCCATCCCCATTTTATTTTAAATGAGGATGGATCTGTCTGGATGAAGTCTGATGTCCTCTCATAGCAGATAAAAAATTTAAATAACCTCTGTCTTTTTTTATTCCATAAGGAGTAACTTTATAGGTTTAGGTTGATCGACATCATAACAGATGGGTCTCACTGTCACTGTATCTCTATTCAAGACTGTCAAAGCCTAATACACATAGCTCCTTTTATGCTGTCACACATGTTCTTTATAACCATGCAATAACTTCTACCACTGATTGATTGCTGGCATTGGAAAAACTTTTAGGGGATGTTATGTCACAATTTTTTTTTCCCTGTGAATGTCTGTTATGCTTAGTGTCAACATAAACATGGGGTCAGATTTTCTAAGCTGCGGGTTTGGAAAAGAGGAGATGTTGTCCATAGCAACCAATCAGATTCTATCTATCACTTTCTTATTACATACTAGAGAATCTCAGCTGGATCTGATTGGTTGTTATGGGCAACATCTTCACTTTTCCAAACCCTTAGTAAATCTGGCCCATGGACTTTTTGTCCTTGTGTTGTGCCCTGAAACAAACAAACCATCAGACAAGCGTCTTATTTCATTGGAACTGATCCCAAGCTGTGCTTACACCTAGTATTTAGGTGTAATCATAGCGTGTATTTGCATGAGTAAGCAAAGAAAGCCGGTCGCAAGTGACAATCTGTCAGGGTTTGCTTACGTGGTGTCTGCACTAGTGGAATGGGGTGTTCTGCTATATTTAAATGAAAAAGGGGTGTGGTTTATTGCTACAGGGAGCGCAGTAGCAGGCCGATACCCTGTGCTTCCTCCTAACACTTTGCACCACCTTACAAATTAAACTGTCAAATTTAAGAATAAAAAATGTTTTGTATTGCCTCACATTTACTCAGGCATTTCTTTAAATACAAATATTAATTAATCAGTACGCCCTTTACAGATTTTCTAACCGTATGACAGCTGAATTCTGCATGCTAATTGTAGAACTCAAAGAAAATAGGGTGGTACTCACCTGCTCCAAAATGGGGCCGAATGTATCAAATTCCATAATTGCAAGAAAGCAAAAATTGTAAATTCATAAACTGATGAGAGGCTAGGTGCCTAGCAATAACCCCAAATAATGTGCTGATCGCACACTGTATGTGAAAGGATTAAATTGCTATTTATGGGTGGTTCTAGCAGCTACTGTACATGGGATACCTTTAGGGGCAAAATGAGGAGAATTTTACTGTGTCCCGCACCTAATCCATACAATTTTACTTTGTTATGCGCTTAATCGTAATTGTAGAACTCGGCTGCTCTTCTGGCAGAGCACATGCTTGCACAAGATGTTAAGGTACAGAAATCGAAGCTTACGGAAGTTCCATATGCTTGGAGATCCGTCCTTCAAGGCAGTGCATCCCCTCTGCCCGCCTAAACTCCCTAAGGTGGGCGGGGCAGCACAAACATTTTACTGTAGGGGCGTGTTCTAAGCCATATCTGTGGATCAGCGGTCGTATGGACTGCTAATCCGCACAAGAGACTTAAGGCTGCCTTATTGCAGCATAAGTCATGTAAAGTCCACAAAAGAGAGGGGAGTGACAGGGGGGGGGATTCAATCCCCTCTTCCGTGCGGACTTCCACACCTTCGTGCTTGCGTTTGACACACAGATTTCTGTATGCCGTCCATTGAAACACTGGATAGATGGCACTCACTTTACAGAGCAAATCTCTGCATTCGCTGCACTAAAACACTGGATCAGCTCCAATAAAGAACTATAAAGACCAATAAAAGTCAATAAACATACCCAGGTATAATCAAAGCCCCCCTTCCCCCCCGTTCCTTTCATCTTATTCAAGAAATTCAAAAAACGTCCTTATGTACAATGTCCACCTCTCAAATGTCCAGAGTGTCCCCTTTCAATGTCCCCAATCTTTAGTGACGTTTTCCTCTTCTTTCCAACAGATATACTCCCTTTTTCGGGTTTCAAATCCTTAGGATAAAACACAAACAGGGAACACTCTTGTGCAGTTAGACAAATCGCAAGTATAGGAATTTAGAAACCTACTCACACTTTTTCCTTTTATTTCAAGCCTGTAATATATTTTCCTCCTTCAGGTCTTCCCACAGTCGTCCAGACTCTGGGCCATCAGGCTAAAGTACAGACAAAACCTTGTGCAGCCAGACAACGATCCAGTAAGTGAAAATAATAAGACAGCTACTCACACTTCTTCCTCTTTGTTAAAAACAAGTGAACAACTCTTAATTATTTCTCTGATCTGGCATGTAGGACCCTCTGGATACCCTCACCATGAAACACAAAACCAAACAATGACCTTGTGCAGCCAGTAAACCTTACGGTAAAAGAAACACATTCAAAGTAATACTCAAACTTTCAAATATGAGCATGTAATATATTTCTCCTTCCTTCATATAGTTATCCGATGATCCGTAACAGACGATCCCAATTTGTCTAACTCTAGACCTCCGTATCTCCCTCAGAATATACAGAAGAAAGAAGGAGATACCGTAGTGCAATACCCTTTTTATAACAACAGGTGTGAAAATCCTCTTATGCACTCACCTATTTGTTCTCTTTACCCAAAGCATATAAAGATTTCTTTTCTTCTTCAATAAAAATCAGTTGTGTTTAAACTCTTATTTATTCTCATAAAAAATATAAAAATGAATTCATGAATTTCAATGTATTCTTAAAACAGTGATGGTTCAATTCTTCTCCCCTTTATGGGGGGGACCTCTATCTTCCGAGATTACCCCTGTAATCTGTCCTCCCAGTTCTTATTACCCAAATAAACCCGGTGGTCAGATAGTGGGGCCCCTTTGCTGAGATATCGGATGGGTTAGAGGAAAGGAATACAGCTGGAACTTCAAACAAGCATAGAAAAGTACAGCCCCCCCCCCAGTCACCAACACGTTTCAAGTTGGATTGACTCTTTTTCAAGCTGTGCACACCAGATACCTATATGAAGAAAGGAGAGAGATATTACATGCTCATATTTTAAAGAAGTGTGAGTAGTACATTGAACATGTCTGGAACATTAAAGTCCTACACACCAGATCAGAGAAAGAATTAAGAGTTGTTCACGGGCTTTTAACAAAGAGGAAGAAGTGTGAGTAGCTGTCTTATTATTTTCACTTAAACCCCTTTCACACCGCCACCAAATACCCTGGTTTTTGGCCAAAAACCTGGGAATTGGCAAAAACTTGGGTATTTGGTGGCGGTGTGAAACGTCCACTTCCAGTCGACCTGGGTCAAAAGACCTGGGACTTCGACCCAGCAAAAAAGAAGGGATATTCCCAGGTCCTACCCGGTAAGGGTGGCAGTGTGAAAGCGCCAGGGTTGTTTTCAACCCAGGTCTTTCATATTGCCTCCCGATTGGTTCAGATTTGGTTACAAATCCCATTTCCATGGTGACCAAATAACGTTTGGTCACCATGGAAATGGGATCTCACAGGCTGCCCAAGGGTATAAATACACCCCAATGACAGCAGAGCTGTCATTAGCGTTGGGATGTCCTGTGCAGGACATGAGTTGCGTCGCTCCAATAGGGTTTTTTATTTTTCAAAGACTTCCCCCAAGGATTAAAAGCTTGGAAGATGGGATCCTATTCAAGATGGTAAGTACTGCTTTTTCTTTTAAGCTATTTTTTATTCATTTATTTTATAACTAGTGGTAATTTTTTTTTTTTTAGGATGTTATTTTGGGATGTTAAATATTGATTGTTTAATTATAGGGGGGCATTAAATGTTAAGTCTTCTTTTAATGGTAGGAGGCCAACCCTATATATTATTTTGTAGCTAGGAGGGGTAATAATTTGTGTTTTGTTGTAACGCATGACAGGCCATGCTAGCATTTGTGGTTCTCCAAGCGCTAGCATGCCCTTCCATCCTTGGACATGCTGATGATTGTAGCACTACAAGCATCAGCATGCCCTGCACTAAAAGCTACTAAAACCCAGGAAATTCATTGCCGGTGTGAAAGGGACAGACCCGGGAATTTCCTGGGTTTTTGGGCGCTTAAAAGTGTCTTTTTTTTGACCCGACATTTCTTCCTGGAAAACCCGGGTTGAAAATACCGGGTTTTTCAGCGTTGGCGGTGTGAAAGGGGTATAACTGGATCGTTGTCTGGCTGCACAAGATTTTGTCTGTACTTTAGCCAGAATTTCTTGAATTTCTTGAATAAGTTGAAAGGAACGGGAGGTGGGGGGCGCTTTGATTATACCTGGGTATCTTTGTTGAAATTTACTGGTCTTTATAGTTCTTTATTGGTTACTGTCACATCCTGGTTTGATACCAGGCTGTCAGAAAGAAATGGGTTAGTTGTTATCCCCTTAACTCAGGATTTCTAGCTGACCCTGGGAGCTCAGAGTTAAGTGTGTGAGTTCCTATAATTTACGACTGGATCAGCTCCATTGTCTCATTAAAAATGCACACCTGTAAACAACCATCCAATCTTTATTCTCCACAGGCATAAAATGAGTAATTCATAAATGATTAAAAATGGACTTTATGATATAATTACCATTATTACAATAGTCCAATGATCAGCACATTCGCACATTTGCTTTTCATATAAGTATTTTATGCCATATTAAATAAAATATCACTTGATGTCACACTATGTTCATTATGACAAGAAGTTTATGATTTATGAAGTAAGATTGTCTTAGTCATTCATAAATGGTTGAAAGCTTGAATGTTCAACATGATGAGTGGCAGAGGTGCAAACCTAAAATGTACAGATAAAACAAATATGCCCAAGTTATATCCTAGCGCCCCCTATCAGCATCTATAAGAACTTCACAATACTTCTTCAATATGATTTTACACTTCACAATATATCTTCATTACGTTTTATGTCCACTCTCCTTATTCACAGTGAGTAACTCTAATATAAAAGAGTCTGTTCACCGAGTTACTCACGATCTTAATGTTTCCTCAATCCTACTTTGCAGTTTGATACTATTGCATTAATTTTATTTCAATGCAATACTGCTAATATTCGCTTTTTGTTTTTTATCCAATCATTTATTTATTACTTATGTGTTTAGAATGCTGACCTCTTGATTTAAACTCGGGGCGTTTAACAGGTGCAGAATAATTCAACCTAATTGAACTGCTTTATAAACCCACTGCCCAGAGACTCACACTATATCGCTTTTCCCTCTGAAGAAATCACTGCCAGGTGATGAAACGCGTAAGGGTTATCCTATTGACACCCACCACCTAGAGACCATTCATCACCCTCTACCATTCTTTTTCTCCGGATTATTGTTTACAGGACCTTATTTTTATTCCTCCAGTGGCTTATTATAGCCCATTCTCCCTGCATGGCTGTTTTTATCCTTGCTAGCTACGTGCATTAAAGGTGCCGTCCCTCTGCACTGCTGATATTGTTTACATAGCCACGTGGACCGCTCCATCGCTCTGTGGAAACAGGAGCGCGGCCAGTGGCTTGCTGTCGGCACAGTCTGGTGCACGTCTCCTACTCACCCCAGTGACAACTCTCTCTTAGTGAGCTCAGCCACGTGCAGCAGCTGTACCGTCTCTTTGCCCTGTTGTCTGCCCAGCTGCGTGAGTTGCTCCGTCACTTTGCTCCGATTGAGAACGTGGGTTGAGGTCTACAGTTTGGTGCACTCAGTCTGTTCTTTGCCATCATCAAATCTGATTTCATCGACATCTCCATTTACCAGCTGCCACATCACCATCACATAGCAGCTCATGCTGACCATTCATTGTCACGCATACTTCAATCATCTACCATCCATGGAGGTTCTCCTGTGAGTATATATGTGTCATTCATCCAGCTCATCACGCATCCCACTGTAAGTACTTTATTTTGGATTGTTTTTTCATACCATTCATCCTATCGTCTGCAATAATACAAGAACTATTTGATCACCACTGGATTCATATTGGACTTTTTTTGCTGTTTTTTCCACCATTTTTCAGTTCTCTACCTGTGGCCAGGGTAGTGTGTTTTTTGTACAAGGGTGTCATTATTAGGAAACATAATTTATGTTTTATGCTATTTATATACGTTTGTGTATTTAATAAATTGATACTAGTGTTTCTTATCAAGAGGTCAGACCCATCTATACACTTTTGTATTTTTTTGTTTTTTATTTATTTATATTTATTTTTATCTTTTTTTGGCGCCAGTCACATATTATTTATTTGTCTGTTTTTATCCCTTCAACAAGCTTTCCACTTGTTTTGTGATAGGCTGCCTTGTTTGGTTTTTCCATATTTTTAGGCGCTGGGATATTTTATACTTTGGTTACTTTTTTATGATACTTGTAACAACACTCCTCTCCTTTCTTTCTATATGGCTGGTTGCACTAGATGTTCTTTTCCTCTGTTCTGGAAACACTGAGATCGACTTAAGGATTGGAGGTGTAGATTGGAGGCACAGGAGGACCATACAGAAAGCGGGATACCAGGAATCGAGGACATAGAGGAAAGAAAGAACGAGCAACTTCCAATTACGAGAGATAAAGAGACGGGTTACCTGCACACTGACAAGAGGAATAAAGCATGAGTGTTTTTTTTTCACTTATTCTTACTCTTTCTGAGGATTGGCTGCACTATATAGTTCTTTCCCCCATTCTTGAAATACCGGGACGGATATCGGGATCTCTGGAACCCCTAAGGAAAGACGGACAGAACGACCGCGGCTGTCGGTATCAGTGGGGTACATCGGAGGAGAAGATGGA
Organism: Limnodynastes dumerilii; assembly: GCA_011038615.1. Lineage (NCBI taxonomy): Eukaryota > Metazoa > Chordata > Amphibia > Anura > Limnodynastidae > Limnodynastes > Limnodynastes dumerilii. The sequence continues at coordinate 16,343 of WWET01000067.1, read as the reverse complement.
AGGTTCATGTTAAATCAGAGACTGCAAACCAAGAGGAATAAAGTGTGAGTAGTTGGTGAGAAGGGATTTTTTTCTAAAGTATTGAAACAGTCTACACAAGTGTCCTTCTGCTCTTTGCCCTGAGGACATAAGAAGTGGAAAAATCAAACACCGACAAATTAAAAGCAAAGAAAAGGAGAACCAAAGACCAAGAAAGAAGGAGGAACTGTGATTAAACGGACAACTTATTGCACCAGTGGGCAGAAAGAAAGGAGAGGAGTGTTGTTAAAAGTATCAAACTGAAAATTAGGATTGAGGAAACATTAAAATTGTGAGTAACTCGGTGAACAGACTCTTTAATATTAGAGTTACTCACTGTTAATAAGGAGAGTGGACATAAAACGTACTGAAGATATATTGTCAAGTGTAAAATCATATTGAAGAAGTATTGTGAAGTTCTTATAGATGCTGATAGGTGGCACTAGGATATAACTTGGGCATATTTGTTTTATACGTTAACGTCACTGTGTTTTCAGTTACGTGTCTTGGGGATTAGGGGGAATCCCCTCACCTAAGTTCTTTAGCTGTCCCCCGGGGTCGCAGTATTTTGAGTGTTATTTCTCTCTAAAATGTACAGACACAGATGTGTCCTAGATGAACTTAAGCTTTTAATGTCAATATAAAAATGTCCACTATTATTCACCGCACGACTTGAAAAGGAGGACATTTTATCCCTTCTTTTTTTTCCCCTCAATAATCATAAGGCACACTTCCTGAGATGAGACAGCAGAACACTTACAATCCAGAGGGCAACATTACAGAGCTACAGTGTCTTAATTGACCATCATGCGAGATCGGTACAAAACTATCATGAGTCTGCACCTGACTAAATTTAACCTTTAGAATAATGCGCATAGCTATTGTATTAACATCTATAACAAACTCATACCACGTCTAATAACGTACATTATATTTTAGTCACTACTGTCAAAACAGAAAAGGGTGAAATCTGAGCACAAATAGTAGTACATCCCGTGTACTGTACTTTGTGTTGCAATGGACGAATTGGTACGTATTAATCACGTAATCACGTTGTAACAATTTATAACATTAGATTAGAGTACTGGTACTAAGATTTCAGGTGGCTGTAGTACTGATCTGTCATCATAGTGCATATGATTACTAGTCCGTTTCAGTCACTCTTTTTTTATAGTGATGTTTCCACCAAATATGTTTTCTTTTCTTACGTCGCCAATCCAAACAGGATATTTTTAGACTAAACAAAATGTCATTGTTGAGGACCTCTTGTGTCATCCTTCTTGGAGACACAAAAGAGAGCAACATGGGGGTGGGGATTGAGGGAATGATTTATGCAAATCATACCTGAAGCCCCACCTCCTGTCAAATTAAAACAGTTCATATGGTTTGGGTGGCACTTGATGTCCCACCCATTCGGGCTTGAAACAGTGATTTGCAATAAATCACTTGCCTCAAATTCAGATCTGGGACATTTGCCTCCCCTCCTGGGATTCCAGTCACATGAAAATTCTGGGAGAGTCGGCAACTATGCAATAGGTTATGATGAGCCCACTCAACAAGTATGGGGAGAAGAAGCAGGAGGAAAGTTATATTATTAGCAATAGAATTAAAAAAAAAAACAATAATAGAAAAAGCTATTATTCTTAGCAGTGTTGTTATGGAGAGAGAGACAGAGAGAGACAGAGAGAGACAGAGAGAGACAGAGAGAGACAGAGAGAGACAGAGAGAGAGAGAGAAGAGAGATTAATATTGTACCGAAAAATGTCCCTTTGAAGACCGTCCATTACTTGTGGGCTACTGCAGTGGGCTTGCCTTCATGCCAAAATTTGCCAGCTGGCCTCTGACAGTACCATTAAAGCATTTTTACCTCTCGCTTTTTCTGTTGTTGCTTATGACTCTGGATCAGCCCTGTTTTTTTTATTCATGTGGTTACAGAAAAAAAGGGAAAATACCTATGGTACTAATTAGGAGAAGAGCTGCTGTATGGGAGAATTTGCTGATCTCCCTGTATATATGACAAAAGAAAAAACCACAAGAGGGAATAGCGCTAAGTTAAATAAATATGGTCTAATAAATGCTGGTTCTGATGAAAAAACACATAAACGGCAACCTGAAGTCAAAAACATTATTTTATCAACAATGAACATTAAAAAATCGTAATGGAGCTGATCTTAAATGATACAACGCATATGCAACAATCTAGGATTATAGGGGAGATAGAAATAATACTTACAGATAGCAATAATACTTACCTCTCCTCCGGAAGTTGGTGATCTATACTTATCGGGGAACCTTGTAATAGTTGAGGAAATTGATTTCTATCTCCCCTATGATCCTAGATTGGTGCATTTGCATTGTATCATTTAAGATCAGCTCCATTACGATTTTTTAATGTTCATTGTTGATTAAATAATGTTTTTTTTTCTTCAGGTTGCCGTTTATGTGTTTTTTCATCAGAACCAGCATTTATTAGACCATATTTATTTAACTTAGCATTGTTCCCTCTTGTGGTTTTTTCTTTTGTCATGTGGTTACAGCCTAACTTGGTTTATTTCTGACAAATTGTTAGTTTACCAGTATTCTTGCATACTTTTCAAACATACCGAAACAAGAACCTGAATATAAATATGACTATGTAACATTTCCAAAATGTGCTGCAATATTCAGTTGTATTTAATGCCATATTAAAGGTGATTCTTTAAACAAGTAAATAGTTATTGCTGAATTGTCTATATTCTGATTGTAGACGGTAACACAGATGATCTTTATATAAAAATACAAAACACAATTAAAAATGTAGAACCTGCGAGTAATATAATTAATGTTACTCACAGTGAATGCCTCTAAGACAGTTCAAAGGTTTTATCTTAAATCTCAACAATGGCAATTTACACAGGTGTAATACACAATCTTGATTGCTTTGAGTAATTTGTTCCCCTGTTTATTTTTTGCTTGAAGACCTGTTGGAAACAAAAGGGATTTGTTAAAGTAAATTCTACACAGTAACAATTTAAGACCTGTCACTTAGCTTTCAACACCCTTAAATACAGGTATATGCATTGAAAATCCCGAAGTGGGAATTTGTTTCTTTAATCTCAAGAGGTATTTTTTTTTAACTCAATGAGACGTTGTTGCTTTTAATTAAATATTATTTGTTAAACTGAACTAAAGCTATAGAATGTTTTTTTTTTTTTTAAGTTTTTTTTGTGTAGTCAAGGCCATAGTACTTTTCTATGTCTAGCAGCTTAAGAAATAAACACAAATTTACCATATAAAAGCATTTCTGGTAATATAATACAAAAATATGCAGACAATAATATATATTTTCAATAACAATAACGTTTGAATAGAACTTGATAGAAATACCAATAAGACATTTACATTGATTCATTCCATTCATAAATTGTTGAAATTTATTACTTAGACCAGGGGTTCTCAACCCCGTCCTCAAGTACCACTAACAGTCCATGTTTTGTAGGTCTCCCTGCAAAACCTGTGGTGCTTTCAAAATGTAACTGTCAGTTATGAGCACACCTCCAGCAAGGAGATTTTAAAAACAGTACCACTGTTAGTGGTACTTGAGGACAGGGTTGAGAACCCCTGACTTAGACTATTATACACCAGGGACCTGATTCAGAGATTGAAACTCAGAGTGGAAAGTTACTCCTGGGCAAAACCATGTTTATTTCAGAGGAGTCAAATGTTATTAGTTGCAAACAGCATTATAGTTGAAAGGTGATGTTTCCTAGCCCAAGTCTAATTAGCAGTTTAAAAGTGAAGCTGGTCAGTATCTGTGTGCAATAAGCAAAAGCAAAGCATGCTCCCTGCATACACAGAATAAAAGTAACTTGACTCCTCCTGAAATCAACATGGTTTTGCCCAGGAGAAAGTTTCCTCTCTTATTTTCAGTCTCTGAATCAGGGCCTAGATGATTATATACATAGTTGCCGACTCTCCGGGAATGTCCGGGAGACTCCAAAAATTCGGGCAGTTCTCCCGGTATCCCGGGAGAGCCGGCAAATCTCCCGCAAGGGACTTGAGGCTCTTGGTTTCCATGAAACTACTGCCTCAAGTCCTGCCCCCCTGCCTGTTGCTAGGGACAGGGAGGGACTTGATTATGCAAATTGCGTCATCTAGCCCCACTCCCATCCCTACGAAACCCCGAAAGGGGTAATTGATCATCAGAGGCGGGGCTTAATTACATGATTTGCATAAATCGCGCCGTTAAGCCTCGCCCCTGCTTGCATCCCGGAGGGAAGCTTTTAAAAGTCGGCAACCCTGATTATATAGAGTATAAATATGTATTTTAAAGTTATTTGAAATGCTTCCCTAATGAGTTATTTTTTTAGAACTTCAGTTAAATTAAGAGGTAAAGAGGTAACGTGAGAAATGTTCCCACAGTGGCCAAGGGTATAAATATAACCCAATGACAGTAGAACTGTCATTAGCGCCCCCCAACCCCCCACCCCATCCGGATTAAAAGCTTACAAGATGGGAACCATTAAAGATGAAGATCCCATCAAAGTAGGTAAGTATGATTTTTTTTATTTTAGTGTAATTAATATAAACATATTTTGTAAATGAAAGGGCCGGCCCTATAAATTATTTCATATCTAAGGGGAGCATTAACATGTTGCGTTTGGGAACTGGATGACTGGCTTTTTTTTGGGTGTGGGGGTTTAATGTTAAATATATTTATTGTTTTTTTTTATTTGGTACCATTTTTTTTTTACATTTTTTTTTTATTTTTTTTTATTTTAACACACCATGGTGACCTGCGCCTTCCACTTCCACTTTCCCTCCAGTCCTCACCCCTACTGCTACAACATAAATAAATAATTCCGGCCCACCAGGGCATTCTGATGCTTGTAGAACTACAAGCACCAGCATGCCCTGCTATCCAGGGCCCGCAGAGCCATGTTAATGTCCCCATACTAGTTATAATAAATGATAGGGCCAGCCACAGTTTGAAACGAGAATTCAGACACTGGGCAAAGGGTATAAATATGCGCCAATGACAGTAGAACTGTCATTAGCGCTGGGATGTCCTGCTTGCAGGACACAGTTTGCTACATGAGAACAGGGTTTTTTCTTTTTGCCAAAGCCCCCACCAGGATTAAAAGCTTAGAAGACTGGACCCCAGCAGAGCAGGCAAGTGGGTTGTTTTTTTTTATTATTTACTGTACATTTTTTTTTCATTACAGTGGCCGGCCCTATCATTTATTGTAACTAGTATGGGGACATTAACATGGCGCAGTGGGTCCTGGATAGCAGGGCATGCTGGTGCTTGTGGTTCTCCAAGCGCCAGCATGCCCTGGCATCCATGGGCATGCTGGTGCTTGTAGCTCTACAACAGTGCTTCTCAACCTTTTCTCAACCTCGACACACCTAAGCCCTTCCCAGAATTCCGCGTCACACCTAAGCCCTTCCCAGAATTCCACGGCACACCTAAGCCCTTCCCAGAATTCCGCGGTACACCTAAGCCCTTCCCAGAATTCCGCGGCACACCAAAATCAAAATATTAAAAAAAGCAGGAATTGCAATGTGCATACACAGATATTACATTTAATTGTTATTTTTTATTTCATAAAATTTAAAATCGCAGCTAATAACTTTTTTTCTTATAACTAATTTAACTATGTTAGCCCCCATCATGCGTCTGCAGCCTCCCCAGTAGCCCCCATCATGAGTCTGCAGCCTCTCCAGTAGCCCCCATTCATGTGTCTCCAGCTTCCCTAGTAGTTCCCATCAGGGCCGGACTGGCCATCGGGCAAATCTGGCAAATGCCAGAAGGGCCAATGGAGTCTGGGCCGATGGGCTGCCGGCGGTGCTAATCATCATTCTCTCTGCTTCACTGGCGCATCACCACACACAGAGCCGGAGCAGCGGAGTCTGCAAAGCACTGCTGCCTCCTCGATGCACTGAAGGGAAGAGCGCAACTTTCTATCAGCAGCCAATCAGTGAAGTTAAGGATTTTACCGTTACCTTACTTCACTGTTTAGCTGCTGATAGAAAGCTGTGCTCTTCCCTGTTTCAGTGCACCGAGGAGGCAGCAGTGCTTTGCAATCTCCACTGCCCGCCCCCAGCGACCTTCACCCCCGGCGCACCATCCCTGCACATAGCCAGAAGCAGGACTCTAAGTCTGAAGAGGTCCTGCCCCCGACATCAAGGAGCAGAGGACGACGTTAAAGGTAAGGAGCTTACCAGTATGATTATTATGGGATGGGGGCAGTGATTATTATG
>WWET01000066.1:1274510-1305038 GCA_011038615.1 Limnodynastes dumerilii | reverse complement strand
AGCACCTCTCTTTCTCAACACAATTGTATATTCAGTTTATAAATTAGTCAGCTCAATGAATGGTCCTTTTTTAGACATTATAAAGGTGTAAAATAGGCGCCTTTTTCATTGTGTACCTTGGCAGATGTTGGGCGCTATTGGGGATTTTCTTTTAAGCATTTCTTAATCAATACTTCAACCTCTGGCCATGCAGGACAATTATATTCTTTGACTGGATCTAGGGAAAATATAGAATATCTTGTAATAAGATCAAACTATTTAATTTATCATGTATTACATTATTAAATTGTTTGTTATGGTTGGTATAGTTCATAGAATCATAGAATTTGACAGCAGATAAGAAGCAGTTGGCCTATCTAGTCAGCCCTTTACCCACAAACCCCCTTCCTGTGAAGAAACCCTTCCTCAAACTTCCCTCCTCACTCTGCAGTTATTATACAGATAACACTTGTCACTCACCCCCCTGGAGTCACATTTCCTACAACACACAATACACTAGGATTCATTCTGTTAGTAACCAATTAACCTACTATCATGTTTTTGGAGTGTGAGAGGAAACATGCAAACCCCACACGGATAAGACCTTGTCTGGGAATCAAACTTATGACCTCAGCACTGTGTGGCACAAGTACTACTCACGAAGCCACCGTGCCGCCTACGCAGCAGTTAATATCCTTCTTACTTAATTAAATTACAGCCACTGTGTCATGCATGCAAACATTTTACTGTTCTGTGTAAACATATCATTACATAATTTTAAGTCATCCCCAAAAGTAAACATTTAATGTTAGGATTAGCTATCTCATTACTAGGGAACTTCCATGATAAAATTACCAGAAACCTTCAAAAAACATATATTAATGAAATCTAAAACAGAGCAGATGTAACATGAGTGGTGAATCTTACACATTTCTCTTATATAATTTTGTTCATTTAAGCTGGGATGGTTGGTTGGTAGGAGGATGGTTATGCCTACACAGCACCTTGCTAAATTCATAACAACTGAGAATTACTAAACATGTTCAAAATGTAATTTGCAATAATGAGTGGCTCCTGTTTACTATCTGCATTACAACTAGGACCTAGGACTGGAGTTTGAGAGATTTGCAGCAGGGAAAAAATGGAACACTATGTTGACATATTGAGCCATAATATGAAGTTTGTAAAACAATGATTTTACAGTTGTTATATATATATATATATATATATAAAACCAGAATGGAAGCTGCTCAATCAATTTATTAAGTAAATGTTAAACAGGTGCATAAAAGGCAGGGGGTTAACCTGCTAGCCACAGAAACAAAGGAAAAAATTACCTCAGCACACTGCCATAAACCAGTAACAAACTATACTGTTCTATCTGTAAAATAAAACACAGAAATGTTCGTTACGCATATTTGTACAAATATGAGATAAGCCACCAGCCACCGTCAAGGCCTTTCTGTATATGGCGGTCCTAACTCTAACAATGAGAGTCCCAGTACTGGGTCCCATATATATGTTTATAAATTGAGAGCCAACTTACCTAGGAGACACCCCGTAAAGTCTCCAAAATGGCTGCTGTGGATCAGCTCCCCCTGTCAGCAACTGATCCCAGACATGCCCACAAACAGAATAAAACCAGAATGGAAGCTGCTCAATCAATTTATTAAGTAAATGTTAAACAGGTGCATGAAAGGCAGGGGGAGCTTCTCTCCGGGATCTCCCGGAGGGAAGCTGCCAAAAGTCGGCAACCATGATATATATATATTTTTATTATTATTATCAGAGTGCCTGGTAAATCTTGGTATTTTAGGCCCATATTAGGTCCTACATATGTACAGAATAATGTCTTTCCATTGTACTCTATTATGGGGTATATGGAGCTATATTAATAATAGGGCTTCATATGCCCTGTGATTTAATAGGCCCTCATAAAAGCATTAGTATTCTTTATACGTTTTTTAATTGATCTTACACGAAAATACTAATTTTAGACAAATAAAACAAAGCTTTTCAAGTATACAAATTGAAATTTTGCCTATTTAAAGATCCACATATAATATGTTCCATAATTAACAGTTACCAGGCAATTTTCCATTGATTGCCAATTCATCAAATTCATTTGGAAACTTTAATCCTTCATCCATTCTAGCTCCAGCTGTCAAGATATCATATAACAGTAATCCAAAGGAATAGACATCAGCCTGCTGATTGTAAATAACATTCCCCCTTGCAACTTCAGGTGCTCTGAATCCTACAAAAAAACAAAACAATAAAATAAGCAAAATGTACCACAATATGCACTATTCTGCAGTTAATGTATCAGAAGCTGCTATACATCATTTCACATTACAGACTATTATTTAACTAAGTTTAACTAAGTAATTGTTCATATATAATACAAAATGAGCAATGCTTAAAGACTTACAAGCAGTCGTCTTTCTAAAAAAACACAAAAATCTTTATTTAAAATTACCTTATATCGGAGGACTTCCAATGGGCGTGCCACCCAAGATGGCCGCATTTTAGAGAGCTCCTCTCCAACACCCCCGAATCTACATCCATCGGGCGATTCTGAGACCTAAGCCTCGAGCTGCCAACGACCAAACAGAGAGCATAAGTATTGACACTGAAAATGTCTTTCAGCGCTCGAAGATAGAGTTCAGTGTATAGTGTCTATAAAGTGCAGCTCTTCTCAATTATAATCTACACACAGGCGGCTATCCTGGGATGACTAATCCCAAAGCAGAAAAAAGAAAGAAAAAGAGAGGATAAGTGAAGGGAAAAGGGATATAATTTTCCTGGCTCCCTGTGGTCTTCCGGCGGAGGTCTAGCCTGTCCACACTGCGGGCACCGGGCTGCGGCCACTACCACGTGTGCTGCCAAAAAGCCCACATCGAGGTAACACACTTCCCACACACCAACGACCATTAGTTTCGGGACAGTTTCTCATTTACCCTGTTGCTAGACTCGAGCCCTATTAAAGCACCGGCAGCGCAGAGCCCCAGAAATTGCTGGAAGTAACCCCCACAGCACACCAGGCCTAGTCTGCCCATAACCCCTCCACGAGGTGCTCCGCAGCGGGCCGCAAGAGTCGCGCTGCAGAAGACGCCCCACACACCAGTCTCACAGACTGGAGGAAGAAAGAACCGGTTGCCGGCACCCAGACCCATCTTAAGTGAGGAAAACTAGCCCCAACATCGTGCTGCACACGCTGAGGTGAACCTTCGTTGGGACATCGGGGGAAACGGCCGCACAGGGCTCTGCTTCCCTCGTGGCACGCTCACTGCTGTGCAACAGATTTGCTCAGTGGAGCCCGGAGCTTGGAAGCAGAGGTTACCTGACCATTTCCACACTGGAGATGTCGGGGATTGTGGACACCCTTGTTGCGGGGAGCTCTAGCGAATCGTAAGTGACACTTGGTGGGGGCAATCGCTGGATGCAGGGTTTGTGGACACCGCGCTCCCTGGGCTCTGATCGGACCACCTGCCTGGAGCATGCCGCGCTGCTTGGCTGTGCTGAGGAATCGTAGCCAGCTGCACCAGGATCCTCGGTAGAAGGGAACCGCCTTACTCGCTTGAACATCCTGCAGCAGAACATACACTTGTCCTGCGGCCGTATTGCTGCTATTTACCATTTGGGGCCTACACATCTGTCTGCTGCAGAGCCAATAGTGTTCCCCCACCCCCTCCCCCCACTGGGACACTTCGTGACCCCGCTAGCTTTCTCACACAGTTGCTACTAACCCTTGACGCTACCCCCTCCAGCAGCCTCCACAGCCCATGAGGAAGAGGAACCTCTTCCTGTGTGCTGTGGAGGGAACTGCAGTCTGCATGTTGGCTGCTGGAAAATCCTGGTGGCCAAAAAAAAGGGTTCTAGCATCTCCCTGATAGATTTATTATTCAAGCACCTTCACTTCACCGGACTGCTTTTGAGAAAGGGCTATGCCCGAAACATGTCAATCTGATCCGGTGCACAGAAGTCCTCCAGGCACCCTCCACTCCAGCACAGCGGGCCTCTGATTGTCGACTGGGAGACGTCCCATCCACTAATACTGAGACTCATTACATCCCTGACTGGGGTAGGAGCGTTTCTTTTTGGACTTTCATTTGTGTTTATATTTTATCTGCTTTACTCTGGAATTTTATGCATACATTTAGTTATAGTTTTTTAACAAGTTAAAGTAAAAGCCTGTTTTTAACTTGTATCTGGTGTATGTGTATATATTATATATATATATATTTTTTTTGTGATACTTAATTCCTATATGCCATCTCTTTCTCTTTTCATATGACCATTATTTGGAGAAATTGCTAAATGGTTCCATCTATAAAGACATATGGACTATTAATTCCACTATATGCTGCTATGTTTTTAGGTTGATCCTATATTTTAGTTTTACCACCATATGATAATTATTTATTTATTTTATTTATTTATATATTTTTTTACTGCTTGATTTATTGTTCATTGGCTTTTTTAACCCAGATCAGCGCTAGCAATTTCACCCCTTTTCTGTTTTATTATATACTTCCCCCACTATTTCTGCCAAATGGGTAAAACCAATAAGCAACCTGCGGCTAGGATTACTAGCACCCCGTGTAAATCCCATACCTCCACATCGCAATCCACCTCCCCTCCTCGCCTGTCTAATGACATCCCTGAGATATTTAACACACAAACTACCCCGGTATCGCCACCGGCTACAACCGCCAACGAGATATCGTCAATCCTCCTGCCATAGTTAGATTAACTACTTGAACAAAAGTTAGATACCAAACTCGACAAAAAGTTTCAGGATCTAGGCGATATGTTGTCTACTACAATCGCGCAAGTTAACTCTAACAAAACTAGAATAGAGGATTTAGAACAGTGGGTAGGGGATTCAGATGATGCCGTTACGGCTCTGGAAAACAAGCTGCTGTCAAAAACCAGCACTTTCACTGCTCTGACCGAAAAGATAGACGAACTCGAAAAAAACAGACACAGGAGAAGTAATCTTAGATTTATCGGAATCCCGGAATGCATTAAGGATCAGGAGTTACTAAAATTTCTCCAAAAATATTTATTTGAGGCACTAGACATCTCACCGGGGCACGGAGATGCCACGATTGAGCGAGCCCACAGGCTGGGGCCAGACCGCAACGAAAAACCCAGAGCAGTGATAGCAAAGTTTCTTAATTTTAGAGATAAAGAAGCCGTACTAAGAACCTATCGTGCATATAACCCTTTACATGTTAAAACCCACAAAATATAAATTTTCCAAGACTACTCGGCACAAGTAGCTCAAAAGCGAAGGGAATTCGGGCCGATGTGCAAGTTTCTATATGACCACAATATCCGCTTTGCCTTACTATACCCGGCCAAATTACGGTTTTCCCATGAAGGCAAAGATTATATCGCCCAGACCCGCCCCCACTTAAAAACCTTAAAAACCCTAACAATTTGTTTTATAGGTTAGCTACTTAGGTTAATTGCTATAAGTTTTTTGTTACTGTAAAAATTACTAAGCGTTTACTATGTTTATATATGGTTATTGTTCGTACCTTGCCTACTGCTGGTTAGACAAATATACGTTTGTTCTGGAGGAAAAAAAAAGAAAAAGGAGAAAATTGGGTTTTTAAAGTCTATTAGATATTTACGAGTACATGATATCTTTACTTTTGCTTTGATTAATGCATGTTGGGTTGGCGCATGTTTGGTGGATGTAATCCCCGGGCTTGGTACAAAAAACATAAGGTCAAGTTACCCACATTATTGCATACCATACATTAATGGTCAGGCTGAATCTCATTCCTTCACCAATAATGTCTACACAAATTCCCTCGATAGCAGACCTTAAGAGGTCCTCCCCAGGGGTGCGGGTGGTCTCCTGGAATGTGGGGGGGCTGAACACCCCCTCAAAACGTAAAAGAGTGGTCACCCACCTAAAATCTCTACATGTAGATATAGCCTTTCTCCAGGAGACCCACTGGCAGACCTCGGGAAATAGTACTTTAAAGGGATCATGGATTGGTGAATGTGTCTCCGCTTCCTAGCTTACAAAAAAAAAGGAGTAAAATAACCTTATATCACAACTTAAAGCACAACTGAAGAATGGTTTCCTTTCAAAGCAAGGTATTTCATGCAAGGTATTCAATGCAAGGTATTCAATGCAAGGTATTTAAAAATCATTTTCATTGGAATAATACTAAATTTCGAAAATTGTTAATTATTAGAATAGCCATCTCTTAAAAATATCTAGTAGCTCTTCCCGCACTACTGGATAAATTGGAAGAATATGGGAGTGTCTCTGGTTTGAGAAATATCCTTGACAAATCAGTTGCTTTCTACTTAGATTCAGGAGGGATCATCAGCCAGCTTGGAGCTATTCTGTGTCATTTCAATGGGCAAGGGGTCAGATTACTTTCCTAGGTGTACAGGTGACCAAAAATCCTGCCTCCCTGTATACTGCATATATCTTTAGAATTCTTACAAATTAGGAAACTCATTTTAAGGGATGAGGTTGTATCTCTCCTATTTGGGCTGTGCCAGCTTGCTTAAGATGATGTCAGTAGTATTCTCTATATATTGCAATCTTTACCTATACTCCTCACACATTTTGATCTCAAACAACTGAATGGTCTTTTCTGTAAATTCATTTGGAAGGACGGAAGACTGTGTATTAGCCTTTTGAAACTTCAACAAACAAAGGCCAATGGCGGATTACATTTTCCAGACCTAAAACACTATAACCATGCAGCAATCTTACGACACCTGTGAGACTGGTTTTCCAATACCTCAATTTACACAAACACATCACTTGCATTATTCCTGACTACTTTTCATTAATTTGCCCCTGTGTATATGTTGAGAAATTGAATAGGAAGATTAACCCTCTGTCCTCTTTTTGCGTACATTGCTCTCATATTTGATAATTGAATTTATTCTTCATTTATTGTTATTTTTCCTCTGCCTTTTGGTACGTGGTGCTAAGTGATTATGCCGATCACCCTTGTTTCTCTTCTACCTACGTTTTTTCCTGGTAATTCAATCCTTTTGTATGACTTGCATTGCAATTCGTTTATTTTATTTTTTATATTGTAGTGAATATACTGTGGTTCCCCTCAAGAAGCACGGCAATTAACTCTCAGGTGTGATAAGCGTTACTGATTGGCTGGCCAGCATTTATATACCTGTTTACAACACTTACCTGAACACGTTTCCCCTGGAAGAAGTTTGTCTGAAACGAAACGCGCGTCAGGAATACGTTCGGCGTGTCGGGTGCACCGGACATGCCGCTCACATCAGCTGCTTGTGATTGACAGACTCGTGGGCTTTAGCAATAGCGTAAGGTGAGTTTACTGTCCCGGGAACGGGAGAAGTGAAATACGTGAGGTTTCTAGGGGTTTGGAATAGGGCTTATTTCCCATCACTAAGATTAGGAGTCTTCCTCCCCTGTTGTGAACTTCCCAGTGCGCTCTGTAATATTACCGCATGGAGTGAGTATTGATCAAAATGTACTGCTGCTCTGCATATTTCACGTGCAATTTACATATTGATATTTGGATTACTACCACGTTATGATGACATCATGTTAATTGCTATTATGCATTTATATCTTCTCTGATCTATACTATTTTGGTTACCATATATAGCTTGGTTATATTTCTAAAACTCCATTGCAAATCGTTGGCTTAATTTTTTTGGCTTCTCTGTCTATTGACACTGCATAAGCTGATGTATTTTATATGTTTATAGTTTGTTGTTGTTATATGCATGTTATTGAAGTTTTCTACTTGAAACTAATGAAATTTGGAACTCTTTTAATGGCTGTTTTAGGTATTTGGAATTAATATTTTATTAATTATTTACCAGTGTGCATCAATAGAAGGCTTACGTTGGGGTACTTGTTAGCCAGTTCCCCTCCCCCTTTTTCCTATTGTTATTGCTTGCTAGCCTTCAGATAGCACCTGTTATTCTCTTTAAACTAGTGCGGTCAAATTTCTTTGTGTTTTTTTCATTTAGCATCCTGCTTTCTCAAATGTATTTAAACTGTGTAAACGCAATATTCCGTAGTACTTTGTTACTAGATTTGATTTTTTTAGTCTACAAAATGATTAAAATATATATAATTTTATTTTTATCTGGTTCAAGTCAATATATTAATGCTATATTTATTTAAATAAGAGTAATCATGCATTATATTAATTTGAAAATCTATAAGATCTTCGGAATATGAAGAACAAGTGTATTCTGTCAACATGATATGGATCAGATATGTAAAACTTAGGATAATTTGGTGTATTAAGCACTAATAGTTGTACAGCATGTGCTCCACAGAAAAAATTGATGTAGAGTAGTTACTGTGGTTTTACATTCAGTGACTATGGAGGTCACTCTGCAACACCTATCTCCTTCCTTCCTGCTGCAACTTCTGAGATGGAAACTCCCAGTAGTGTTAAATGGTTACAGTGGAGTATCCAGGGCAAATACCCAAAATGCATCCGTCCCATGTATATATATATATATATATTGCACAAAGCAAGGGGAATATGCACAAAAAAAACATGGCCTGGCACTCTAGCCATTACTCAGCACTCTAGCCATTACTCAGTTACTAATCATGAACCTCTATCTTTAAAATAAAAGTCAGAGAATTAATTACAAATATCTGCAGATATGTGATAAGCCGTTTGCCACTTGCAAGGCTTCCCTTTTGAGCGGTCCTAACTCTAATCTTAACTCTAAACTTTAGAGCCCCAACTTTGGGTCACATAACCAATATCTTTCTAAATCAAGAGCTCACCTCACATGGAGATTCCCAGGTCTCCTAAACTGCCACTCTGAGACTGCACCACCTCTCAGCTGCAATCCCAGACAGACTGTAAAACACACATCCAAAATGGAGGCCGCTACAAATCAGTTTATAAAGTCCATCTCCATGTGAGGTGAGCCATTTTGGATGTGCGTTTTAAAATCTGTCTGGGATTGCAGCTGAGAGGGGGTGCGGTCTCAGAGTGGCAGTTTAGGAGACCTGGGAATCTCCATGTGAGGTGAGCTCTTGGTTTGGAAAGATATTGGATATGTGTCCCAAAGTTGGGGCTCTAAAGTTTAGAGTTAAGATTAGAGTTAGGCCCTCTGTCACTTGTTGCATCCACTTCTTTCCTCACCCTCTCCCGTGATTTTAGGTTTAGGGCCCTTTACCTTCCGGTGTATGAGGAGATTTTTTGTTTCATCTTTGAGGACAGGAGTGGGAGTGCTTATTATGGGCAGATAAGGGTGAAACCCCCCTTTGTTTAGGGGACAGGGTTCCCTAAGAAACATAAGGAAAAAGGGACTCTGTTTTTTGTACATTTTAAAGAAATTTTTTTATGGAGAGTTTTATATACTTTTGTATGGAATAAAGAACATAGAATATCAAAAAGGAAAAGTCTGATTTTTAAAACGCAGAAAATAGGGAGAAGGATGAGTTGTTACAAGTCATTTTCCTCATATTAGTATCTACATTAACGTTAGGAGAGAAAAACTTTTTCTTCCTTTCTGTATACATTGAGCGGCGGACACGGAGTATCGAGTGGAGCAGGACCTGGAGAAAAATTGTACTTACACGCTCAGAGGCAAGAGGAGTACTGTGTGAGTAATGAGGAATATATGCTAATTTATATACTATTGTAATACTGCACAAGGAGAGATATATCTGTGTTTTATTGGAGGAGAATCAATTGGAGGATCAGAAAGGGAAAAGAATAATAGAATACCCTAGATACACAAGACATAAAAAATGTGAGTTAGTTACCTTACGATATTATCCATCTGAATAACAATATTGCACAAGGGCGATTCTTCTTCTTTTTATTTGAGGACCAGGATTGATGTGAAGTGTGACAAGTATAAATACAAGATAAAAAAAAGTTCTGGACAGTAAGGAGAGAGGAGGTGAACATCCAATTAAGCAGAGGAGGAAAAACAGAGGAGAATTGATGTGGATTGAGACAAAACATTGACACAAGATAGAGAAAGTGTGAGTGGGATACCTATAGGTATATGCACACCATATATAAATAACGGTACCACATGAGGGCATGTTTCCTTTGTTTTGAGGTCTTACCCCTTGACAGTAAGGAGAGAGGAGGCGAGCATTGGAGGAAGTGGAGAAAGACCCCATAGTCTGATATATTAACAAGAGAATGAAAGTGTGAGTAGGATAAGAGGAAGTGATTTCAGCTGTATTATCAATCCTACACAAGGATCTTTTTTTATCTATATTCCCTCCAAGGACTAAAGCGACCATAGGAGAGAAAGAAGGAAGAAGTAAGAGAATGTTGACAGATACAAGTGAAAGGAAAGGACGATATGGACTGCACCAGAATTGCATCCGGCAGGAAACAACGAGAAAAGAAAAACACAAACTTTAAAAACTGTAAGCGTGAACCCTTCTGACCTAGTTTTGTAATATTGCGCTAGACACTGCGAGAGTGAGCTACTCTTGCGGTGTGTCCAATTGGCTGGCGGCGTCTGGCTAAACAGTGAGGGGTCAATTGCTGCGCTGCAGCTGCTCTCACACAGACCGGAGATCAAAGTCAGGTAAGCAGACTTTTATTCTTTTCTGTTTTACTTTTTTGTTTCATTAATGTACATTGTCAGTTACATTAAAGACTCTGGGGCAGACTGTACAGAAGACAGGAAGTTCCGCCCCCTCTTCTCTTCAGTGAAAATGACAGCTGCTATGGCTAATTTTCACAGATAAGGAGAGGGAACGGATCCTCTTCTTATTTGTGCACCGGTGGACTTTGTCGGGTATGTTCTCTGATGGCACTGATTGGGCCTCTAAAGCCATCTGAATGGTTATCATCATTGTGCTGCTCATCTTTAAGCAGTTTTCCATATTTATGCAGACCCCTTCAACAACATATATTTTTTTGTTTACAAACAATTGTCCATATAAAACAATTCCCAAATTTTTATTCTGGTTCCCAGATAAAATTTGTCCAAACAAATATAAAATTGATTGTTAGAATGATTATACAAAATTCATAAACACACAATAAATCAATGAAATTAGTAATACAGCTGTTGTGAAGCAAAAAATAGTAACTTTAAAAAAAAAAAAATCAAAAAAACTGAATAGACTCTTTATTTAAACAGTGTTACTTGTAGTATATAGAGGAAGAAAAAAAACCATAAAATATATATTTTACATATATACATGTACAAAACTCTTTATACAACATATGCACATAATATATCAATATGCCAACTAAACTTTTTAAAATTAACATGCACATTTCTTATTTTAAATTAACTTCTGAATGGTTGTAATAGTTTAAATCAATTTCATGTAAAAAAGATGATTTATCCATAATAATCAATCAATAATTTTCAAGCAAAATCAGTTTCAGTACTTCTTCATAAACATAAAATTTGTTAAACATTGCAGATTTTTGTGGAAATTAACAAAGGCCCCTGGTTCACTGTAAATGCAATAAATCATTTCTAACATTTTAAACAGGTAAACATAACCTCTTAGCTGTCAATGTGTAGTTCTAAATCATGTTGCAGTCATGTAGATTCATTTGTTGCAGACGATACAAGGATCAATTTGTTTTGATGAGCTTCAACTGTATTTATTAAGG
This sequence comes from Limnodynastes dumerilii, assembly GCA_011038615.1. Classification (NCBI taxonomy): domain Eukaryota; kingdom Metazoa; phylum Chordata; class Amphibia; order Anura; family Limnodynastidae; genus Limnodynastes; species Limnodynastes dumerilii. Next base: position 1,293,441 of record WWET01000066.1, on the reverse strand, counting down.
AAAGGAAAAAGTAAATATTTCAGATGCATAGTACAATAATCCATAGCTTATCGCTGTACTGCTTGCAACTGTTTAATTGGTTCAATTGGTTGTTACATAAGACAACTGAGTCTTCCAGAAGTAAAGGGTATAAACAGGTGTTTATTTTACATTTTTGTTGCTAAGTGAACTGTAAACTATGAATGGTTTATCTCTTTGAGCTATATTTGCTATGACTTAAGATCTTTGAAAAAAATCAAATGGATACAGGTCAGATGATCTTTTCACTATAAAGTACCTATTATTACAACACATATGAGGAAGGTGCCAATAAGTTAATACTTAAATGTAACTCCATTTTGTATTCAGTATCCATTTTGTTCTTATTGCTTTTGCTTAAAATGAAACCCAAGTGCTGAATTTCTTGTTAAACAATTTGTTACAAAAAATGATAGATTGCATAGATGTTCTTATGGTCAGCCTACCTTCCTGTTGGCCTTTGCAAGAACAGAAGCTTCAGAAAACAGTTGCTTCTGCCCTGTAGAATGTCTAGACAAACGTTTTTTGCGGTTAAGTGCATCTGGTTGTTTGTGCAAAAGTGTTATTTTGAATTATGATTGGTGCAGCAGAGGGAGGTGACCCGCTGCCCATGCTATTTTGGCTAATAAATATCTGTGCTGTATTGCAATAAAGCAGAGAACCTACCACTGGATATAACTACTATGTCTGTGTCAGCAGTACTTCTCTCGGCCGGCCTAATCTTTTATTTCCACAGGAGTGTCTATTATACCAGAATAGCAGTAAACAAGAAGTTAATAGGACTCACCTGAGTCCACGGGTGGGATACCCCTAACATTTCTTGGTGCCGAAATCCTGGGAGGCTGATGACCGGACAGGGGTGCATCTAGAACCGTCCAACGGCTGACAACTCCCAACTACACAAATCCATACAGTAAGCTATTTTTGTGTCAGGCACTTTTAGCCAAAAATATGCTTCGTACTTGAGATTTGTCTGTCGGATGGTATGTCACCCCTTTTCCTGTATACACGCTTCTCGTAACCCTGTCTGTTCACCTGGTATATTACTTATTATTTGATTATTTTCAGTCTAATTATATTTTACAAAAATATGGTCCTTTCCTCTGTTCGGGGCATCATTGGTTGTATTGTATTCATTGCAATTTTGTTGATCTGTTGTGTTTGGTGTCTGAGATTTGGTGTTAAATCTTGTCTTGAAGAAACAGTCTTTCTTAGTTCTTTGGTTTAAAATTTGACTCCTCACTCATTGAAATGATATGATTGATTCTAACAGTTACGTAGAATTGAAACGAAAAGAAGTTACGTTCTTTTTGGTTTGAATACTTGGTATAGAGAAAGTATTCAAAAGAGGTAATTTTGGTAACTTTGATGGTAGTTTCGATGTAAAGAAATGGAAGGACTTTAGGTCCAACCATAAGAAGAGGATTAATAAACATAATCTTGCTGATGTTGTTCATATGTGGATTGTAATGAGTGAGGAACAAATGAAAATAGAGGAGGAAGAACAAAACAAAAGACAGGCAGAATTTACAATGTATAATTCTCCCACGTGTTATATACCACCCAAAGCACTCCTTGCACCTCCGCCTTATAATAATCCTATTGTAATAGGAGGTGTAGGGGGCTCAGCAGGAGGGGCGGCTAACGTGGCCACTTCTGCCAGCGCACCGATGACCCCTCACAAAAACTCTGTGATTTTAGATCCCGCTTCTACCCCAATCCCAACGCAGTATAGTGAATTATATAAAGATTTACAATATAAACGGTGTTCTAAATGTGGTGATGAATATCTTGGTACGTTTTGCAGCCCATGTTTATTATTAAGTAATTTGCAAAGTTATAACAACCCTGGTCTTAAAGAAAAAATTCTAGTCAGAATTAAGTGCAGATTCAGATGAAGAGATGACATTGTCCCCTGTTGTTGTGGCCCCTGTTAGAGATATTCACCAATATGGCTAACCAGTGGGTATCACTCCCCTATCATATCCCTTTCACCATGATGGAACTAACGACCATATTGGAGAAATGTCCCGACCCCTACAAAGCCCCGGGAAAATTTGCAGAACATGCCACTACAATGCAGCAAATACACAGGGCTACTTGGAGTGATTTGGTAAATGTCAGTAGGAATAAATTGATGTCTAATGATTTGCATGAAATTACCAATTACAATTAAAATCAAGGGGGTGATGGTTATGAACCATTTAATGCTATTCCAGATAACAAAATACTGAGGATAGTGGTGAGCAATTTCTGAGGCGGCTCAGAAAGTGGGTCACGGCTAGAAAAGCAAAAGGTCCTGAAGATTTGGGACCACAAGGGTCTAAACATTGTGAACCGTACTTGCATGAGATGACTGAGTATATCAGGAATGAAGGTTTAAATCCAATTGTGGAAGGAGCAGGGAAAAGGTTGTTGAGATTAAAATATATGCAGGGATTATGTCCTTCATTAGCAGAAGCTCTTAAAAAGACGTGCCCTGCATATAAAACTCTCCCTCTAGATCAATTGTTAGAGACCTTAGAAGGTCTAGAGGAGCAAGAGGCAGAAAAGAAAGAGAAGGCAGGACGAAAGGTGTATGTTGTAAACACTGGTAAGCCCCGTGATGGTAAGAAACCTTGGATTAGTGCACAATCCGGGGTTTGCTTTGAATGTGGTAAAAAGGGTCACATGCAGCGTGACTGCCGCGAGTGGAAAAATAAGCAGCAGGAACAGAATAGGAATAGGGGGGCACCAAAACCAGCACCTGCTGATTTCTCTTCTGATTGAAACATAGGCACTCCTGTCCTTACCTCCTATGTCTCTCCCCCTGACCCATTGTCTGTTACAGAAAAGTATGTCACTCTTACTGTACCAGGGGGGAGGGATGTTAAATGTCTTGTATATACAGGCCAATCACTATTAAGAGAGGAGGATGTAACACCTCAAATGTATACTAAAAGGAAAGTTAAAGCTACTGGGTTGACAGGGGCTCCTGTCACCTTAAGAAAAACTAAAACTTTATCTGTACAAGTAGCAAATCATCCAAAAGAGGTTCCAGTTGAATTTATTGTCAGCTCTACTTGCCCTGTCAATTTGTTAGGTGCTGATGTATTATCTAAACTGCAAGCCTCTATTAAGTATACTCCGAATGGTATTGTTTTCTTCACACCTCTGACCACTGATCAATGCTCCCAAGTTGCTGGAGCAGTGCTTTTCTTTCTTAGTACAACCAACGGCAAAGAAGGAAAACTCCATCAGGATCACTGCACTGTAGAAGACTGGTTTGAACTAGGAATCCCTGTCAAACTCTGGACAACAGGATAGACTGATGTTGGACGATAAAAAGTACAACCAGTGAGTCTGCACATGAAAGCAAACACTTTTCCTATTTCAGTTCGCCAGTATCCACTCAGTTCACAACAAAAAGACGCTCTCACTGTACTGGTCAAGGACCTGGAAAGCCATGGGATAATATATAAGTACAAAAGTTGTTTTTCTTGGACATTGTATCTCACAATGTACTAGGCATCTCACAAGTGACAGAACAAAAGCAATCATGGAAGCATCCATGCCAAAGACTGTGTCACAGTACCGTGCTTTCATTGGACTCACTGGGTACGTTAGAGAATGGGTACTAGGAGCATCACTTCTCCTGCAACCATCCTATGATGCCACCAAGAAGCAAGCAACTGAGGATTAAATATCCCTAGAGAAATGCCAAGAATCAGTACAACTCATCAAAAAGGCTATCTGCTCCGCACCAGCTCTGGGACTCCCAGACTACGGTAAGCCTTTCAATCTCTTTTTCCATGAAACACAGAACCACGCCATGGGAGTGCTAACTCAGGACCATGGAGGAAAGCAAAGACCAATCGCCTACTACTCCACATCTCTGGACAATGTGATAAAAGGATCACCTACCTGCGTCAAGTCTGTAGCAGCTGCAGCAATACTGAAGGATAAGTGTGCTGATGTTGTGCTGGATCATCCACCCATAATCCAGGTACCCCATGCTGTAACTAAAATTCTCAACCAGGCTTCTACCAAGCATCTCTCTGCAGCCCGTCTCACGAAGCACGAAGTTGCCCTCCTCAGTGCCAGCAACGTGACCATCAAAAGATGCACGGTCCTTAACACGGCTACTCTACTCCCGGTTGATGTTGTACTTAACGGTACAAAAGGAGGGAGTGACAGTGACAACGAAGAAGAACATGACTGCTTATCCCTAATGGAACTTGAGGTAAAGCCTTCATGGAACCTGTCTGAAGAACCGTTACATAACCCAGATTTTTCTTTTTTCGTTGATGGGTCAAGCTATTTTGTTTATGGCAAATGGTACACAGGCTACGCTGTTGTCACTCTCCATGAGGTCATCGAAGCTGAACCCCTCCCTCCAGAACAATCTGCACAAGCAGCAGAACTAATGGCACTGGCAAGAGCATTGGAACTGGCAGAGGGACAGACGGTAAATGTTTACATGGACTGTGGTTATGGCTGGGGCATTGCACACGACTACTTTGCAATCTGGAAAGAAAGAAAACTTTGTAACCAGCACCAGACAAGCGGTCAGGAATGGTGAACTGATACACAGACTGACCAGAGCATTCCAGATACCAAAAGCAACGGCGATACTGAAAGTAAAGGCACATACACAAGGCAAGAGTGAAGAAGAAAGAGGAAACGCCTTTGCAGACGAACAAGCCATGAATGCAGCTGTAAAGCAACTACCGGTAATCTACATTCTTCAGCCAACAGTTCCAGAGCAACCTGACCTAAAGACTTTGCAGCTCATGCAGCAACAAGCATCTGAGGAAGAAAAGAAGGCCTGGCAAAAGATGGGAGCCATAGAATCGTCTACAGGACTTTGGCAGAAAGGTGAACAACTGTGTCTCCCTAGGGCTCTCTATTCTCCTATGTTACAGGTTGCTCATTGACCAGACCACAAAGGCAAAGGACATATGACTTTACAAGACCATTGGATAGCTTCCAAGACCATTGGATAGCTCAAGGATTCTACGTGGCAGCTAAGCTGTACTGTGATCAGTGTTGGGTGTGTGCGGAAAACAATCCAGGTAGGAGAACAAGAACACATATGGGTAATATACCCAAAGCGTTATTCCCCTTTCAAAGATTACAAATTGATTACATACAAATGCCAAAATGTGGTACATATGAATATATTTTGGTATGTACTGATATCTTCAGCAGGTGGCCTGAAGCATGGCCGATTGCAAAAGCTAATGCGACAACTGCAGCGAAGAAAATCATTTCTGAAGTGGTATGCAGGTATGGAGTACCAGAGGTAATTGAATCAGATCGAGGTACCCATTTTACAGGTGAAATCATGCAGCTAATCATGAAAGATATTGGAATAACACAGGTATTCCACACCCCCCTATAGGCCACAGGCTAGTGGGAGGGTGGAAAGACTAAATGGCACCCTAAAGTTAAAAATACAGAAAGCTATGGCAGAAACAGCTAGGACTTGGTCTAGGTCTACTAGGTCTTCCCTTAGCCCTATTTGCGGTAAGGACCACCCCGGGGAAGGAGACAGGTTATTCCCCCTATGAGGTTTTGTTTGATGCTCATACATATATGATATATACATATCATATGTAAAGTCTCTTACCGATTTTTTGTCTAACACTCACTCACAGGTACAATCCTCTCAAACTGATGATGAGAGTTTGCAACCACATGGTTTGCAGATTGGTGACTGGGTCTACTTGAAAGTACATGTGAGGAAGGCCCTGGAACCAAGTGCTGTTGACCACGCCCACTTCAGTAAAACTGAAAGAGAGAGATTCTTGGGTCCACGCATCCCATTGCAAAAAGACAAAGATAACAATTGAACCGCCCAAAGATGACTAAAGGAATTATATTTCTTACCCTGTTATATATGATCAGCGCATGTGTAAGACAGACTAAAATAGGGGCAGAGGCAAAATGAGGGTTCCCAGAAAAATTGTGATTCCCAAGTGCATGTGTAAATACTGTGCTACCCCACCAGAAGAAAGATTGCAGGTTTAATCTTGCTGTTCTATGTACTAATCAAAGTATTTTTCTGTTGCTTTTCATGTATAACCAAGAGGATCTCAAAAGCGGGCAAATCATATAACCACAAGAGTTCAAAGAAAAAGATGTACAAAACTCTGAGGCATGTTTTTACCTGATACTGAGGATCAATTTGTTTTGATGAGCTTCAACTGTATTTATTAAGGAAAGGAAAAAGTAAATATTTCAGATGCATAGTACAATAATCCATAGCTTATCGCTGTACTGCTTGCAACTGTTTAATTGGTTCAATTGGTTGTTACATAAGACAACTGAGTCTTCCAGAAGTAAAGGGTATAAACAGGTGTTTATTTTACATTTTTGTTGCTAAGTGAACTGTAAACTATGAATGGTTTATCTCTTTGAGCTATATTTGCTATGACTTAAGATCTTTGAAAAAAATCAAATGGATACAGGTCAGATGATCTTTTCACTATAAAGTACCTATTATTACAACACATATGAGGAAGGTGCCAATAAGTTAATACTTAAATGTAACTCCATTTTGTATTCAGTATCCATTTTGTTTTAATTGCTTTTGCTTAAAATGAAACCCAAGTGCTGAATTTCTTGTTAAACAATTTGTTACAAAAAATGACAGGTTGCATAGATGTTCTTGTGGTTAGCCTACCTTCCTGTTGGCCTTTGCAAGAACAGAAGCTTCAGGAAACAGTCGCATCTGCCCTGCAGAATGTCTAGACAAACGGTTTTTGCGGTTAAGCGCATCTGGTTGTTTGGGCAAAAGTGTTATTTTGAAATACAATGGGTGCAGCAGAGGGAGGTGACCCGCTGCCCATGCAATTTTGGCTAATAAATATCTGTGCTGTATTGCAATAAAGCAGAGAACCTACCACTGGATACAACTACTATGTCTGTGTCAGAAGTACTTCTCTCGGCCGGCCTAATCTTTTATTTTCACAGGAGTGTCTATTATACCAGAATAGCAGTGAACAAGAAGTTAATAGGACTCACCTGAGTCCACGGGTAGGATACCCCTAACACATACCTATAAGTTCCTATAATTATCTAATGTTGTGTACACTAAAGAAAGTCTTATTCATAGGGAGATCAATAATGGCGCTGGGTATGCTTATTCCTGACTTACAATATACTTCTCTGCATACCTACAGGGTAAAGGGGAAACTGTTCAGACATTGCAGAATGCACATTACGTGTAATTGAATCTTTGTTAGGGTAATGAATGGTTTATAAATAACCAATACTACCATCTATTTATGATATAAAAATATTTATATATTGATTTACCATTGGTTTATCATTCCATTGCTAATCCTCGTGCTTTTTCTGCCAGCTCTTGTCTAATTTCATTGTGTTTTTTAAGGTTTTGAACTTCATGTGGAAAATTAGTATCCCACACAGAAAGAAAACACTGAATTTCTGCAACAGAACAAGAACAGAAGAAAAGAAAACATTATGGTCTACATTAATCATGAAAGCATATTTGTTGTTGCTACACTGGGATGGCAACATTTTTGTTTTATTTTTACTATTTTACTGTATGTTTTATAGCAACTTGGTGTTACCTGAGTGCTGGGCATGGGAAAATCTGCTATATTAAGATGTGTTATGAGCCGCCATTTATTTTTATCAGATACCTTGTCAATATCCCTTTGGATTAGTAAAAAGGGTTCAGGATCTCTCTGGATTTAGATGAATAATAAATTAAGACAAAAGAACGTCTGGGGAGTTATTTTAAAATAACTTTGCTATATAACAATGAACACAGAAGGGTGGTTCTACTCTAGGACATAAGTTTTATTGTGTGACCTGTTCCCCATAATAAATCCAGCCATGGTGTTTGCTAGCTTGGAATGCTTGGGGAGACTCCTCTAGCAGAAAGGAGAAGGGATGCACTTTAGTTTAATTAGGTATTTAGACCTGTTACATTACAGAGTTGCAGCTCATCTCATACATCTTTCTAATTTTAACAAACACCTGTTATAATAGATATCTGGATTTACACACACATCTAGAAGTTAAACTATCCACTTATTTTCCATGCAAACTCTGGACACAGCCTTATATATTTATATACAAAACACATTTTGTATTATGAGGCTTTTGTGGTTAACATTCAGATTGCACAGCATTTAAATATTATACTAAGCAAGACTAAAAAAAGAACCTTGTGTGCTAATATTAAACCTAAAAGTTTAATCTTAAAGTTGTCACAAATACTTCATAGAAAAAGTATTACTCTAAGTTTTTTTCTCTAAATACACAAATATACCTTTATGTGGTGTGCAACGGCATCCTAAAACAAGCAGGACATTCTTTACACTTCCTTTATCTACAACAAGAAAAGATAAATAAATAATTAAAAGGCAAAATTTTATATGATGCTAGATCCCAAAATATATCAAGAGCACCGTTTAAGCTGGCCATACTCTGCATGTTAACATTACTGTTTATATGCAAGAAAGAGGCAATGAAAGCCCTTCAACAGAGTATACAATTATAACATAGCTTTTATTAATTGTACTTTTAAATTATGTGTGTGGGCAGGAATTCTTGCAAATGAAATCCAAGCTTAAAAAAATTATTAATTTATAAATTGACAAATTTAAAGATCTGTAAGGATCTGTTAACCACTGATTCATATTGTTCTGGAGAGGAAATATTTATACCAAATAAAAATAAAATACTAAAACCAATACATAATAAAAACTTTTGTATTTTTATGACCTACCAAGCTGAGTTGGAACCATGCATCGAATAGAGTCACAGAAACTAGAAATTATTCGTATTGGTCGTCGAGTTGATAGATCAATAAGCAAAATGTGTCCTCCACCAGTCCCCACCCACAGAGCTGTGTTTTTTTGCAGAAACATTGCCTTTACTCGAGCAGTGTAAGAATCATCTTTCTTTAATTTTCTTTGCTTCCCAATTTCTTCTCTAAAACACACAAATAGTAATTTGACAAAAATGTTGGTTATAAAGAGAATACATAATAGTATAGTATAAATGAAAATATAAAATAAATGAAATTACAGATATAAAACAAGCATATAACAATTAAACTAACACATGGAAATTGTAGAAATAATGATAAGAAAGGAAAGTTATTTACTTTAAGAATTGAGCACAGTCAAGCACTTCACACAGTTTTTCAGCCTTTTTATCCCAAATCTCCACATATGGGCTGTACTTTTTTGCCACATAGATGTATTTGTCAACTGCTATGGAAGTGATATTGGAATCACTCAATGATCCATGTGAAAATCTACAATAAAAAAATATTAGAAATTCTAAAACTCAAGAAATGAAAGACAAATATGAAACCTTTTTAATGACCTGCATTCCTTGGCTAATTGCTTCCAACCAGATTCCTTGACTTTGTGAGCCTTGTTAATTTAATAAAACTTTGGTAACTTTGCTTGGTGTACTTGTACTCCTGCATTAATACATTACAGCATGTAAGTCAGACCTGGATTTCAAGCCAATCTAATTCCCTCCCTACAATACTCCCTAAGTGACTTAGTTAAGTTAATGTTAAATATATTCACGTCTTTTATTTTTAATAGATATGTCACTTACTCATGCAATAAATAAAGAATATTTAAATGTATTTTGTAGGTGTTTATTGTGTAGAAATTTAATAGATATGCCCACATCAACAAAGGTTTACAGTATATTTTTTTGGAGGCACAGTGCTGTTGAAATGCAACAAAGGCACAGATATATGGCAATTTTAATGCATACTCTCCAAATTAGCAGATACAGATAGATTAGATATTATATATACCTATATGTGTAAATGTGTATGTATGTGTGTGCATATACATGAGGATAGATTGTTCTGCATGTATGTTATGTATGTGTGTTATGTATGCATGTATGTTATGTGTGTCAGTGTTATGTATGTAAGTTATACATGTGTATGTATGTGTGACATACAAGTTACATTATGTAAGTGTTGTGTGTGCGTAAGTTTGTGGCATACAAGTTGTGTTGTATGAGAGTGTTATGCATGTTTGTTATGTGTGTGGTACACAAGGAGTGTTGTGTGTAATGGTTATGTATACATGTTTTGTGTGTGCGAGTGTAGATATATACTATATTATATATACCTAGAAGTGTGTGTGTGTGTGTGTGTAGCATTCATACTCACAGCACAGCAGTTTTTGTGTCAATAGTCTTTTGAATGGAAAAATCACTGGCAAGAGAGAATATTTTTGTCCCACAGATGCCCCAGACAGCAGTCTTCTCAGATGAGTAAGTTGAGTCACACAAGCACATTACTGGAGTACTAATATTGCCAACATTTAGCACTTTCACAGGGGCGACACTGTTACACTATTTAAAAAAATGAAAAACAAAAATTCAATAGGTTCAAAGCAGTTCTAGGAGAAAGAGAACAGGGAAATTGATATTTCAGCACACTCTTCTAATCACCCCCTTCCCCCACTACAGCGCAGTAATGAATTAAAGGGTAACCTATATTAAGATATATTAAAAACTACAAATATTAAAATCAAAAGGAAGAAAGGGGGGTAAAAGATACTAAAAGAAGTGAATTAATCCAGCTCTCCCAAAATAATAACTCCAGTTAGAACATAAGCAAATGTGTATATATAATGCTAACACAATATAGAGATGGTAAATAACTGTTCTCTGAGCAATGGTACAGGGCAAGTTCCTGAACTACAAGTCAAAATAAATACGAATCTATTCTGTGTAAATTAAAAAACTCAGGGCCAGATTTACTAATTTGCAGAAAAGGAAAAGTTTATATGATGCCCATAGCAACCAATCAGTTCCTAGCTCTTACTTTCCTTTTATATATAAGAAAATTTAAGATGGAATCTGGTTGGGTGCTATGGGCAACATCTCCATCTTTTGTACACCCAAACCCTAGGAGAGTTCAAAGAGAAATGGAGACAAAATACACTTGTGAGTGAACGAGTGGGAGCACAGTGTCCCCCAGATGGGATAAACCAAAGAGGTCCTATCGAAGCTGATAACTTTCCTGCCAAAGAACTAACAAAGAATTGGATTTGCTAATTTGTGCCGTTGCACTTAACGCTTAAGACTCTATCCACGTCCAGGGTGAGCAAGCTAAGCTGGTCATCTTTTGAAAGCCTCGATGAGACCATAACCTGAAAGGCTGGAAGGGGAATTTATTGATTAATATGGAATCCTGGAAAGCAAATTAGGATGGAAAGATAGGACTGTGTGAAAATAAATACAAATGAATACTAGAAGAGTAATCTAAAAACAGCTTCCTCAAAAAAAGGCCCAAATCCAAAGACCACTTGAAAGAAACAGAGACCCCTATTCTATTTCCCACGTGGAACCTACTTCTAATAGGTCCCCAAAAAACAGATTATAATAGACTATAAGAACTTGTACACACACACAAAAAAAAATCATAAATAAAATAATTAAATAAATAATAATAATAATAAAAAAGTTTCATACTTCCCATCAGGAGGATTCATTCATGAGATTTCTGCACACCGGGAATCTATTTATAACTTCAGAGAGTGTGAGAATGTCCCAGTTACATGTCCCTAATTATAAACAGACCTCATGGCCAGCAGAAATCTCATTCAGTGTGGAACGGTCTTGCTTGCAGCTGCTAATGGGGGTTTTCCCAAGTCATTCTTACGGATTAAATGGTTACAAGACTGAGCAATTAAATAGGAAAAGGGTTTAGGCAATGTTAGCGTTATCTCTTGCAAAAGAATAGAGCGATGTCAACATCGTGCCCAAAATATATGCACATTAGCCAACATTACACCCAAAGCCTACATTGGAGAATAGAATCTGGCCCTGACAGTAAGAGGGGGTTGGAGAGAGAAGAAGGTTCTTCCTAGCAATTTTTAACTGCCCAGCTCCACAGTGTCTCCTCCAAACTCACAGTAAAAGTGTCCCGTAGAAGTATATAATAAAATTTAAACCTGCTTAAAAAGAGATTCATTTAATAATAGGAAAAGATTCTTGACTCATACAAACATATTTTCTTTTTTTGTTTCTTCTACTTACCTTTATTGCAGTATCTTCAAAAATTGCAATAATTCCATTTGCTGTACCAACCAGGAGAAAATATTTTTTCTGGCTAAAACAAACCACAAAACAAAATTATATATATATATATATATATATATGGAAAACACTGACTTACTGGTATAATGAAGCTATTATTATGGTAGATTCACAGTAATCTTCCAATATACAGCTCCTCAGTGTTTCTTGACATGTGTGTTTGGAAGTTTAAAGGATATTTTCAGTGGTACATAAATAGGGAGTGAATACCAGAAGCCATAAGCACAGAAAGCACTCCACTGCGCATGGATACAAGTAGAAATTCCTTCTGAGCTGCTTCTGTAATAGGAATCTATGCAAGTCATTTAATATTCTCTTATATACCTATTATATCAGTATAAATGAGAGAATCCTACAAACAGCATTCAGTAAGCATAACACGCACACAGATTTTGATACATATCTATACAATTAGGATGCATTTTATTTTTGTTTTCAATATGTATTTCTGTTGATATATAATATTCATGCAAAACGTTATAATAGTTATTTACTCTAGTTGGTGGATATTGGGATTATTATCTTTCTTTTTCACATAGGCACATAGCACTTTCTTTTGGGGAAAAGGGGATTTCATACCTCTGCCTAATAACAGGAGTATAAAACAAGCACGTAATAGAATCTGACATTTTCTGAAGGCTATGTTTTGTTTTCAGATTCTCTGTATTGGCAACCACTATATCACCAGACTGTGTTCCTGCTAAAATCCACGGTTGCCTTTCCTCAGGTAGATTTACAAGTGCGAGGCACAAGATTCTACTGTCACAAAAGTCCTACAAACAAGGAACAAAAAACATTTGGAGGGTATTAAAATAAAAATGGCAGTATGTAACAAAGTAGCATGTAAAACAAGTCATAAATAATAAAACCAACAAAAAGTCAGCAACATAAATATAAATAATCGTTTTCATTTCAAAACAAAAATATATTAATTTATTGTCTAATGGTAGCGGTAATTCAACAAAAGAGAACAGAATGTTTTGATCATCCTTACTGAGGCAATATAAAATTACAATGACTATACATTTATCCTTGTTGACAGCAAAATTACCTCACATGTATGTCCACCTTTTATAATATTTAGACAGGATATTTGGCCTTTGTCACTACTGCCACTTCCAACCCAAACATTAGCATTCTTAAAACGTGGACTGGCAGCAACCAGGCACTCTGCTGTTAAAAGACTTGGTATTACAAGATTCCTCATTAAACACAGAAGTTCTGCGGAGTTTAAGATATCATAGACCTGGAGAATATAGAAGTAAAGGTCATTTATGATATGAAACAATAAGTGTTAAAAATTAAGTTTGTACGTATTTTCTATTATTTCTAAAGTAAATATATGAGGATGTTAAAACAATATTAAATTTTTTGTAGACTCCCTGTCTTTCCTTTTTCAGTGCCAATACCAACAGTTCATAAGTAAAAGCAAACACATTTTGAAACATGACCTGCAGGCATTCTAGATAAATTATAACTAAACATATGAGAAGGTTAAAAGTTCATTTTTCTTCTTGCTAGTAGTTTATTACAATAATGACAAAATAAAAAGAGCATTGTTATCATTTAGCAAAAAAGTCAACTACCAAATAATCAATATTTCTCCTTTATAGGCTTTGCAATACCTTGCCAATGATAAGAAAGAGAAAATGTCTATACAATGTATTAACCAGTATTGGTTAATTCAAAACTTATTATTTTTAGAGTTTATTGCACTGTAATTTTCTAAATATATTAATAACATTTAAATATTATGGTTACATTAGATTAGACATGCAGGATATACGATTCTATTAGATTAGACATACAAGACATAAAATTAACAACATTTTAAAATAGAACTGACTAACTAGGTAAAATAAAATAAATACAATAACAAGAATTTTGAAGAATGTGAAAATAAGGTCCTATTTAAGAGTTGCAGTTGCTAAAGGTAAATGTCCTGGCTTAACTTAATACCTGTTATAGCAGTTAAACCTTAAGCAATGCCATTAGTTCCCTTTCTCATACAGACAGATTTCAGATCAAACTCCTCCCCTATAAATCCCCCATAAGGAACCCCAATGAGTGTTAGCTTTCTTATATTTCCCTTTTTATTAGGCCATAGAAAAAGTAATCCATAAATAAAAATACGTTTATGCCATCCATTCAGGAAACAACACTACTTCAATCAACATTAATCTTTAACAACATATCTACCAGGGAATTTATACCCACTGCTGCTAACTAAAACTGCAGAAATGAGTATAAGAACTGAAAAGCGTAGCACACATTTTTACACTTTTTATTTTTAGAAATATCCTAGTTTAGGTCTTAAAATTAATGATGTAATAAAATCATAAAACCTATATAAATTTAAGCTAGGAAGCTTGTTGATCATAAATAAATTATATATTATCCGAAAGTTTCCATTCTGCAAGTTTCCTTTCTGTACCATTCTATTTAATTTAGTCACCTCTTAAATATAACTTGCATTAAAGGAAGGAAAGTATGTGGATGATTGACATTTAAATATAACTTGCTTAATAGGAAGGAAAGCACGTGGATGATCATTTATATGTAAAATACATCATTTCAGAGATTTGAAATGTAATTTTGTATGTACCCGCAGACAGAAAGGGTGAGCTCTGGACGCTGCTGGTGTAACTTGCTGCCTTTGCCGGGGCTGAACATAAATTGAGGGGCAAGTTTGCCAGGACACAAGTTCCGAGTCTCACTCCCTCTTTGGGAGTTCTTTTTATCTGATTTATCATATACAGGTGAAACTCGAAAAAATTTGAATATCGTTCAATTATTTCAGTAATTCAACTTAAAAGGTGAAACTAATATATTATATAGACTCATTACATGCAAAGTGAGATATTTCAAGCCTTTATTGGTTTTAATTTTGTTGATTATGGCTTACAGCTTATGAGAACCCCAAAAGCAAAATTTCACAAAATTAGTATAATCATGCATATGTACTCAGTACTTGGTAGATGCTATCATGTTATGGAAACTTCATACTGGACTTCAAGTATCTGGGATTGTGTGCATCTCCATTCTTCCACTAGACTCTAGGACCTTGGTTTTCAAATGAGATGCAAAATTTTGCTCTCATCAGAAAAGAGGACTTTGGACCACTGAGCAACAGACCAGTTCTTTCTTTCTTTAGCCCAGGCAAGATGCTTTTGATGTTGTTTGTTGTTCAGGAGCGGATTGACAAGAGGATACGCCATTTGAAGCCCATGTCCAGGATCCATCTGTGTAGGGTGGCTCTTGATGCACTAACTACAACTTCAGTTCACTCCTTGTGCAGCTCACCCACACTTTTGAATTGCCCTTTCCTGACAATCTGCTCCAGGCTGAGTTCATCCCTGCTGCTTGTGCACCTTTTTCTTCCACACTTTGCCCTTCCACTTAACTTTCTATTAATGTGCTTTGATACAGCACTTTGAGAACATCCAACTTCTTCTGCAATTTCTTTTTGAGGCTTTCCCTAATTGTGGAGAGTGTCAATGATGGATTTCTGCACAACTGTCAGGTCAGCAGTCTTTCCTATGATGGTGAATTCTACTGATCCAGACCGAGAGAACATTTAAAGGCTCAGGAACCCTTTTCAGGTGTTTTGGAATAATTTGATGATTAGAGTGTGACACTTTGAGCCAACAATATTTAACCTTGTCACGTTATTCTATTTTTGTGAGATTTTGATTTTGGGGTTTTCATAAGCTGTAAGCCATAATCATCAAAATTAATACAAATAAAGGCTTGAAATATCTCACTTTGCATGTAATGAGTCTATATAATATATTAGTTTCACCTTTTAAGTTGAATTACTGAAATAAATGAACTTTTGCGCGATATTCTAATTTTTCGAGTTTCACCTGTATAAACCAAATATGCAGCCCTTAAAGTGCAAAAAGTGCAATGTACTACATGCAAATATATAAAAATGTATAAAATAGGTGATCAGCCCATATAAAGTGCATATATTAGATAGCTAACTCTAAATTGTAGAGTTGGCAATTAGTGTGTTTCCAACTGCATAAAAAAAATTAAACCAACAGATCCAATAATAATACAAATTTATTACTAAAGGATAATACATTAATAATAAATCTGTAATTAAAAATTAACATAATTACATTTCTTAAATTATGAAGTATATAGCTGAAATAATCTAAATATGTATATTGTGAGGCATACAATCTTACAGTGCAAAAGGTGCCATATACAAATTATATAAATATATCTATATATATATAAAAGACATCACACTTCATAAGCATGCGCAGTAGCATCCTCTCACGCCACTACTGCGTATGCTGGGAGCAGAATACTTGCTGCCCGAGTCCCCCACTATCTTCCTCCAGCAATTCAGCTTTCCCTCACCATATCCTCCTCTTCCCGCTGCCCCATTCAGGCTGGGTGACCCTGGCATGGGGTGACAGTGCGCCGACACAGGCGTGCTCCCGGCGGATCCCCCCGCGCCCCTTCCTCCCTCCTTTGGCCACTCCTCCAGGTGGCAACGCTGAGAGGAGACCGGGGACAGCTCTTCACCCACCTGACGTCACCTGGCTTCCCGGGGCCAATCACCGCTGCTCACTGCCGCTCACCACAGTCATGTCACACACCTCCGCACTCCGACACACACACTACACAGTGTCACACACACAGATACATAATACACAGTGTCACACACACACTACACAGTGTCACACACACAGATACATAATACACAGTGTCACACACACACTACACAGTGTCACACACACAGATACATAATACACAGTGTCACACACACACTACACAGTGTCACACACACAGATACATAATACACAGTGTCACACACACACTACACAGTGTCACACACACAGATACATAATACACAGTGTCACACACACACTACACAGTGTCACACACACAGATACATAATACACAGTGTCACACACACACTACACAGTGTCACACACACAGATACATAATACACAGTGTCACACACACACTACACAGTGTCACACACACAGATACATAATACACAGTGTCACACACACACTACACAGTGTCACACACACAGATACATAATACACAGTGTCACACACACACTACACAGTGTCACACACACAGATACATAATACACAGTGTCACACACACACTACACAGTGTCACACACACAGATACATAATACACAGTGTCACACACACACTACACAGTGTCACACACACAGATACATAATACACAGTGTCACACACACACTACACAGTGTCACACACACAGATACATAATACACAGTGTCACACACACACTACACAGTGTCACACACACAGATACATAATACACAGTGTCACACACACACTAATATATATATTTCATTAGAGTGCCTGGTAAATTTTGGTATTTTACGATCTTACACAAAAATACTAATTTTAGACAAATAAAACAAAGCTTTTCAAGTATACAAATTAAAATTTTGCCTATTTAAAGATCCACATATAATATGTTCCATAATTAACAGTTACCAGGCAATTTTCCATTGATTGCCAATTCATCAAATTCATTTGGAAACTTTAATCCTTCATCCATTCTAGCTCCAGCTGTCAAGATATCATATAACAGTAATCCAAAGGAATAGACATCAGCCTGCTGATTGTAAATAACATTCCCCCTTGCAACTTCAGGTGCTCTGAATCCTACAAAAAAACCCCAAAACAATAAAATAAGCAAAATGTACCACAATATGCACTATTCTGCAGTTAATGTTTCAGAAGCTGCTACACATCACTCCACATTACAGCCTATGGTTTAACTAAGTAATTGTTCATATATAATACAAAATGAGCAATGCTTAAAGACTTACAAGCAATCGTCTTTCCAAAAAAACACAAAAATCTTTATTTAAAATTACCTCATATCACAGCATACCTTATATCACAACTTATATCACAACTGAAGAATGGTTTCATTTCAATGCAGGGTATTTAATGCAAGGTATTCAATGCAAGGTATTTAAAAATCATTTTCATTGGAATAATACTAAATTTCAAAAATTGTTAATTATCAGAATAACCATCTCTTAAAAATATCTAGTAGCTCTTCCCGCACTACTGGATAAATTGGAAGAATACAGGAGTGTCTCTGGTTTGAGAAATACCCTCGACAAATCAGTTGCTTTAGATTCAGGGGGTATCATCAGCCAGCTTGGAGCTATTCTGTGTCATTTCAATGGGCAAGGGGTCAGATTACTTACCTAGGTGTACAGGTGACGAAAAATCCTGCCTCCCTGTATACTGCATATATCTTTAGAATTCTTACAAATTAGGAAACTCATCTTAAGGGATGTTGTTGTATCTCTCCTATTTGGGTTGTGCCAGCTTGCTTAAGATGATGTCAGTCCCTAGTATTCTCTATATATTGCAATCTCTATATATTGCAATCTTTACCTATACTCCTCACACAATCTGATCTCAAACAACTGAATGGTCTTTTCTGTAAATTCATTTGGAAGGACGGAAGACTGTGTATTAGTCTTTGAAACTTCAACAAACAAAGGCCAATGGCGGATTACATTTTCCAGACCTAAAACACTATAACCGTGCAGAAATCAGAAACCTCAATTTACACTATCACATCACTGGAAGAAAATTTTCTTATGAATTTAGATCTGGTTTCACTTTTACACCTCCATGACCAGGAGATTGATTCCTCGCTACGAGAGAATCCTCTCCTGTGGTCAACCAGGAGACTATAGCATACCCTACAACATAATTTTAATTTAAATCCAGATTTTCAACAGGGAAGGGCACTTTTTTAAAACATGTAGCAGGAA
>WWET01000066.1:1263824-1274494 GCA_011038615.1 Limnodynastes dumerilii | reverse complement strand
CAGGAATGGGGGATCTTATTTATTTCAACATTGGTGGACAAGCAAGCTGTCCGTTAACTTTCTTGCAAACGGTGGAACGCTTTGATATTTTATGTCCGTTCCCCTTTGCATACTATCAGGCTCAACACTACATAACCTCGATGGTTCGTCACCTCTCTGAAAATGACTGGCGTAATAATTTTGATACTTTTCTATTCCAGAGTCAGCCTCCCCATAAAGTTATCTCCACACATTATAAAAACCTGGGCGATTCACTTAACTATGAAAGGGTTACTGCGGGGCTTCCTACCTGGCTTATCCATTTCCCCCACCTAGACATTGACAAGCTTTTAAGTACACTAGCTCTATCATGTAAAATGATCCCTAATAGTCGGTATGGGGAACTTTTCCTCAACGTATACCATAAAACTTACCTCACACCACAGAAAAGCTTTGCCTTGGTTATAACTACAACCAGTGCTTGCTACAAATGTGGGGGGAGTGAAACAGGAATGTTTCACTGTTTATGGGACTGCGCCTTTATAAGTCAATTTCATCCCATTTACACCAGATTGGGCCATACTGGGCTTTATCCCGAAGGACCAAAGGATAAGCATGGAAGCTAAAAAATTGTTACTGGCTGTTAGCACAGCAGGGAAAAAAATGATACTCCAGGTGTGGAACAGGCCAGGAACACGCCCCTTTCCCCATTCCATGAGAAACTATTTTTTTTTTATTTCAAATAGACTGGCTGGAAGCGTCCTTAGCCAAGGAATCTGCAGTAGAAAAATTCTTTGACACGTGGGAGAGTTATGTGGACACCTTATCCCCATACCTCAAAAATTCATTGATTTGAAAATAGTAGTTGGTACTTTCTCAGGATAATGGAAAATAATCCATCTGTATTCAGCTAAGAGAGATGTTTCTTTTAATGGACTAATACTGAATTTATTAAAGGGAACCCTGGTATTTGTTAAAAGTGGTGGAAGCGAGGGTAAACCAACCACCATCTTGGCCTCAAGGGAAACACACATGGTTTTATGATCGGTGATGTGAGGCTGTTTGTTATGTATGTCACAACATGTCATTGTTGATCGTTCTTTACCATGATATACAACACTATATTATAACAAAAGAAGAATAAGATAATGTTATGGCTATGAATCTTTATTATTGCACATGTTTCTTATCCAAAATGTATCCAGTTTCTATTTTACTGTAATTTAAAATACTGTATTATAACAAGAGAACAGCAAGATACTGTTATGGTTATAATACATTATTATTGTGCATTTTCTCATCTAATATGTAAATGTACTTTGTTAACATTGCTTTGCCTCAATAAAGACATATTAAAAAAAAAATCTAGTAGCTCTCCAGCACAACTGATAAATACTTCTTAATATGCTACGTGTATGCTATGTACAGAGCATACAGATTAAATGTGTTCATTCAATAGGAACAATTTACTCATAATGGTAAAAAACTAAAATCTAAATAAGTTATTCAGTAATAAACGATTATTACCAGGGGTGCCTTCTGAAGTTTTTATTCCCATCCTGCAGCAGTACTGGGAAATACCATAGTCTGCAATCTTGGCAATAACTGCAGAGTTTGGATACAAAGTAAACAGCAGGACATTGTGGGGCTTCAAATCCCTGTAGATGATCATTGATGAATGAAGATACCTTTGGTAAAAAAAAAAGCAACAATGGAATACCCCAATAAAGGAATTTACAAACTTGCTTTATACAGAAACAAAACACAGATATGGGCAATTTAAAGACACAAAATAAATAACAACTGTATGTGCACCTGTTATTGTTGCAGAACACATAAAATATTTGTATACTTGCAACCACAGCTGCAATAGCCCAAATTTGGAAGAACGCTGACCTTCCTTTCTTAAACAAGTTTCTAAAATACACAACAAATTTGTTATGGAAACAGAGGGTATGACTTACTACACATTCACTTTCTCCCCTATTGTTAAATGGTTGGCACGCATTTGTCACAGTGGCGATGGTGCCACTTGCTGTACTTTGTTCTGATGGTGCCTTTTGTCGCTGCTTACATAGAAACATAGAAAGTGACGGCAGATAAAAGCCACATGGCCCATCCAATCTGTTATTTATTTAAAACTATACTGACCCTAGACCCTATTTAGCATCAATTTAGTTTGAGATTCAGATTTATATTTATCCCAAACATGTTTAAACTGTTCTACTGTGTTAGCCTCAACCACCTCAGATGAGAGGCTATTCCACTTATCTATTACCCTTTCAATAAAGTACTTATTCTGCACATTTCCTCTTAATCTACCACCCTCCAGTTTATATTCATGCCCTCGTGTTGTATTACACCTCTTCCTTTGAAAAATGCCACCCTCCTCTAGCCGGTCACAACTCTTGATATATTTGCAAGCTGCTATCATATCCCCCTCTCCCTTCTCAGCACCAAGCTACACATGTTTAGTTCCTCTAGCCTTTCTTGGTATGTTTTGTGACACAGGCCATGGGCCATTTTAGTTGCTCTTCTTTGCAGTCTCTAATGTATTTTGGTATTTCCGGAGATATGGCCTCCAGATCTAGGTGAGGTCATATCAACGATCTATAAAAGGGCATCACTACTTTCTTGCTGCTATTAATTCTTCTCCCTATGCAACCATAATGCCTTTCTCATTGCTCTGTTACATTGCTTGGCTATCTCAAATCACATGAAATAATGGCTCCTAGATTCCTTTCCTCCTTAGTAGTTTCTAATTTAGTGCCATTAATGATATATTGAGTTATTGGGTTTTTGTGCCCCAAGTGCAAGATTTTGCATTTTTTGGCATTAAACTGCAGTTACCACACTCCTGGCCATTACTCCAGTCTACCTAGATCATCCCCCATTTTGTGTACTCCTCCTGGCGTGTCTACCCTGTTAGATATCTTTGTGTCATTTGCAAAAAGGCATATTTTCCCCTTGATACCACAGGCAACATCACCTAAAGATATTAAATATCACTGGTCTAAGCACAGAACCCTGGGGTACTCCACTAGTTACCTTACTATCCTCAGAATGGATTCCATTTAATACAACCCTCTCTTGTCTATCCTGTAACGAAGATTGTATCCATGCAACTATCTTTAAGTCCAATCCCAAAGCTTCCAGCTTATTAAAAAAAATCTGTGATGTGTCACAGTGTCAAAAGCCTTACTAAAATCTAGATAAGCTATGTCTACAGCTCCCCCTTTATCCAAAACTTTACTGACCCAGTCAAAAAATTCAATAAGATTCGTTTGACATGATCTTCCCCCATTATTCCTTTTAGGGAATGCAAACTGATTATTATTTTGACATTTTATGTCCCCATCTTTATTTTTTTCCTCCTCTTCCTTCTTTTTCTTCTGTACCTTCTTTGCAAATTTTAATGAAAACTATTGACATAAAAAAATAAAAAAATTTGTATACTATAAGGAGGTTTATGACCAAATACTATAGAATTGGCCCTAAGGAGGAAAAAAGAGGATTTTGGTACTTACTGATAAATCTCTAATTCCATCTGTGGGACACTGAACTATGGGGGTTGAAAGGAGCCTGGAAGGAGTGGGCGCTTAAACAGTTAAACTTTTTTACAGTTGCTGGCTCCTCCTCCCTTCAACCCTACTTTCTTCCAACGCGTTTCAACTGGATAACAGTCATTCTCAAGTCCCTTAAAAAAGACTGTCAACTGGTCGAAACACGTTAGCCTACTACTACCCCCACCATCCTAACCATTCTGGCGGATCAACCTTTTGCGTCAATGTACTTTAGGATTAGATCCCAGACTGTGAAGTGGACTATTCTATGAACATTTTAGACATTTCCCCTGTGAATGTATATATTTCATTGTGAGTATGTATTCCTCCTCTTGTATTTCTCCAGCCTTCCAACATGCCCCCATTTTGTCTTTCTCCCAACTTGCAATATTTCCCCTCTTGTCTGTCTCTAGTCTTCCAATATGTCCCCTCTTGTATTACTCTAGCCTTCTAATTTGCACCCTCTTGTCATTTTTGAGCCTTCCATTATACCCCCTCTAGTTTGTCTATTTATCTTTGCTGTCTTCCTGCTCTCTGCTTCTCCTCCATGGCACGACCGGCTTTGAATAATGCAGCTGACACAGGAGGAAAGAAGGGGGAATGCCACGCGCTGCTTCAGTATACCTGCCTGGCAGCAACAATGAATGGGCGTTTCGCTTTTAAGCACTGTAAGGCAATCTCATCAGAGTGGTGAGAGAATTTTACAACATTTTAACAGTGGTGTCCAGCAAGGCTCAGTGGGAAGACTGACGCTATGGAGTGAGGAGGGCACCTCTCCCCTGGCGCCCTCCTGTGCTACATGCCCCCGCTTACCGCATCCCGTCTTCCCTAAGGTCAGTGGTTCTCAGCTGGTTTTTAAGGAGTACCAGTTATCTACTTCGAAATCTGGTCAAGTACAACTTAGCATATTATTTTCACATATTATTGCGTAGATTTTGAGGTTTTTTTGCACATGTTAAATTCAGGCCTCAAAATATTTTTTTTAATATGCTCTCAGCCATCTGGTATAACACTTGGTTAAAATACAAATATGGCTGTTAGCTGTTAAAAAACCTTGCCCAGTCCCCATGAGTACTGTACATTCAGAAAACATTAGTGCAATTGCGAGGTGTAGGTGATACACTTGATTTTAAAATGAGGCAGTAACCAAAGGTGAAACTATCCCTGTTGGAATATTGTTGCAGACCAAGGTAACCTTAAGTAGACAGTTTTATCACTGTGATTACGTCTGTAGCACACCATTGCTGAAGGTGACAGCGGAAATATACCAAGGAAATAACACAGAAGATTACCTAGAAAGGACAATTTAGGAGCAGAATAACATGAGAGAGTAAAGGCAACACACATTTCAGTGTGTGCTTTGTCAAGTCATATTGCCAGCAGCATTGGAAAGTGTATATACTCAAGTAAAGTCATTAAACCATTTTCTCTCTAAGAACTTGTCACTGGTTGAAGTTCAGTAACCATTTTAGTTACAACAACTCGTCTGGCCTTTCATATTTTCCATCTGGTGTCATAAAACCACATTGTTAAATCTTTTTACTTTTACCTTAGTCCGTCTGCAACATGCAGAGCTATCCTGTGCTGAAGCGTTCGGGTCAGACTATTACGGTCTTGTTGAAGCAAATGGTCAAGAGAACCCTTTGGGGCAAGTTCCATTACCAGCATCCTAGGACGGATTCCAGCCGCTAGCAAACACACCAAACTTGGATGATGCAGATGACTGAGCACTGTCAGTTCCTGTATAATAATGTAACATAAGAAGACTAACATAAACAAATGGTTAATCATATAATTTTGTAGAATATGCCTCGCAAGGTGGAACTAAAAGTATTACCCAATTCCTTTCAGTTAAAGGTGAACCGGGGTATCAATATTATCAGCTTATGGCTGGAGTAAATGACAGCAGATTACATCAAATATCAGTATAATTTAATGATCTTTAATTATATAACCAACTAATAGTTTCAAAAAAAGGCATTATTAAGAAAGTATAAAATCACAAAATAACTACATTTGGAAGGAAAAAGCATACATTTTTGTAAAATAATGTCATAGGAACTATTTATAGACTATTTATATATAATATTTGTAGAAATACATTAAATTGCTCACCTGTCTCAAAAGCCTTAAAGAAGTATATTTGTTGAAAATTTTTACAGCTACGAATTTGCCTTTATACAAAGCTCTGTAGACAGATCCAAAGCCGCCATCACCTAAAATAACACAAATTTCGTTGAGAAAATGCTCTCTAAACATATTCTTACCTATATGGAGCACAAGCATTAAAATACATGAAAAAAAGACTACCAAAAAAATAGCCAACTTTCTCTAAATGTTTCAAAAGGTGATTTATATATGTTGCTTATCAATATATTTTTCAGCTGTGTACTTAAATGAAAGTAACACATCCAGTTTACCTATGTATAACACAGTATTTCTTGAAGCGCTAGTTATTGTGATCTAAAATATATAAAATTTATAAATAGTAATTGGAAACCAGAATAAAAAATATGTAAATTGAATTCTGTGATACTAATTAAAAGCTGTTAGTGAAACCATTTACCCAGTAAGAACTCAGGAGATTGGTCAAATTCTAGTTCTTCATTACTTAACATTATATTTCTAGGTAGATCAGCCAGGATAAGGTCAGGTGCAATCTGTGAAATAGGAATAGTAGATCTTGGATCTTCAGGATTCACCAACAAGTCACCTATTTAAAAAAAAAAAAAAAAATTAGGAAAAAACATTTCTGAAAGATTCGTCAGCAGCTAAACTTTCAAGAAGTCTATAACAGTAGACATTGATACTTTGTTCTTACACAATCTGGGCATGTGGAGATCTTTAAATTTGCATTAGCAGGCAGAATTGTCTGACACATGCATATCATATTGCTAAATGTATTTAAATTTAAGAAAAAAGATGTTCCCATTCTTTTGTATTCAAAAATAATAAAATCACACTGACAGCACTTGTTGCACCTACTCTATGAAAATAGGATGCCACATCGTAAAGACATAAAGAAACGGAGCAACCCCAAGCTTAATCTACATTTATAAATAGTCATATGTCTATTGTCTAATAATTAAATTTTAAAACAAATTACAAGTACACTTGAAAGAAAAAAATGCAATTTCACAGAACGAATATATTTTAAATGAGTTACCTTCTTCAGCTTTTAGCAGAAGATCTGAGAATAATATTTTTTGGTGCTCTTGGTTGTCATTGAAGCTGTATAAAACCCACTTTTTTAACAATGTTTCACTTTCTCCAGATATATCAGTTTCCAGCAAACCAGGAAACCATTCCTCCATTAGAGAATCAATGTGATCCACAACCTGTCCCAACAGGATGCAACCTAATTAGAAAAAACATTTAAAACATTTATTTTCCGATTTAATTAAAAACATTTGGACCTTGCATTAAATTTTTTATCCAGCAATACGAATGTAAAAGTTTCTATTCCATTGCTTGTTTTATGAGAGCTCGACATGACCGAAGTTGCAAAGCCATTTTAACACATTTGCATTTTTTACATATTTGAGTTATTTGGTTTTTATCTTAAAATAAGGAGCACAATACATTGCACTCAGTTTTTAGAAACAAGATGATCAAAAATGTAAATGATAACAAAGCACATTTTACAAAAATAATAAATGAATATATAAATGCATTAAAAATAAAATGTACAGTTCGATGAATGGCTTCTAATTTTCAGCATGACCACTAAACTAGATGACCCATTTTTCCTAATAATTTTCCTGCCTAACCAATAAAATATGTGACCCCACTTGTTTCTGGATGTTAATAAATTTTGAGAGTAAAGACAACAATATGTAATATTCATGTATTTTTACAACCAATAAAAACAGACTAATTACTAACAAGACCATAATTACCTTTCCTGCCAGATGGAACAGTGATTTTCAAGAAACTATTTGGGTTACTATGTAGACTTGTTGATTCCACCAAACAGTAAGCTTCTGGAGACCAATTCAGGTATATACCCTGTCTCCAGTACATTTTGTTGGGACGCTGTGCTCTTTCTGTTATAACATAAAACATTTTTTTTAAACAATTACATTTGTACAACATCTTTACATAACAAGATTTTGGGAAAATGTTATTAATTATACAACTACTTGTTACTGGTTAATAAGTCTGTCTAGTTGAGCTCCAAAAAGTGCTAAATTGTCAAGCAAAAGGACTTCCAGGGATCTTTTAGACTGCATTGGTATAAATTAATATCACTGACACCCTTGCAGGCACCAAGGCTGTGCCCTTTGCTGAATCACACAAATAGCCAGAAGCTTTCTTAAGGTGTTCATGTCATCAAAGCTAAGGTCTGTATGACAATACTTGTGTTGACGTTCTGTTCACATATACTGTTAAACAAATGTCACTGAGTATATGAAAGTCAGCAAAGTGACTGTTGATCTTGTATTCCACACTCATATACTGCACTTCTAATATAGTGTACTGAGTGGAGTGTAGTGTAGTGAGTTGGCTCAGTAATATCAATATATTTGTTTGAAATAGATTTACGTCAACAGTAATGTGAAGCAAAATTTGTAGTAAAGAAGGAAACACTTGCTATTTTTAGCTTACAGGGCGCTGCTCAAACATGTGCTTGTCAATCTTTATTTATAATTCCATAGACAAAAACCTTGCGGTCTAACATGTCTGATTAAGGTTTGTTGCATTGACACAAAACATAGAAACCTTTAAAACTTTACCGTTCAAACGCCAAAAAGCAATGAAATTACGACATTAAGGCTGGAGTCTTAATAGACGTGTTCTTTAAGCAATACAGACATGGTATTAACCCAAATTCTTATATCCTTTGCAACATGAATATCTCCCCAATCGTGTGTTTCAAGTAATGCACCGTTGTATCGCTGATATGGGCTAGTGGAAGAGCCCGTGTATGCATGACCATATTCCAAAGCCACAAGGACGAAGCAGGCTTGGTTATACCTAATTTTAGACTGTATTACCTGGCCGCCCAGTTGACTCAGGTGGTGCGATGGATACGGGGAAGTGCCAACCGTACTATTATATACTTCTTGAACCACTGGGGAGCGTATGAGTGAACCACTATACAAAACTTACTTGGAGTTAATAGAGCTAGAGGCACAGCTCCTCTTCTTCGACATACGAGGTTGGTTTGGAAAGCGGTGCTCAAGATTCTGAAGGGGGTGGGTGTGGACCCCGAACTCCCTTATGGGATAACCAATAAATGGGAGAGCTACTTGCTTTAGAGGGAAGAGGTATCTGGTACTCACACGGGGCTACAGCCTTGGGCGACTTATACCTTAATGATCTGTTAAAATCCTTTGCCCAACTACAGGGGGAGTACAGTGTTCCTCACTCCCTCTTCTATCGCTACTTACAGCTTAGGCACGCATTGGAGACCCAATTCCAGGGCAACCCCCTAAACATCACACACTCCCCGGTTAAAACTCTGCTTACTGATCTTTCCCAGAAAGGTGCTAGCTCGTCAGTTTACTCAGCTCTGTGCTCCTCCCTATCGCCTGAACTGACCAAACTGAAAGCCAAATGGGAGGGAGATTTGGGTCCAATAGATGAAGAGGACTGCGGCACGGTTTTACAGTCCAGTAGACACGCTACGTTATCTGTAAAGTTTCAGCAGATTCATTTCTATATACTGCACTGGGTGTACTTGCAGTCTCAGCGCCTATTTTACTTGGGCAGGCGCTCAGATGACAAGTGTCATAGATGCGGATCCCAGCCTGGTACAATTTGGCATTTATTGTGGAACTGCTCATCAGTGCTCAGATTTTGGGATGATGTTTGGTGCCCCGTACTCGACACGCTAACTGTTTCCCTACCCCTAGATCCAAAACACTGTATTTTCAGCCTCTCTCTAGTGGAAACCTTTGATAAAGCTACCTTTAAATGCCTATATACCCTCTTTTTGTTGCTTATTCAGACAGAAAAATACCACACCAATTTTTCAAGGTCTGGGAACCATGGATTGGCTCCATATATTTCACTGGCATTGCACCTTTCACTCCTCAGCTCAGTATCTTTTCCTTGCTTCACTTAAACTATAGTTTTGTGCTTAATACTATATATCACATAATCTAACCTTGCACAATGGGCCTGATCCAGACCTACGCATGAGAGCGGAGCGTATTATCGCTCCAGCGTAAAAACTTTCACTCCCACGACACTCGCCTTACCTTTACCTCCGTACGCCGGCTGAACCCTACCTTAACTTTTCCCGGCGTCGGTACGAATTTTCGTAGCGATGCGCTGATGGTACCGGACTAAGACCGCCCATACTGTACACTTTAAATACAACCCCCCGCCTACATAGCGCATTTCAGATGTATTTTGGACTCACGTAAAATTGGCACGCCCACACGTAAGTATTTACGTGACACATACGTGAATGGCCCATATGTTCATAATTACGCTATGTTACTGTGCGTATTTTCTATGGTGCGCATGTTCGGTACTTACCAAAAGGCGATTTTACGTCTCCGCCACACATAAATTCGCTCACGGGCGTTGCTCTGGATCTGGCCCATTGTGATATATATCATGCATATGCAGTTATATATAAAAATCTGTTAACCCATCATTTTTGGTATATTATAGTGGTGTCTATGTGCAAAACCTTATACGTTTTAAATTTTTAATGCTATGTTCTTAGTCTGAATAAAATTATACACTTATACTAGCGCTCTGATATTTGTCTCATTGATGGGAAACTCACTCATTGTTCGTCCACGTCACACAAAATGGTGGTTGCTCTAATCAATATTTAAGCCAATATGTGCAACAGGTGCATGTAGGGGGGATAATCTACATAGACACAATTAAAAATGAAGCAGTAATTATCTTTTCATTATATGTGCAATATAAAAAGCAAAACTACTAATTACACACTTTAGAAATCTATAATAAGCTATATGGGCCTGATCCAGAGCTAGGCTGGGCCACTGTCCGTAAGTACGGCCAGCGTAGCTCTGGTGCACTCCCCCGACACTCCCCCTGTGGCCGGCGTAATTACACACTGTTGCGACAGCTGAAGGCTACACTAACTTCAGTCGGCGTAACAGTGTGCAATAACGCCGGCCACATGCTCGTAAGTCACTA
>WWET01000066.1:1228885-1263293 GCA_011038615.1 Limnodynastes dumerilii | reverse complement strand
TTGTTCAGGAGCGGCTTGACAAGAGGAATACAACATTTGAAGCCCATGTCCAGGGTCTGTCTGGGTGTAGTGGCTCTTGATGCACTAACTCCAGCTTCAGTCCACTCCTTGTGGCCTTTTCCTAACAATCCTCTCCATGCTGCGGTCATTCTTGCTGCTTGTGCACCTTTTTCTTCCACACTTGGTCTTCCACTTAACTTTCTATTAATGTGCTTTTTATACAGCACTTTGAGAACATTCAACTTCTTTTGCAATTTCCTTTTGAGGCTTTCCCTCCTTGTGGAGGGTCTCAATTATGGTTTTCTGCACAACTGTCAGGTCAGCAGTTTTCCCTATGATTGTGAATTCTACTGATCCAGACTGAGAGACCATTTAAAGGCTTGGAATAATTTGCTGATTAGAGTGTGACACTTTGAGCCTACAATATTGAACCATTTCACATTATTCTAATTTTGTGAGATTTTGATTTCGGGGTTTTCATAAGCTCTAAGCCATAATCATCAAAATTAATACAAATAAAGGCTTGATATCTCTCTCTCTTTGAATGTAATGAGTCAATATAATATATTAGTTTCACCTTTTAAGTTGAATTACTGAAATAAATGAACTTTTGCACAATACTCTAATTTTTCGAGTTTCACCTGTAAAACACTGAATAGAGATATTAAAAATGATATTATTCAAACAAACCTGCTTGGAATGAGAAGCTGCTCTTCCCCCATGGGTAAAGCAATTTGGAACTTTTCCAACAGCTTAAAATACTGTGACACATAATTCTGAGGAAATCTTTTTTTCTTGAAAAGAAATTTCTCTACATCTGTGCACCGAATAATCCCTTTAGGATATCTATGACACCCTTCAACTTTTACTGTCAAAATCTAAATAAAAACATTTATATATTAAAAACATATTCACCACATAGTTATACTTATAGACACACTGTGCAGATATCATTTCACCACCATGCGAATGGGGGAAAAAGTAATATGGAATGATATGTTAAATAGTAGAGTGTATGGTTCAGTCAGAAAGCTGATATACCATATAAAAAAATCTTCACTAATCAAGATTTACTCTCATAGGGCCTGATCCAGACCTACGCCGATGCGCTGTGCTTTCTAAAGCACAGCGTATTGGCGTTTACTCTCGCCGACACTCCCCCTGTGCGGGCGTATTTCCCATTGCTTACGCCGGCTGAAGGCTACCCTAACTTCAGCCGACGTAAGCAATGGGTAATACGCTCGCACACGAGCGTACTACCGCTAAGCCCTCCCTCATTATATTACCTCCCACCGCCCACCTTCACTAACCTTAACGTAGGGACGCTAGGGGGACGCCCCCTCCAGCGTCCCTACGCTGTTCCTACGGACGCCCGATCGTCGATTGGGCATTGTCGTAGCTACACCAGGCAACATCTGCCCGGCGCATGCACAGATTGGCTTTTCAGCCGATCTTAGCTTACGGTCGCCGTCCTAGCGACGGCGGGCGTAGGTCTGGATCAGGCCCATAGGCCCTTATTTAGACTTTAGTGCTACTTTTTCCGTGCGTATTTTTAGGTACAGTTAAACTGTGCATGCATAGTAACTATTTACACAAGCTACGTTGAATTTCAGCACGTAAATCCATTAGGCATGGACTTCAACTCTATGCTTAGTGGTATACTAAGAAGGGCATGCCAGTCCTCCATAAGAAGAAAGCTAAGAAAAATGGGTTGGGGGAGGTATTTAAATGGCCTATTAAAGGGGCAGTTTACAATGTATGCACGTACTTAAGCAACTGAAGCACAAAAATACCCACAGAAAGTTAAGGTATCCCTATGGTGGCAAAAGTCAGCTAAAATCCTGAAGAGTGAGAGAAGTGTCATGGGAGTTGCCTTGGCATTTAGTTGCGTATTTTTGTGAATCCGCGCATACTTATTTCCCTGTTAAGTGTGAATCTGGTCCATAATGGTGTTGGCTGCATAATGTTTCTGATATAGAAATAATGGTGGTTTGAAAATAAAGCTTAAAGGAAGAACTCATAAAAGGGTTCCTTAAATTTTATGTTTAACATTTGTATTTAAACATAACATTTGATAACCTAGTGAATTATACCACTGAGACATATAATAAACATATATACAACCTGTGCCATTATTTTACAGAGCCACTGTGGATCAACAAAGTAGAGGTCTTGAAGTTGAAGTGCAGGGTCCTCAAAATGTAATAATACTCCTATCAAAATAAAAAATAAATAATAAAAAATCATCATCTTCAACAACAGCATGCCAACAACGGATTATGGGCCGGATGTTACTCTAAAGTGACTTGTAATGTATGGAACTCTGTGCGGAGCAGTTAAGGTAGGATTCTGGACATGTTAAGTGTAAAGAAATCTGCATTAAAGAGAAGAGTGAAAGAAGCGGTGCACTCCCCTCTCCCATGCATACTTTCAGTCCCCTGTACGTATGGAAAGTGTCACTAACAGGTAAAACAATAGATAAAAGCAGTAACAGTCATTGCTTATTCACATTTTTTAGGAGAATTTATGTCTGATGAGATGAATATTCATTTTTTTTACTCCATAACAATATTAAATTAGAATATGTTTTACAAATGTCACCATTTAAACAGGGGAACATTGTTTGAAGCTACAGTACAACAGTGCTTACTTGTTTATATGGTGAGATTTAACATTAAACTTTTCTTTATATTATATAAAAAGAATATACATAAAACAGAAGACACGTAGTAAGGTAGCATTTCTTGGGCTATACAAATTGTAACTTACCATATACATATACTTCAAATCCTGAGTAACCAACTTTGATTTTTTTTCTATAGACATCTGTACTAATAGGATCTAAACAAATATGCCAATGAACACAAGGCAAGTGCCTTAAGACCTGAGCTATAAGTACTGTATCATATCAGTCTACCAGATAACATGAATAAACCTCTTAAATCTGGAACCAAATTCATGATGGTAATAACTTTCTACAATGCAAATACAGTAGTCATAAATAATAAACATTCACAAAAAAAAACATAAGATTGTACAGTAATAGGTAATAATACTGTAATAATATAGTACACGAACTGAGACAGTTATCATCTCTTCTTTGAACTGTTAACTTATGTAATCTGTTTTACAAACCAACATTTAAGATAAAAAAAAACTTATATTTTTTAAACTTAAATAAAATTACCAGACTCATTTAGGAAATGGACTGCATATGGTAGTTCATGTTCATCCAAATTCAACTGATTTTCTATTACAATTTCTATCAGCCTCTTGTGGCTGATGACAGGAAATTCAGTAGGAGCATTCTTCCTCTCAACAACAATTTTCTTTTCAAGCTCCAGGTAACTGTCTGGAATCATTTGCCCAAGTACAGGCTGGTCTCTAATCTGGACAAAAAGAACACAGAAGCAGATTAAGGCTTACATATAAATTTCTCTTTTAACTTTGATTCAATGTGAATATTTTCGTTCACGCTATTCAATCCGATCATTTATAATTCAGTCAGAAAAAAATCTATTTAATTTGTATTCACAGATGTGTAAAGCAATAATGTAACAAGTAACCATATGGACTAACTGTAAACGTTATTACAAACAATTCTTGACCTAATGAAACAAACATCAGTGGATGCAACACATTCATGACAATAACAAATTTTCAATGGTTTCTTTTAGCACTAGAGAACATAAAATGTTAGTGTCATCATATTACATATGAGTCAGTAACAACCAGAACTAAAGCCATTTTTTTTTCCCTTTGTGCACATTAGACTGTGTAAAAGACAAAGAATATTACAGGCAAAATTGAACCAATAGGTCCAGTTTGATTATATGAATTATACAGCAATTATAACTATTTCAATTCAGAGACAAAACCAAAAACCTCTACACAGAACATGAAGTGTAAAAAATACCTAGCTCACCATACTTCTTTAAGCAGGTGTTGGGGTAGATCCTAAGCTACGGTCAACAGGCGTGAGTAATTTCCCTGCTATGATGTGCACATCATCAGTACGTGTGTGTACTGGCAGGCATACCCAACTATGTTACGTATGCTTGCCTGTACGATAAAAGGTCCGGCTTACATTTTACGATTGCCGGATCTCCGCCATATAGGCTGAGATAGGCATGGTAATTAGTTGTCGGGCCGGGGAAGCTCTGTTATGACTACGTCTGAGGCCGTAAGACTGCAGACCTAGTCTTAAATTTTAAGGTAGGAACCCACTACCTTGAGTGGGGAGTGCAGGGGGCGTGCACTCTCCGCTAGACGATTGTACCGTGCATGGGTCTGGATCTGGGCCATTATCCCTCCAACTGTTTAGACACTACTATGGATCAAGTTGAGACATTTAATATATATAGCTTTGTTTCAGTATATGGTATCACCCGTTTGCTACTTTACATTTTAAAAGTTAAATAGAAAAAAAACAGAGGCTGCAGGGCTTTAATTTCAGTAGATATAGCTTCAGAGGTTATACATTTAATGCTCGCCTTGTGAGGCTAGATATGTGATATAGGCAACAGTTGCTTTCCTATGTTATATAACAGTCTATAGTGTGTTGATTATTATTGTTAAACTACTCGCCTGATGTGACTGCTGTAAATATGTCTTGCTTTGAGTTGTACAATTCCTGCTCTCAAATAAAAAAACCTTCTAGTACTGAATTGTATGTCTAATGTGAATGCTTTCATATTCTAAAGTAGTGGTGGGCAACAGACAGACCTAGGGTTTTTATGCAGCCAACAAAGCTATCATCTGTGTCCCCTGCTCATTTTTGTTCTAATGTAAATGTTTGTTATAGCTGGTAACAGATAAAGGTAACAATTTCTTTTACTTATCTTATTGCCAAGGTTAAAAGCGACGTGTAACTCTTTGGCTGGTTAGAAGGCTGCACCATGCAGAACATGAAGTGTTTCAGATTGTCTATTATTTTTCTAATGAAATCCTTTACTTTACAATCATTTGTATCATGCACCGAGAGTTTCAACTTTTCTTTCTTTCTCGGCTGAATTAGTTATAGAATTTACACCCCTTCAATTTGGAAGGCCAAATTGTGAAAAATATCACTTTATAATCAGCATATTAACATCTCAAAACTACAATAGAACTTCTTGATGTGGAATAGGTTAGCCATTATCAAAACAGAACAACACAGTCTTCCTTTAGACATAAAAAAGGTAAAAATCTTGATTGAGATATTTCTTTTTCCTATTAAAAAAAAGTATCACCTTGAAATTCAAACATTCTTTTATGATAGATTTCCTAAGTCTTGCCAAAGCATCAGATTCTTCAGTAGCATTCACTAAGTGATAATCCTGAACACAGGGAAGCTCCCGCTGATTACATAGCTCTAGTTTTATCTTATTTATGCATGCTTTCCGCTGTTTCTCATCAGATACATCTAGGTGTGTGCCAATAAGAATAACAGGAGAGGAGGAGGCTCGTGCCTACAAGACAAGAAAAAGTTTTTCCTAAAATGTATACATATATACATAATAAAACAGTTTTGAATGGTATTAATGTTAGATGTATGTATGCTGTCAAAGGGCAAGTAAACAGCGTGCTGAATAATAGCACAGTGTGCAATTTAAAAACAGATGATCAACCCAATAAAACAATTGTAACTGTAAAAGCAGAAATTTTTTGGACTACAAAAACAGACAAAAAAAACAAGAATGTTTGTAAATAGTTTGACATCAGAATCATAGTTTCCTTCTACAATTCTACAAAGCAGAAATATTTTCACAATATTTTATTGTGTAGCTCATAGATATTTGCCATGCTACTTTCCGAATACACTTCACTAGCACACTAATTCTAACTACGATGCAAACAATATTACACAGTGTGGGGATATAATATATATATATATAGGTACAAAAACCTTGTGGTTTAACATGTCTGATTAGCGTTTCCTACACTTACACAAAATTAGAGCTCTTTGAAACATTACCACTCAAACACCAAAAAGCAACAAAACTATGACAAAAAGCCTTAATGGACCTTAAACAATACAGGGAAGAACTGTAAAACTGTGAAAAGAACAGAGCGGGACATGTTCTGTGCATGAGACAGTCTATAACCCCTGGTATCAGCTCCACCATTTTGTAAATGATGCCAAACTCACTCCATGATAGTGCTGAATCTGCAGCTTACCATAGGATGTGATGGGATATCATGTTTGTATCTCTTAAGGAACATACCCATTAAAGCTCCAGCTTAAAGGTCATATATTCATTGCTTTTTGGCGTTTGAGTGGTTTCAAAGGTCTCTGATTTTGTGTTTGTGTGTTAAACCGACAAATCTACACAGAAACAAAAGAAAGTACCCCAAGACTGAGTTCTGTCTTCCCTTCCCAAAAAAAACTAACACAACATCTAGACTTTCTAAACAGGAACTGGAAGAAAAAAACATTTTCCACTATTACTAATGTGTCATTTTTTATTTTCTATAACATTTGGTATGCACCAACAGACTATTCTCTACAAAGAGGTGAAAATCTTATCTTAATGTGTAAAATACACTCTAAAATAAAGCCCCTCATAGACCATCCCTTCACAGAAAGTCAATGCTGGAATGCTCTTTAGGTTTTTTATTTTACATAGTGAGAGAAAGCGAATTAAAAATCTATTTACGGTGCATGGACCTTTACAAATCTGCCTTCATGTACCGGTTTGCATTAACCAATAAACTGATCTGAGCAAGCACCATTTTATGTATTCTCTATGAAAGCATGTCTGGGATAAACAGACAAAATGTTATAGTTTGTTACTGGTAAATGGCAGTGTTGCAGAGATATTTTCTTTCCTTTCTTTCTGTTAAAGCAGATTACCCCTAGCTTCATACACCTGGTTGCATTAACCTATAAATTGATCTAAGAAAACACCATT
Source organism: Limnodynastes dumerilii (assembly GCA_011038615.1). Lineage (NCBI taxonomy): Eukaryota > Metazoa > Chordata > Amphibia > Anura > Limnodynastidae > Limnodynastes > Limnodynastes dumerilii. The sequence continues at coordinate 1,256,400 of WWET01000066.1, read as the reverse complement.
TTGTAGCTGCAGATTATTTATAATATTTAACTTAAAATGATAGCATGGGAGAAAATGTTGTAGCTTGTATTAAATGTTAACAGTAAAAACAGAATATTGGTATTATTATGATTTTTACAGTGTTGTTTATAATCCATAAAAAACGACAAGGCTGTCACCTTTATGTTGAAAAGCCATGGCTTTATAGCATCAACCTCTGAAGCTCCTTTGCTGAGATCATAAACAACAAGGTACATAGCACGTGGTGTCATAAAATGTGGATGAGTGCTATAAAACTCTTCCTGGCCTGAAACCAACAAATCCAGAGGTTATGATTCAGTAAAGTAATATAAAGTAGAACAGTTTGAGACTAACAAACTTGCCTGGTACAATATGCAATGGACACATAACTGTCACCATGCCAAGACCTAATATTTAACACACTGAATAACTGAGCGTTATTTCTGAATTTTGTATTAGGTAGTAAAAAATAACATCGTAACTGTGACATTATAGAAAAGAAAATATTTGTTGTAGAAGACTATATTAAAAGAGGTTATTTAGCATACATACCCATTCATTAATTCCACCGCTGCAGATTCACTGTTACACGCTGCAGTACGGTACTATAGCAAGGTACTCCCCGTCCTTGTTTCCTCTGCAGTATTCCTTTTTGCTAAAGATCTTAGCTTATTACCTTGCAGCTGTTGAGGATTTGGCTGTGTGTATTCAGCAGCTAATGGGGATATGGCTCTCCACTTAAATATATGTCAGCTGATAGTCTCCTTACAGGTCATAGTTTCTAGTGTTACCTGTCTGTGCTCCTGTTTTGTTTCAGTTCATCCTGTGATTCCTGAGTGCTACCTCTCCTTCTTATGTTCCCCTTTTTCTTTGCTTTCTTCATGTGTGAGCTGAATAAGTGCCCCTGTTTGTTTGATTGTTTGGTCTGTCTGCTTGTTATCTGTGCTCTCTTGTGCTCTGCTTTGTTTGGTGCTTTCATCTGCACTACTCTGATTACTACCATCTGTCAGTTTATCCAGTCTGCCTGTTTGTACTTTTGTTCCTCGGTGTATTGCGTTTTTTGGTGCTTTCCTCCTGCACCATTCTGTTTGTGACAGTCTGCCTGTTCCCATTTTTTTGTACTCACTCTGCATACTCTCTGCCCTGTACTCCGTCTGGCTCTGCGTGTAATCTGCACATATTGTGGTCAATACTGTGCAGTATAACTCCAGCTGTACTCAGTCGCTATGCTTACCCTGTATCCTAGTCTGTTTGTGGGGACGTCTGTTTAATAGCTCCTGGCCTCCTTGTCCCTCAACCTAGCTTGAGATTCTCCACTGAGGACAGCAACCTGCTACTAGGGCACAGCCAAGTCCATCTGCATCATCAGGGGCACTGGCAAACACCATTCAGTAGTTAGACTCTCCGCCTTGGTGTGTCAGTCTCATAACACCTTCCACACCGCACCAGACAGGTGAGTATTACAGGGGAGTCTATGGTCAGGTTGAGGGGAAGGGAGTTTTAGGGGTTAGGCTGCGGGGAGGAGAAGGTAAGGGTAATGGAAAGGGAGTGTTAAAGTAAGGATAAAGGATAAAGAGTTGGGGGTTACATAAATACCACTCGATGCTGAATCTTTGTCCTGGGGATGATCGATTGCTTCTACTCGGCGAGGAAAAAAATCTATTTAAGAGCCAGTTCAGAACTGGCTGGTATAAAACGTCCCTTTCGAAAAAGGGCCGTTCTAACCGCAAACTCAATACTGACAATAAACATCAGGAAATTATAGAACTTAAGCCATCTTATACAACTCCCACACCAATATGCAATAACCAGTAATAGAAATAAAGTAATACCATTTGTCCAGAAACCTATATATTACCTGCAAAGTCCCAAACATTTAATGTGATTTCCTTCTTCACTTTCCCTCTTATCAAGATGGGCCAGTCCTTTACATCTATTCCAATAGTTGCTTTTTCTGATCCATGCACTGGCTGCTTTTCTTTCATTAGCTGCTGCACTAATGTTGTCTTTCCACTTCCTGAATTCCCCATAATCAACAGTTTCATGCGATTATATGGAACGGCCTTTTTTAAACGCTGCTGGAGAAATCTAAAAGCAAAAATATATTAGACAGGCAAAATGCAATTATTCTTTAATTAGAATATAGCCAATCACAAAGAAATAGATAAGATTTCTAATTTAGTTGACCAGATATCTAATTTGGAGAACAGCATTAAAGACACCGCCACTACAGAAACATTATACAACTAACTATATTACATAATGTAAAATTGGGAGCTAGGATTGTACATTCAGCAAATATACAGAGCTACAGACAACTTATTCAAATTAACATAAATCAACAAAACTTCGGTGTTTTACTTTACTGTAAGTTACTTTAATTTAAGTTCAAATCAGACCATATAATGGAAACATAGCTTTTAGCTAACATGTTTATTAAAATATAGTTAATCATCATATTGATACAAATTGTACAAAAAAGCACCTTATGAGGTCTCTGGCTTTGCATCCAATACGTTTCAGATCAAAATCAAGATTCAATCCATCAAGTGGAAGATCCCAAACTTTAGTGAGCTTTCCCATTTCATCTGGAAATGATTTTATTTCTGGATTATAGCTTACATCAAAGCAAGTGATGTTTACAAGATATCCAATTTCAGAGGGAATCTGTAACACAACGAAGTACAGGGTATAACTACAGAGTATATTGAATATTGAAAAGAATAACTCGTATGACACAGCTCATATATTACCTCCTTGATTCTATTGTGAGAAAGCTGCAATTTCTCAAGCCGAGACCATCTGGTTACATTTTTGCGAAGGTCTTCAAGATTAAGGATACTAATCTGATTATAGTTCAAGGTGATTTCTCGTAAATTCAAGGAAGCCCATTCCAATGGGCCAGGGAGAGTATCAATATAATTGTTACTTAAATCCAATACTCGCAAACTTAGAGGAGAATAAAAAAAAACTTTATTACACTTGGTACAAGAACAGACAAATACTGTAAACTCTGAACAGAACAGAGCAGGTCATCTTCTTTATCTGAGCATTTGGCAATCTACGACCAAGGTAATCATGCACACATACAGATACTGATCCTATTTCACTCTGGTGTGGTAAAAAGTAACAAAAATACAAGTCCTAACTTGAAGATAAAAACAACTTTTCTTTATTTCATTCATATACAATAATATATATATATATATAGAAAGGAAAAACCGGCACTCTTACTTTAATGTAGTATTTGCTCCTGGTGCAGCTTCCGATACATGTAGATACAATAGAAATGTTGGGGTTGGAGGCACTCACGGAGACTGACACAGCTTTGTAGATGAAAAAGCTCTGGAGAGAGCTGTATTTAATCCAAACAACGGTTATTACATATTGCAGAAAAGGTCCGACGTTTCAATCGCGTCTAAGCTATTTTCATCAGGGTGCAATAGGACAGCGTGTGTACAGTGAACATACAATGACACCTTAAATAGAAAAGATAAGAATAAGGAGGTGCTTACCTGGCCCGCGCGCAGGGCCGCCTCTGGACAGGACATCTGTACACACCTGTTATCCGGCGCATCGCGCCGGCTCCTGGGTGTAGTGAGAGTGGTGGGAGTTGCCAGATGCCGTCCATCATTGGCAGCTGCGGTTGTCATGGCAGCGGGACGCTAAGTGCAGGAAAACAAACAGTAGGTGTGTACAGTGAGAAACAGGGTGCTGATAAAGTGTTGCCCAGTCTACGTGAGAGGCGCGCCCTCCCCCCCCCCCCCCCCCGTCCCTTGTTTAATTCCATTACTTTTTCCCCCGTCTAATTCAATGTTCCCTGCTCCCCGCATTAATTTTAACTCTTGTCACTCTCCTGTGCTGATTCGAGTCTATTCAGGGTCCGTGGCATCCCTGGTTCAACTTTGTGTTCCCAGCATGATATTAATTCTGCTAACGTAGCGTTAACAGCCTAGTTCTTTCTCCTTTCCTTTTAATATCTGGACTTTCACACACCTTCTTCCATGTTTCTCTCTTAGGCTTTGTGGATCTCACATTCCTTGCACGCTGTTCCCCACTGTTTATTTGCTCTACACATGTTGTGTTTACTCTTTGCTCTTAGCGTCATGCTGCCTTGACAACCGCAGCTGCCAATGATGGACGGCATCTGGCAACTCCCACCACTCTCACTACACCCAGGAGCCGGCGCGATGCGCCGGATAACAGGTGTGTACAGATGTCCTGTCCAGAGGCGGCCCTGCGCGCGGGCCAGGTAAGCACCTCCTTATTCTTATCTTTTCTATTTAAGGTGTCATTGTATGTTCACTGTACACACGCTGTCCTATTGCACCCTGATGAAAATCGCTTAGACGCGATTGAAACGTCGGACCTTTTCTGCAATATGTAATAACTGTTGTTTGGATTAAATACAGCTCTCTCCAGAGCTTTTTCATCTACAAAGCTGTGTCAGTCTCCGTGAGTGTCTCCAACCCCAACATTTCTATTATATATATACATATTTATGTTAATTACTATATGATTCTTTAGGTAAATAGAGAGGGGGGCATTGTTGCTATTCCGGCAATTGCTAATTCAAAACTTAAAACATCATAATGTCAGCTGAATCAATTACAATTTGGCTTTAGAAAATATATATTTCAACATGGGTATACTGCTGAATGTTCTAATTTTGACTGCTGTACCTGTGTACTACACTTTGCTCTGCTTCTCCAGTTAGTGGTTAGGGTTAGGGTCAGGGGGCCGTATTCAGAGATCCGGTTTTTTATGTACGCAATTATACGCTCGGCCGGAGCAATGAAACACCCACCAACAACCCTGACACTTCCCTCTACCGGACGTGTGGTCGGTGACTTACGAGTCCCTAGACCACTCTATCCTTTCCGTGTGTACTTTAGTACCTATATGTGCTCCGTCCATGCGATTCTTTATAACCGCGCCTCCATGCATTCATTTAAATGCCTCCCCCCACCCACTTTTATGTAATTTTTCCCATATGTCTGATTTATGTGCATATGTCCCCAAGTCCCCAAGCTTATCACATGTACTTTCGTTATTCACTTACATGCGTATAGTCAACGTAAACTACGTACATAAAGTTACTACGCATGCGCAGTTGATCCGATCCTAAAAATATACACGGAACTCCCCTCGAAAACGGATCTCTGAATATGGCCCATGATTATTGTAATGCTGAATAAACATGATGGCATTACTATATTCAAACAGACAGGAGTCATGGTAATGACACTGATCAAAAACAGCTGACCAGTGAACTCTGCGGGCATTTTACTGCTGACATGTTCACTGTCAAAAGTCAGTGCATCGGATTGGGGTCTTAGGGTTAGGCTGCAGGGTAGGGAGGGTTAGGCTTAGGGTCATGGAAAAGGAGGGTTAGGTATTATCTGTCGTGCGCATGCGCAGTACATACAAAATCGCGGTTTTACGTGTCTGCCAGGGGTAAATTCGCACAGAAGCGTTGTTCTGGATCTGAACCATATTAGCTAACATTTATTGTGATTGGAAAGATAATCATTATAAAAAAGTATGGCGTACCCAGCTTAAATTTTGGGAGGTTATGCATAAAGTTGAAGTCTTCTTAAAAATGTGTACATACAATAACAGTAAGGCCTTACATATTTAAAATGAATACTCACTGTGGCAGCTGAAGGATTTCTCTAGGTATATTTGAAAATTTATTATGAGATAACCTTAAAGTAGTTAATTTTGAAGGCATATTGGGTACCATAGCTGAAATACACAAAAAACATGTTACACAAAAATAAACATAAAAACATTAAAACATATAATAATTATCATGGAACTGCATATAATGCCCATTTGTTGAACTTTCAACTTTAATTATATATTTTATTTTATCTATATCTTGAACATATATATATATATATAGATTTAGTAAGTGTGGGTGAGAACCTAAGATCCAGTGATCATCAAGCAGTATGGTTTAGTAAAATGACTGAGAGAGACACGTGCCACACAAAGACAAGGGTGCTAGATTTTAAGAAGGTGGATTTTGTAGAAATGGCAAAATGTGTCAGTGATTCTTTGGCAAAGGTGAGGCACACAAAAGGAGTACAGGAGCAGTGGGGAAATGTAAAAATTAATTATTAACAGCAACAGTTGTATAAGAAAGATTAGGAAAAACCCCAGAAATAGAAAGCCCATGTGGTTTACAAGAGAGGTAGCAGGTATAGTTAAAGCAAAAAAGATGGTCTTTCGGAATTATAAGCAAACTCAAAATAATGATGACAGGGAGAAGTATTTTGCAAAGCAGAAGGAGGCTAAAAAGGTTATCAGAGCAGCAAAGGCACAAACTAATAAAAAACTGGCCCACTTGGTACAAAAAGGGGACAAAAGCTTTTTTATGTATATAAATGAAAGGTGAAAAACTAAAGAGAATATCGTAAGGTTCAAAACGGAGAGTGGGATTCTTGTTGAGGGAGAAAGGGCTATGGCAGATCATCTTAACAAGTATTTCTGTTCAATATTCACAAAAGAAAGAGAGGGGAAGGGTCCACTTTAAATGGGAAGGCTATTAATACAATGGGGGAAATTACTACTATTTTCACTGAGGAGCAGGTATTAAGAGAACTTTCAAAGCTTAAAGTGGACAAATCAATGGGACCAGATGAGATACATCCAAGGATACTAAAAGAGCTTAGAGGGGTGCTGGCAAAACCATTAACTGAATTAATTATTCAATCAGTCACTAATAACTGGGGTGATTCCAGAGGACTGGAAAATAGCAAATGTCATCCTTCTGCATAAAAGTGGAAGTAGGAAAGAAGCATCAAACTACCGACCAGTGAGTCTAACAGTATCAAACAAATAGTTATCTAGATTTTAGTAAGGCAATTGACACTGTGCCACATCGCAGACTGTTAAATAAGCTGGAAACTTTGAGATTGGACTTAAAGATAGTTGCATGGTTACAATCTTGGTTACAGGATAGGCAACAGAGGGTTGTAGTAAATGGAATCCCTTCTACCCCAGAGTTCTGTACTTGGACCAGTACTCTTTAATATCTTTATAGGCGATATTGCCTGTGGTATCGAGGGGAAAATATGCCTTTTTGCAGATGACACAAAGATATGTAACAGGGTAGACACGCCAGGAGGGGTACAGAAAATGAGGGATGATCTAGGTAGATTGGAGGAATGGTCAAGAGTGTGGCAACGTCAGTTTAATGCCAAAAAGTGCAAAATCTTGGGGCACAAACATCCAAAAGCTCAATATATTAATAATGGCACTACACTACTGATGAGGAGAGGGATCTAGGAGTCATTATTTCATGTGACTTAAAGGTAGCCAAGCAATGTAACAAAGCAATAAGAAAGGCAAGTCAGATGCTTGGTTGAATAGGGATAGGAATTAGTAGCAGAAAGAGAGAAGTAGTGATGCCCCATTAGAGATCGTTGGTATGACTTCACCAATGTGTTCAGTTCTGGAGGCCATAACTCTAGAAAGACATAAATACATTACAGACTGTGCAAAGAAGAGCAACTAAAATGGTCCATGGCGTGTGTCACAAAACATACCAAGAAAGGCTAGAGGAACTAAACATGTATAGCTTGGAGCAGAGAAGGGAGAGGGGGGATATGATAGCAGCTTTCAAATATATCAAGGGTTGTGACCAGCTAGAGGAGGGTGGAATTTTCCGAAGGAAGAGATGTAATAGAACACGAGGGCATGAAAATAAACTGGAGGGTGGTAGATTTAGAGGAAATGTGCAGAAAAATGACTTCATTGAAAGAGTGATAGATAAATGGAATAGCTTCCCATCTGAGGTGGTTGAGGCTAACACAGTAGAACAGTTTAAACATGCTTGGGATAAATATACGGATATCCTAAATATTAAACTAAATTAAGGGTAAATAGGTTCTTGGGTCAGTATAGTTTTAAATAAACAACTGGGCAGACTGGACTGGCCATGTGGCTCTTATCTGCTGTCACTTTCTATGCTTCTATGTTTCTATGTAAAGAGAAAAGAAAAATTTCCTAAGAAAGCAGGTTACTTCTGAGGTGCACAATCCAATAGCGATCTTAATAAAAAAGTTTAGATTTCAAGTACAATCATATACAAACATGCAAAAGTAAAATATTTATTTTGTTTTTACAAAACAATTTGAAAAAAGAGCAAATAGACAAAATACCAAAAATAATCGCCAAAAAATTACTCTTCCAAAAGTAGCAATTGCTAAACTTTGCAAACCACATCTCTTATCTATTTAAATAAGATAATTTTTTTCTCCTGATGTAGATTTTGACTTGAGCTTTGTCAAATGTTACATAATGTTTACATAAATGTTTAATATTTTTTTTATATTTCTCAATAGTACATAGAATAAAAGGGAAATTAATGTAAGATAAATCAATCACAAAATTGGAATACATGGTTGTTTTCCTTTTCTCATGCCAAAGTAAGGGTTCCTGAGGGAGCAATGTTTTAGCTTTTTCAATTCACTAATATGTGATGATATGGGAAATACAAGTAAAAATTCTTCTATAACACAAACTTAACCAATCCAATGTGGTTCTTAATAAAAGATAGTCATAATATTATCCAGTGTTCATGATTTACTTTTTTCTATTTAAACTTGGAAGGAGTATAATTAAAGAGAGATGGTGTTGCTGTTGAGTACCAAAAAAAAAAAAGAAAGATGCCTATTCCCAGGTCTGTCATCCTACAAAAACACAAACGTGTATCTGTGTGTGCACATATGTGATATTAAATATTTCTTACCTAGTTGGTTTGTCATGGCACAAAACACCTCTAGCTTTGGGCAATTATTAAGACAATCTAAACGAAGTAATGAAATTGTATTTTTATTCAAATTAAGGACCCTCAATTCAGACAAGCAAAGTGGATTATGAATTTCAGAAATGCTGTTTCTATAAAAAAAAAAAAATAAGATATAAGATATAAAAAAATGTACATTTCATTAACATTAGCAATATAATATCAGTTTCAAGGAGTTATAGTCAGTCATCAAAAATGATTTGTTACCCACTTTTAAATGCATTTCTCTGACACTGGGCCACATTCGTGCATAAGAATGAACAAAGTAGGTGTGGATGTGGATGAGCATGTTTCCAGTCCCTCCCACATCACCACCCCGTTTATCCATACCTTCACCGTGCCCTCCCAGGTCATTTGAATACCTCCCCCACCTGCTCTTTTTAAAAAGACACGAGACTGCAATAGTACACCTCTTCTACCTTAAAAAACTAATGTATGGAATTTAAAGACCAAACATAGTTAATATACATTCCTGAGTACTACATACATTGCATAGTCTATACGACTACACGAGTATTGCATAAATTCTTAAATATACGAACCTAAGAAACTTCTTAGGTGTGAATCTGGTCCACTATGACCATGGAGTCAGGATGAGGTCCTTGTAACTAGGATACTCCCAACTCCAACATCTCTCTCAAAACAAGGAGAAAAGGTGATACAATAAAACTAGACTTAAAGTCTAATGTTCACGCACTACTAAGCATGAGCAGTTACTCCCAGGTGACATCAGTGAAACAGATTTAACAGTGATTAATAAATCCTGTTTTCTCTTTCAGACATATGGGAGGAATGCAGTCACACCTGAACACAAGACCTTCCTGGTAAAGAAGGAATGCATGGAAACAAGCACCTGAAATTTGCAAGTTGTAAAATTAAAGGTGTGGATGGAGAACCTGGTAGTTGACAGGGGACATGAAAGGGGTTCAGTGATGTGATGGAAGCTTGAGGGTTTAATGAACGATGTGCTCATGTGTTAATGATCAAAGGGTTTTGACAACATGAGGTAAGACTTGACATGGCTGGACTGGGCAAGGCAGGCTTGACTAGACTGGACAAGGCAGGCTTCACTGGACTGGATTTGACCAGTACTGAATTAGAACTTGACAAGCTTGACTGGACTGGACCAGGACTGGATCTGGACTTGATAAGCTCAGCTGGACTGGGCTTGTCCTGAACTGGACCAGGACTGGATTTGACCTGGACTGGCCCAAGACTGGACTGGATCTGCAATAACAACATGCAGACAACAGAGGTCTGATGCTGGAGTGGTAATCTGCAGACTGATCACTGCTGATTGGGATAACAGGATGATTTCTGCTGGCTGGATAGCAGGCTGATATAGCAAGCAGTAGACTGCAGGCTGAGATCTACCAAAGGAGTAAACAGGAACCAGGCACTTTCAGTGACCAAGTTGGATTGGATAGCCTGGTCATGAAATTCCTAGAGCAGGACTCTTATTGGCTGGAACAGATCATGTGATGATTCCAAGATGGAAACGCCCATGTAACAGTCCTAGAAGCATGGCAATGTCCAGAAAGGGAAGCAGACAGATGATCCCTGATGCGGTGAGTTCCACGGTTTGTGAAATGACCTGGCCGATCTGCTCCCCAGTATGCATACTGGGTAGTGAGACATCCACCAAAAAATAAACTGCTTGGTGAGAGGCTAAGGCTTTTGAGCATTACAGAGGACCAACAAAGAGTCCAATTACGTTCTGTTCAAATAAACATTAAGATCCCTCACTAAATTCAGGGTTACCAAGCTACACTACTTAATCTGAGAAGATGATGAGGCTAAAGTCTGAAAAGCTGGGAGGAAAATTTTCTGGTTGATATGAAACCTGGAGACCATGTTAGTCTAAAAAGATGGAATAGGACTGAGCACCACTATGCCCTCATGGAAAATCAGTAATGATGAATAACAAGATAGAGAACTGAAGTCTAAAACCTATCCAGCTGATGCAAAAGCAAAAAAGAAAGACATTTTCAAGGACAAAAATCTAAGTAAGACTCCAAATGAACACGAATTAGCCAGAGGTGACATTTTCAGAGGGCTGCATATGCAGCAAGCTGTCTGCAACTCTTGGAGGAATGCCAACTTGCGATAAAGATAAATAGATGAGGCAGAAATTTGGCCATTAAGTGCACATAGCTGAAGTCAACCTTTAAAGCAATCCTGGAGAGATGCTAAAAACCTATTCTAAACAGGACAGCTCTGACCTGAAAGTGGCAATTGAATGGCGAAGTGCAGAAGAGCTTGTTCATCTTCCTAAATTAGAACATTGTTGTAAAAGAACTTTATGTCTATAAATGCCAACTTGTGAGCCCCCCTACTACTGGGTACTGACCAAAGGGAATCTGGGCACTCAAAGTCTGAAATTTTATCTCTTAAAGTCCAAGATGTGTTGAAAAGACCCATAAAACTTCTTTACCAGAAAAGTAGAAGCCCAACCCCCTGTGGCTGTCCAGAATGATCACGTCATGTAACAACACAGCCATGGTAGACTCTCTGAGTGCTGTTCTTTCATCTTAAACCAACAGGAGCAACATAGACAAAAATCGGAGCAAAGCCTCTCTCGTCATCCAGACTGATAACAACTTTGAAAAGGGCAATCCATTTGTCTGCTCTAGAAGCTCTCCAGGCATCTAAAACATCCATCAGACAAGTAAAGAAATGTAAAAGTAAAAACTCTGCTTAAACAAAGACTTAGGAGCCTAAATTCTCAACCCCAAAGCCTGGCAACCCACTTCAGATCCAATCAAGAAAGAAAATATATACACTCCCTGTGCCTCAAGTTTTAAGATGCTCTTTGATATTTTATTGCAGTTAATTGGCATGTAAAAGGGATAACCTTTTTGTGACCATTGGGGTGGAGGTGGAGCTTCCCCATATAGTGTCAGAGTCTTAAGCCGCTATAACCACCCTACAATCAAAAAAAGTCCACTTTAGTGTGAACTTTCCTCTTGATATTCCACCCTAGGGCTGCTCTTGCTAAGAGGATTGGCCATTGGAGAACCCTGTCCTAGGCCTGAAGGAGGATTTACACAATGCAAAGCTAGAGTCACTGACTGGACGGCACCTAGGTCTCTGTAAGTTAACTGGAAGGAAGGTATTCTTACCCCTCCTATGGCTTGTGCAATAATCTTATCCAATTCTGTCCCAGAGAGGACTGACCCATCATAGGGCAAAGATTCAAGTGCATGCTTAAGAACCAAACCAAAAAACTCTGCTAGCTGCAACAGATATGGCTAAAATTCCTAACATAGCAGCAGCCAAATCCAGAGAAGCCTCAGCAATATATCCTAAGATATTCACCCAAAAGGATGAAACTCTTTTCAGGAGTCTCTGACTGAAAACCTTCAAAGAGCATGTCTGATCACTATTCTTTTTCCTCTTGAAAAGGGAAATGCAACACGACGTGGCAAACTGGGACAAGCTCTTCAATACCCTTAGAGCTGTTGTAATTCTCCTCATAAAACTCTGAAACTTCAAGACACTACCCCAAGATCCACCCTCATACAGTGACGTGAGGTCAAAATTTGTCTGTTCCTAAAAAAGGGCTAGGTAATATATAACATGCTTAGGCGGCCTGGTAGCAAAAGTCCAGTGGGACATGTGCTGGATTTCCTGTGGTCAGGCAAGTATCTAAAAGGTTCCAGAATGTCATCCGTGTCCAACAGATTTGGATACTTACCAGCCTGGTCCTGGGAAGTAAGAGAAGGAGCCTAAAGGTCCTGCTACTTACTGTCCCAGCTGTTGTTCGCACCACTCTATTGAGAAATCAGGTGCTGCAGCAACACGTAACTAGGAACGAAAGGGCGGGGGCATTCATACGACACCCGTAATTACACATTGTAGGCGGAGGGAGGCATTTAAATTGGACAGTATGGACTGGGTTAGGCTGTAACATACGTAAATCCATCACGTTCGTCAGTAGTTACACTATGAAAAGTTAAGGTAGTGTTTGGGCAGCATAAAACGGCCAAAATACGTATGAGCGAGGGGAGTGTCTAGAGGAGTGCATAGAAAATACGATAGCGTAAATACACTACACATTCTAACGTACCAAGCACCTAGGTCTGGATTTACCCCAGTATGCACACTAGTGAAATGTGGATATTGTGTGCTTGCAAAGAGTGAAAATGCTCACATTGCGGGTCCAAGTCTGGATACAGTCCAATATTACAAACTAGAAATGTAATTATATTTGTTTGTCTTTTTTAACTATTTGACTTTATTGTGGAACCATTAAAATTTTATATGTTAACCTAAATGACTTCATATCTCACCCTTCAAGGAACAACTCTTCAAGCCTTTGTGCAATATTTCCAATACCTTCAGGAAAACATTTCAGCTGATTATATGACATGTTCAGATGCTTCAAGGTCAGACATACAACACCTGCGTTCAAGTCTAATGAAGGTCCAATTTCATTTCTCGATAAATCAAGAAATGCGATATTGCTCATCTCAAGAACAGACTCAGGGAAGTCTTTGAATCTGTTACTGTGCATGTCCAGATACGTCAATGATTTTAATGTCTATATTTATAAAAAAAAAAAAAATAACAAAAAATTATCATAATGAACATGATAGTAAATGTGAATTTGTCTTTAAGCTTAACAAAAATAACTTTAAACCCCCTAATCTGTTTGTTCATATTACTGAAATTTTCACAAGCATTATAATATTATGCTGCGCACACACAATAGCAGAACTGAGGCACTATTGGCCGGATTCACAACACCGTCATTTTTTACATATGTACCTAATTTTGCGATTCTAGCTACTATGCATGTGTGGTAACTATTATACGCTATCCACATAGCGTTTTGTTACATAGATTGCATACATGCGGTCTTTAAAGAACCGCTACGTAGATAGCGTAAAATAGTTTCTATACATGCATAGTAGCTAGAATTGCAAAATTAGGCACATATGTAAAAATTTGCGGTGTTGTGAATCCGGCCCAATTATATGTCATTCACAACCACTTCCCAATTATTTACAGACATCAAAAAAGGCTAATAGCAGCTTTTAAGCTCACCTAATACAGCACTAAGCCCATCATACATCATGCTTGACAGATAACTTTATTACACACAAATTCCAATGCTTCATAATCCAAACTTTTTATTTGAGACTACCACTTGTAACGATATGCCATCACAGGTTTCTGGTCAGACTTTTAACATATACACAGTTTGGTAGGATACCTAAAGGTTAGCTACATTAACTATTTTGATGTAGCTTGTAGGCTTAGATTAACTTTTAACAAACTGGTCTCTAGCATTTTCACATGAAGTTTTATTCCATTGTTTCTAAATATCTAGTATGTACTACATTCAGGAGGTGCAGTCGCAGGAGTTAGAGGGTGTACCCACCCAGTTGCACTGCTTTTAAGGTAACAGCTTTCATCACTATGATGCTTGAATGACCAAAATGCATGTCAGCGTCACTCACAGCAGGAAGTGCACCACATAAGAGTGAAGCAGAGGGAAGAGAGCAAAGGTAAATTCCTCATGAGAGGTTGTTAATTAAATAGGTTTGGTAATAGGGATTGAAAGGCTAGAGATCCACATGGGGAAGATTGGATGGCTGGAGACACTCAAGGGGTAAAGGTAGGATCATTGGAAGCACACACATGGCTGGAGATTGGATACACAAGGTGAAGATTGGAAGGTAGGAAACAAATAAGTGGGGGTAGATTGGATGGCTGGAAAAAACACAATGGGCCGTATGCAATGCGGTCAGAGGTTTCCAATATGAGCTACTGCGCATTCGCAGTAATTTTGATACGACATCTACGTTACTTGTTGCAACGTAGATTGCGTATAAGCGGTCTTTAGGACCGCTCTGCATACGGCCCAATATGAGGGATTGGATGGCTGGTGAAACACAAGTGGGGAGACTGAATGACTGGGGACAAACAAGGGGGATGATTGGATTGGAAGCATACAAGGCTGGAGATTGGATGTCTGAGGATACAAAAGATGGAGATTGGAAGGCTGGAAACACATAAGGGGGAGTGATTGGATGGTTGGAAAAACACATTGGGACATGGTTACATTGATATTTTTCCAGGCACATAGCAATCCCACAAAAATTATTTGTATTTATCTGTATTTATAAAAATAACACAATGCTCTCCTATTGCACAAACAGAATTTGTGTTGACCATACAGTCAATAACTAGAGACCCGATCCATATTTAAGTACAATAGGGTACTTACACCTGTAAAATTCCATGCAGCAACGTCCTCCTACTACGCATGACTTTCCACCGTGCGTATATAGTGTGCACTTGGTGGGCATGGGGACCAATTATAATGTACCAGTAAGGACTTGGCTAATATAGAATATAATCATAACAGAATACAATCAATTTCCATAAAAAAAATTATTTAAAAAAAAACCATTAAAATATTTTTGTAAAACAGTGCCAGTCTTTAGTCTTTAATTCCCTTTTGCTGCATTGTGCTGCTGTATGAATTTGATAAACTTCATCAGTTAAAACTAACTACTGCTTGCTGAATTTCAGAGCTAGATATACTACTCTGTGTTTTCTGTGCTATAGAATAATAAAAATAAAAATAATAAACTAAAAATTTAGATACACATTGATGCCAATAGTTAGACATTTAACATTTTTAACTTACTTCACAGAACGACTTTGAAAATGAAGTTAAATTATTCTGTTGTAGCTCCATTTTCTCAAGTTTTTCTAAATGATTTGTTAAAAGGGACTTTTTGTTTATTGTATCTATGCTTTCCAAGTCATTTGCAGATAGATCTAAACATCGAATGTGTTCTTTTTCAGTCAATGAAGAGGAGCTATCGGTACGCTTTATGTTCAAAGAAAACCTTAGTGCTACACCTTAAAAAAAACAAGAAAGAAAAAACATTTATGGCTATAAAAAAGAACACTTAATAACAACTTGGGGAAATTTTTTTTTTTTTTTATATATTCATTTTTTAGAATACAAATACTATCCCTATTCTTAATATATAGTTTTCGAACTTCTATAACCAGGTTGCGTTTCAACAAAAATACAAGCTTTAAAACTTTAAAAACTTACTTGGACAATCAAGTTGAGGAAACATTTTTCTGCGACTTTCAACTGATTCATCTCCAAATGCATCCTGCAGAAATTTAATAAACCAAAACAATTTTTTATAATAGTTAAGACTCATGAAGCACAAGTAATGCATACTCTGTGTATATATGAAGAAAACAGGTCAAGTAAATATTTGAAAAATTATTCAATATCAATCAAATAGAACACAAATGTAGCCCCTAACTTTGGATAGCTGGTAACTTGTGTAAAGCTAGACTATAGATGAATCTATTTAGATGAAAGATGGGATTTAATAACCTCAATGATGTGGTAGGTGTGTTGAATCATACAGGATAAATCACACTATCATACATTCAGATTTACACTCCAGGAGGAGTGCATTATCTTTAGTAGTGCATAACTTAGGTACGCATGCGTATGTAAAACGCCCTTAAGTCTGGATCAGACCCCATGTCAAAACTTTTGTGAAATTGAGTGTTAGTAAAATTGTAGAGCATTAGTAAATAAAAAGCCTGTTTACTCACCATTAAGCTAAAATCGCAGGCCCGTAGAGACTAATGAATGGGGCTGATATCACCTATTTATTAATTAGGTCCTGGGATAGACAGCAGGTATATCATAATCCTGTGTGTCTGTCTCTCTCTCTCTGCATGTATTTGCCACAACGTGTAAATCATTTTAAAATACATGCAGGGAGATTAATAAATAGGTGACATGGTCCTTCTTTGCACACACAGAAGCCATTAGAACTGGGGTAGATTGGCCATACACCTTACTGGGATCTTTCCCGGAAGGCCACAGGCAGAATGAGGCCATCCAAGCACCATCTAGGCAGCCTCATTCAGCAGGTGGGATAAAAAAATCAAAAACAAAAAGAGACACTGTGGCCTCCGAGGGTCTAATTCAGCATATTAAAAAAAGAAAAAAAAAAGAGAAAACCAACTGGCACCGTCAGGGAGGCTTCTGGAGTCCTCATTCTGCCTATGAGGATATTGTTTGCCTCAGCCTGCTGACAGAGATAGGACAGCTGCTGGGGAGAGAAGACTCGGTGCATACAGGATAAGGACACTGGAGCACTTGAAGAGTCTGAAGTGTCTATGAACTATGCTGACTATGTGACACTTACATGCTGTTACCAACTTGCTGTACTGTTGTGGATTACCTGCTATGCTGTCTGACTGCGATGAAATAAAAGAGTTTTACTTCATCTCCTCCATGTGATGTACATATCACATATGGCATCTAAACGTGGGGCACATCTCAGCTGGAAACTAATCGCTGCAGAGAACACTGGGTAAGACAGCTACAGTATCTGTGTTTAAAACTGACAAGTTGGGTTTAAAGTATACATTGTGCAGTTGGCCTGGGGCCAGAATGGTGGTGTGCTTAATAAACATTTTAACCCAGTTTTGTTATGCCTGTGGTGGAGGACAGGGCAACTTGGGGTTAATGAGAGTTGTGTGAAAATCTGCCTTAAAGGGCCACAGTGTCATTCGCAAATAGTATGCAGTCTTGTGTTAAAAGTGGGCAGTAGAGCAGACAGGTGTCAGGTAACACTGTCTGGTGAGGATAGCATATTATAAAGCCTCCTAACTTTACCATTAAAGGGGAAGTACAGGGTAATATGGAAGAAATACTGAAAAGGTTATCTGAAGTGGCTGCTGGTCAGCAAACAGTGGTTGCCAGACAGCAAGCCATGGCTGCCAGACAGCAAACCCAATTACAGGGCCAACAAATCCAATTACAGAGCCATCAAACCCAATTACAGGGCCAATCAGCTCCGTTCCAGTTGATGTATGAAGAGCTGAAAGAGCTGAGGAAAGGTGGGCAGGAGCGGAAGAAGCTGCCTAAGCTCACTCCAGCTGATGATGTTGAGGCCTTCCTTCCTTGAACATTTGAGCACATGGCCACGCGATTAGAATGGCCTGAAGAGGAGTGTTCTGACAAGGTTGCTCCTAGTTTGAAAGGGGAGGCACAGAGAGCCTACGTGGATATGTCTGTGGCCCAATCACGTTTCTACCCTTACCTTAAGAAGGCTATACTCAACAGGATTGGAGTGACGGGCCCTAGCAAAGCTCAAGAATTCCATGACTGGCGTCTGGAAGGTTCTGAGCCTCCCAGGATTCAGTTGGCCAAACTTGCCCGGCTAATGCTTGGTTGCAGCCGAGTAAAAACTCAGCAGTGCAAATAGTGGAGAGAGTTGCACTAGACCAGGCTATGTGGGTGTTAGACCACTCGGTGCAGCTGTGGGCCATTCAGGCTGATCCTCAGACATATAAAGAGCTGGCAGTGGTTACTGAGTGGCACCTAACCCTGGGGAGAATGAGTAAAGTCAGAACAGGATTTGTACCAGTACCAAAGCCCCGAACTCAAATCCCAGTCATCAAGCCAAAGGCCCCGTCTCCCATAGTGTGCTTTGGTCATGTGCGGCGGGACTGCCCAAAACTGGGAGAGCCGATGGATTGCAGTGGGGGAAAGGCGGCTCGACCGATGGTCAGCATGGTGGCTGCAGGTGTATCCCAGGCGGAGTCCACCCTGTTCCGGATGATGGTACAGCTGGAGGGCCGAGAGATCTGGGCACTGGTGGATACTGGTAGTGAGCTCATCATGGTCGCTGCCAACCTGGTTCCTTCAGGTGCTGACAAGGTCCTGCCTCCTGTCAGGACCTGTCAGTGATATGTGTCCATGGCGAAGTGGAGGAGTGCCCACGTGTGTACCTAACCCTGACCGTACAAGGGCGGCCATTGAAGGTGGTGGCTGCAGTGACCTCCCGACCTCCTTATTCGCTAATCCTGGGCTGTGACTTTCCATTGCTGCAGGAACTGGTTACAAAGCATAACACTGACAAACAGTCTGTCGCTGAGGCATGTCACGGGCCAGAGACCAGAGACTACCAAAGCTTGGCATTCGCGAGAACTACTGCAGCTACTGAACTACCCCAGGAAACTGACTCTGAGGCCCAATGGAACCCTGTGGGTGAGAAAATATCATTGCAAGACTTTGTGCGAGACCAACGCGACGACAGCAATCTGGCACAGGCCTTTGAGACTGTAAAAGTGGTAAATAATAGAGTGATTGCTGTTTTATCATCTGAGGGTGTGCCATATTTTATGTTGAAAAATGATTTGCTATATCGTGTTACTACTTTCCAGGGGAAAAGATTAGAACAACTGTTAGTTCCCCGAAAACTTGAGCGATTGGTGTTAGAAGCCGCACATGCGCATTTGTGGGTAGGCCATTAAGGGGAGCAGAAAACACTCCAACGTATACAGTTGAGATTCTTTTGGCCAGGCATCTATGCCTCAGTAAAGAGGTATTGTCAGGAAAGATGACCCCTCAACCAGAATTTAGGGCTCCACTGGTACCCCTCCCTATCATCTTCGTGCCTTTTGAGTGAATTGGTATGGATCTGATACGGCCAGTGGAGAAATCTGCTCGAGGGCACCAATACATACTAGTGGTAGTGGACTATGCCACCAGATACCCGGAGGCTATACCCCTGCGTAATATGAAATCTGCCACTATTGCCAGAGAGCTACTAATCCTATATACCCACATGGGAATACCGAAGGAGGTCCTAACAGACCACGGTCCCCATTTGTTTCCAAGCTCATGAAAGATTTATGCCGGTTGTTAAAGGTAGACAGAATTACCACTTCAGTGTACCACTCGCAAACAAATGGTCTGGTAGAAAGGTTTAATGAAACCCTTAAACAAACGATAAAGAGGGCCGTGTCTCAAGAAAAGCGAGACTGGGATTTACTTCTACCTTATTTAATGTTCGCAGTCAGAGAGGTACCCCAATCCACTAAAGAGTTTAGTCCCTTTGAACTCCTCTATGGTAGACTTCAGTTTGTGTCCCAATTGTATGGCCGTCTTAGGCAAATTGTGCCACTCCTGAACAAACATATGGAAAGGGCTCAGCAATGTCAGAAGCAAAGTTATGATGTCACCACAGTTAATCGGTCCATTAAACCGGGAGACAAGGTGTTAGTGCTTGTGCCCACTACAGAAAGTAAGATGTATGCTCAATGGCGGGGCCCTTATGAGATCATAGTGGTGGTGGGACCGGTTAATTACAAGGTTCGACAGGAGGGTAGAAGGAAGGAGGTACAAATCTACCATGTGAACCTGTTAAACCCTGGAAGGAAAGCGCCAGTCAGCCCTCTTTAGTAGCAAAAAAGGTTCCAGAATGCCAGGTACCCATTGAAGTCACACTTAGTTCTGGGCAGAAACAGGAAGCTGTGAATTTGGTAGCGAGGTTCCAAGATGTGTTTTCTGACATTCCGGGAAAGACACGGATCNACCATGTGAACCTGTTAAAACCTTGGATTGAAAGTGCCAGTCAGCCCTCTTTAGTGGCAAAAAAGGTTCCAGAATGCCAGGTACCCATTGAAGTCACACTCCAGAAACAGGAAGCGGTGAATTTGGTAGCGAGGTTCCAATATGTGTTTTCTGACATTCCGGGAAAGACACAGATCATTCAACATGATATTTTGACTCCACCCAGGGTGGTCATCAAAGGCCGTATCGCATACCCGAGGCAAAACGGGCACTGATAAAGCAAGAGGTAGAAGAGATGCTTCACCTAAGGGTTATAGAGGAATCAAATAGCGAATGGAATAATCCCATTGTTTTAGTACCTAAGCCGTCAGGTGCGGTAAGATTCTGTAATGACTTCCGCAAATTAAATCAGATTTCTCGCTTTGATTCGTACCCTATGTCCCGAATTGATGAGTTGGTAGAGAGATTAACAAGGATTCAGTATCTTACCACGCTTGACTTGACAAAGGGATACTGGCAGATACCTTCAACGGAAGCTGCTAAGGCAAAAACAGCCTTCTCTACCACAGAGGGCCTATTTCAGTTCAAAAGGTTACCATTTGGTTTACATGGTGCCCCAGCAACCTTCTAGAGAGCTACAAATAAGTTGCTGCGGCCCCACAGGGAATATGTAGTTGCGTATTTAGACGACATTGTCATATTTAGCTCTGACTGGGAATCCCACCTACCAAAGGTAGAGGCCGTTTTGAATTCTATAAGGGAACACGGGTTTACCGCCAACCCTGAGAAATGTGCCATTGGTACGATAGAAGCCAAACATTTGAGGTACATTGTGGGCAGGGGACAGGTTAAACCTCAGCCTAGCAAGATAGAAGCGGTTATCGCTTGGCCCAAACCAAATGTAAGTCGCAACTTAGGACGTTTCTCGGTCTAGTGGGGTATTATCACAGGCTCATACGTGATTTTGCCACTAGAGCGGCTCCACTAACCGCATGTCTTAAAAATAAGTCTCCAGACAAAATAACGTGGTCCAGACTAGTGGAAAACACGTGGCAAGACTTAAGAAGAGCTTTATGTACAGAGCCTGTCCTGCAAACTCCTGATTTTACAAAACAGTTTGTGTTGCAGATGGATGCCTCTGTGGCAGGATTAGGGGCAGTCCTTTCCCAGGAGGTAGATGGTGAGAAGCCGGTCCTCTACCTTAGCCGTAAATTACTTCCCAGAGAGTGAAAGTATTCAACTGTAGAACAGGAGTGCTTGGCAATTAAATGGGCAGAGGAGTCCTTAAAATATTATTTGTTGGGACGGGAGTTTTTGTTAGTTACAGACCATGCTCCCTTGAAATGGATGCACACGAACAAAGAGGTGAATGCTTGTGTGACCCATTGGTTTTTGGCCTTACAGCCATTTAAGTTTGAGGTGCAGCATCGTCCGGGGAAACAGCACCTCAATGAAGCTAAGGGGGTAGGAGTGTGACAGACACAGCATATATCCACATGGGAGTAATGTGGAGAATCCTGACCAAGTTTTAGAGCAGCAGCAGTGAACCTGGGTGTGATCAGGCTTAGGCTAATCAACAGCACCTGTGCTCTCCTGATTTAAGTGTTTCAAAGACAAAGGTCAGGACTCTTGATGGTGGAATACCTGCCCAAGTGATAGACCGAGGGTTGGGTTAGCATAGGGACCTCTAGAGCACTTGAAGAGTCTGTGAAGTGTCTGTGAACTATGCTGTGACACTTACATGCTGTTACCAACTTGCTGTACTGTTGTGGATTACCTGCTATGCTGTCTGACTGCGATGAAATAAAAGAGTTTTACTTCATCTCCTCCATGTGATGTGCATACTTATCACATAATAGTATAACTAACTGACCAATTTATTGATTATACCTCAATAGCCTATTACTGAAAATAATGCTATTTGCACATATGTATTAGGAAGTGTGGATCAGCAGTGGAGCATATGTTATTTATATTAATTGTGTCCCTGGTTGCAATTTTTAATATGGTGTCTTTTTCCATTTGTGTTGGTACTACCAAAATGTTTTTTGTAAATACTTTTTGCAGATTAAAACATTCATATCTTGAAGTCATTATTTCCTGAGTGCGGACCTGTCTTTATTGATATTATGAAAATAACCTCTTTACCCAGCGCTCATCAACTGCCACGACTTAAAACAGGTGTTCCACAAAACACCGAAGAAGCTTGCAAGAGAATGTATTAAGTCACAAGCAGCGCTGTATAATGTTCCTAACGAGCTGGAGAAACAGCAAAACCAGTCCAGATATTCAGGGGATGTAAATGCTCTCAGCCATCTCCCTCACAGTAGTTTTAGCCCAAAGCGTTGTTTTGTTTTATGGTACTGCCCGCAGTATGTTTATTTTATGTTTGATACATTAAACCTTTTCTTAACGGTCCTTTGTCTTATTGTTTACATGGTCCGTGGTGGGGTTACCCTAAAAAAGGAACGCTTTGGGCTAAAACTACTGTGAGGGAGACGGCTGAGAGCATTTACGTCCCCTGAATATCTGGACTGGTTTTGCTGTTTCTCCAGCTTGTTAGGAACATTATACAGCGCTGCTTGTGACTTTATACAATCTCTTGCATGCTGTCTTTATTGATGGTTGTCTATTATTCATAATCTTTCTGAACTTGCACCTTTTTTGAATACATATCAAGTAAGTGCATCCCTGGTTGTGTTTTTTTTTTTAAATAACTAATAACATATAAAATATATCATACCAATGAGCTAGTCTGTCTTTGTCCCAATAAGCCATGATTGAGCTTGGTATTTTCCTTATGAATATCAAGATTACCAAAGGAGTGAGCTTTCTTTATTGGAGACAATCCTTCACTGCCTTTAAAATGAAAATTAGATAGACAACAGCTTATTACTTAACTTTTACATTACATTTCTAGTTAAAATAGTTTGTTCTATTAATAAAATGATGGACCGGACTCACAACACCGCATTTCTTTTTAAAGACCGCATGTACGCAATCTGCGTAACAAAATGCTACATAGAAAGTGTAAAATACTTACTACGCATGCGTAGTAGCTAAAAACGGATAACTAGGCACATAAAAAAAAATGTGGTGTTGTGAATCTGGTCCAATGTAATTCACAGGTTTTTTTTTGTTTTGTTTTGCTTTAATACTCCAAAAACTTAGCTAGACCATCCTTGCCTTTCTGTAATCAAAAAAATGGACACTTTCATTCCACAAAAATATAAACCAAAAATATTCCTTAATAATTTGGTTACATTTTTTGCATAATTCAGATGTTTCATGACGTTGGAGCCTATAGCAAAAATACATAATGTTTCAATTAAATGTATAGCCCGTTGTAAGAAAAAAAACATTCTGCTTCAAGAAGATGGTGCTTTGGGTTTAATGTAGAGCACTCGTTTGTTTTCCACTGTGATAATGACATAAGGCTCCTTCACTGTCATGATTACTGTAGTAAAGCACAAAAGTAATGCAAGAACACAAGGATGCTTCCTAACAGATGTAAAGGTATATGGAAACAACAGATTGGAAACCAAACTGAACATTTTTGGAAAAAAAATAAAACAGTCCTCACATATTACAGCAAAACTAGAATTCTTATTGCAATATATTACTGCTAAGAGTAA
The DNA here is from genome assembly GCA_011038615.1 of Limnodynastes dumerilii. Lineage (NCBI taxonomy): Eukaryota > Metazoa > Chordata > Amphibia > Anura > Limnodynastidae > Limnodynastes > Limnodynastes dumerilii. Next base: position 1,232,582 of record WWET01000066.1, on the reverse strand, counting down.
TATGAAACATAACAAAATATACAGTAACATAGTTTTTCTGCATTTTTTAAATTAATTTTTTATGTTGTTTTTTCATTTTCAATTATTTTAAAAGACTATATCAAATTATACATAAATAATGTTTTAACTACAACTTACAAAAAAATCTAAATCCTATTTATAAGATAAATATCTAGTTACAAAGGTACATAACCGAAACAAGTCAAATCAAACCAACCACTTCAAAGCTTGTGTTAAATTACCTTCATCAAAATATTACTGAAGAGTACATTACCTTCGCTGTCACTGAAAACTGATAGATCTTCAAAAGCATCACTGATAAACGAGTCATCTCCTTTCTCAAACACATCCTCCACAGTACTTAAATTTCCTAAAGATCTGCAGTCATTATGTTTGCTCTGATACCGGAGAACCATTCGTGCCAATATGGGCCCCAAGTCTGAATGTCAAGACAATACAGTGAAAACATATTTTACAGGTCGAAATGCATATTTAAATAAAAAATACATTTAAATAGCAAAGTGTAAGTAATAGCTCCTTTTGGAAAGCATAGCACAACATGCACACATATGTTACTATAAGGGAGCTAGAATCCACAATGGGGATTCAGCATTTTACTATTGCATTTTCACAGATGTGCAATTCAGGTTCTATAATCACACACCCCCTTCCCAATACTATACATTTGTAGATAATGAAAAAGGATTATTAAATGCTAGCAGAGCTTCAACAAGATGTAGTTAGCAGATAGTTAGAAGGCGTTTCTCTTTATAAAATGTTAGGGAGCATGGGATTATTTAAGCTTGGCTTTCAGCCAACAGTATCTTTGGACCTGATTCACACTTAAGAACGTGATAGGTTCCTAAATATACGCAACTAATAGCAATGAAACTCCTTCGGCACGCCCCCGGTCAGGTTCTTATGTGACTTACGAGTTCCATAGGGCTCCCTTAACTGTAGGTTCCCATTTGAATGCGTAGGGTGTCTACTTAGGAACTTAACTGCATAACCATGCCTTTATTTGGTCATTTAAATACCTTTCTCCACCCAAATCTTCGTATCTGCTGAGTTTATTATGCATGGAACGGCCATTTTTGCGTATGTTACTACGAACCTAGAGACTTTAAGTTCGTAGTGTATAAGCACGGAATTTGCTAACTTAATTCCAAAGCAAATAGCGTATAAAAGTTACCACGCATGTGCAGTGCATCTGTTCTTAAATATATGCACCTAAAATAATAAGAATTATTAAGTGTGAATCAGGTCCTTTGTATTTAAGGTGATTCTATAACAACAAGTAAACCTAAAGAGCAATTAGAAAAACTACACAGAAAATTACCTTGCTTTCCTTCATGATCTACTAAAGGTGGTCTTTGTGGATGTTTTTCCAGGAATAGTAGATTTAGCCAAGAAGGTTCTATTTTGCCCATTAGAAAACCTCCAAGGCAAATGCTATTATTGACCCCGTCTAATGCAAGCTTTTTTAAGAGCAAGCCAACAACCTCGTTATTACAATTCTTAATGCTCACTTGGAGGGCTTTTCTTACATCTTGCTCACGAGCTCCATGATTTAACAAAAGTTCCACCAGCTTAGGGTTAGCGCATTTTTCACAAGCCTGATAAAGCACAAATAAAATAGAGTTAAACTTACAATCATAAAAACACATTCTCTTTAAAAACACAGTCATAAAAAGTAAAAAAAAAACCCTCTCCTATACGTGGATTTTAAAATGTCAAGACATAATTAATAATTATATAAGTAATCAATAAGTATTATAATTTCATTAATGTAATTATACGTCACACAGCAGATGATACCATCTTTTATTTCCGGCAACAGGGTGTTGTGTGAACGTAGGGAAAATAATGCCTTGATTTGTGAATATCATTGTGTACTGAAAAGTGATATTCTTATTCTTAAGCTGGGTCCACACTACAGTACTTTCATCGAACAATCATGCCGATCACACTTATGCTTAACAATTTTTTGGTATAACACTGTATTAGTGTGTACGCTGCCGCAATCATGTTTTATTGTACCAAAACACATCACAACATTTCATTTTATAAATTTCCAAAATGTCTAAATACATCAGATCAAATATCCGACGGTACTCGTATAACTGTGTAAACATGAATCACCACACTCAGTTGTTGGTAATAATGTTCAAGCTATTGCAGCTGATGAATGTTTCTGTAGTGTGTACCCACTTTAACTATATATATATATATATATATATATATATATATATATATATATGTGTGTGTGTGTGTGTGTGCCCACTCTCTTGCATCCTCTGCAGCAAACGGGTATATATTCATCAATCTGTTGGTGGATACTAGCTTTTTCTCAGGATACTTCCACTGTTCTGCAATGACGTCCTTTATAATCTGGGATACTGGGAACACCCTGGACCTCTTCTTGTGTTCCTGAAAAATCAAATCCTTCATTTGCAAGTCTAATTTGGTCTCCTGAATATTCAGTGTCTTGTCAATGAGCTTGAGGAGGTTCTCTACTAAGACTGGGTTCATGGTGTCCTCCTCCTTTGAGGCTATGGATTCACCCTCTGATAGTAGTCCTTCCTCCACTGTCATTTCCCCTTCTTCTATATCTGAATGTTCTGATATTTCCTCCATCTGCTGCCTGGGTCGCTTATGGGACATCTTTGCTAGGTCCTCCTTTGTGACAAAAGTCTCTGACAGAGTTGCTTTGATAAGCTGTATAAATTCATTGACCTGCACCGATGGCCTCTGTTGCTGAAGCTGCAGGCATATATTACATGTGGATCCTAAATTACTCTCAGGCATGTCTCCATCACAATTTACACACTTGGTTACTCTTTGCTTCTTATGCTTGTCCTTAGTGGCTAAATCCTTGCTTGCCTCAGAACTGAAACAGTACATAAGCATAAGAAGCATGCTGATCTGTAGCCCTAACTAAACAGGGACTATTCTGACTTACCCAGAACGAGTCTTAGACCTCTTCTCCTCCATGGCCAAACAATGGATGCAGGAATCACTTCAGGACAACAGCTGATGTGAAAGTCCGGATTAAATATTCAAAAATGGCGCCAAACAATAAGAACCTCCTTCCGAAGGAGGCCTATAGGTAAAGGGACTAGGCCCAGGCAAGATGGCGGCCGGTGATAATGATCTTCCCCCTAGAAACGCTGGGGATGCTGGGCGGGCTTCAGTAGTGTAGGCCAACCAAAAATGGCCGCCTTCATAGGGCTCCGCTCTAGCGGCCGGAAGTAGACAGGTTACTTCCTGGCGCTGAAGGTGAAATTTACAATGGTGGCCGTGCCGCCCTCTTTAGAGAGACGGCGCTGAGCTGCACCATACAGAGGTCCCTGCTACCGCGCCGCCTGCACGTGGTGGACGGAAGAGTCCCTGGGCTCCTTGCGACTTTGGCCGCGGGTAAGTCGAAAACTTAACATAAAAATAACAAACTAACTGGCTCCTACCTACTAGGAAAAAGAAAAAGACTCTGAGCACCGGAGGAGGAGGCTACTTATAGGTCCGGTGGGTCTTTATCTTTTTCCTGATTGGCTCCCACCCCGTGGAACTTACCCATAGTGCTATGCTGTCATCAGGGGAGGAGGAAAATTGGTTTACTTTTATTTATTGCCTCAGTTTTAATAGAATAGGTCTCTAGGTGTAACAAACTGTTTTGTCCTTCTGCCTAGACTCTGAGAGC
>WWET01000066.1:1214335-1228859 GCA_011038615.1 Limnodynastes dumerilii | reverse complement strand
TGAGAGCGATTCTTGTTTTGACAGAACTGTTACTGGGCTACTGGGGGCAGATCCAGGACAACGGCCGCGAGTGAATTAATTGCCACTAGTGTAAATTCACTCATTAGTACTTACTACGCATGCGCGGAACAGACGTTATGCCACGTAACTCAAAGCGTAAGGGCCTTTCAAGTATCAGTAGTGTATCTCCTTACGTTGGAGCGTGCCAAACATACGTCTCCCGTAATTACGCTTCGAAGGAGGGGTGAGGCATTTATATCATACAGTGTGGGTGTGCTTAGCGGCGTAATTACGTTTTTTTGCCATCCTGAATAAAGTAGGATAGAATTTAATATTGAAGATAAATTTTGGACTCAGTTATTGCTACTATGGGATACTGCCACATGCTGTGAATATTTGTAATTTTTTTTTGGGATTGATATTTTGTATACTTTTTGGCACTTTTGCTTTGGGCACTAGTTATTTTCTTCTATGTGTTTGATTTTTCTAAGGTGAACTGTTGCCTGTGAAATTCTGTAGATACATGGTTACCATTAAATCAGATTAGGTAGGTAAATTCATATTCAAATGTAGACTAAACATGAACTTGCTATAAAGCATTACTGGTATTGAGGAGTTAGAATTTGTCAAGAAAAAAAACTTGCTGTGCAAAGCAAATACATCTGGCAACATCTAACATTTGATACATAGCATTAGAATGTATTTAATATAAAAGATTAGTGGTCTTAATTAATTAATTATAATCCATCAAGCAAACACTAAAGCAATGTAAGAGGCATTGCATAACCATTGAAAATCATTAAAATAATGTTTCCATTTTTTTTTAATGTCAAATGAAAGAATATAAACACTAAGCAATATATATATATGTGACATATAACACCGCATTCAGTGTACCTGAACAATTAAAGGCATATGTTTTGTTTTTTTATTGACATCTGCTCCTAACAAAAGCAAGCTCTCCACCAGAACCATGTCATCTCCAGTACATGCCTTCGCCAGCAAATTATCCTTCATTTTGTCATCCAAAGTCATTTCAGCAAAACAACGATAACACAAGGTCTGAAACTAAACCACGATGAAAGACAAATGTAAATATGGAATATATTTAGCAAATGACAATATTTATATTCTTTATTTAGCAAGCAGTTTTTATAAAGCACCATCAAACCAAGTAGCACATTACAATTTTTATAGCATTACTGGGTGGTAACAGGCAGAGGGACTTGCTCACAAGCTTTCACTGTATAGGAAATATAATGTGTGAACGATATTGGAAAGCACTTGATCCTCTCAGTAGTTGGACCAACATCATCCTATTCATGTCTAGACCTTGGGTTGATATAAAGAAATGTGGAAGTGGTTGACCAACTCCCGTCATAATTTTAATTTCCTGTTTTCTGCTACATGTGTATGCAAATATATTTCTACCTTACACTAGTGTTTTAGTGAGCTTAATAGTGTAAAATGTAGGAAGGGAACATAGAGCCAACTGGTAATTAAATGACCAAAGCACCCTTCCTATTACAAGGTTCTTCCTACACTGCATCATATACCTCCTCCTCCAGTATGGAAACAAAGGTTGGTTCAGAAAATAAATTATTACACAGTGCATCAGCACACCTATAATGTACATTGTAATTCCACATCATGTCCCATTGTGAAAACAAACTGGTCCCTCTGTCAACATGCCATTTTACTTAAGTATGGATAAAGCAAAATGTGTTCTGAAATATGTGTACACGCGTTTAATGCACAAGTTGCATGAAATGCGTTCCAAACGCATGGAACGGAGAGGAACATTGGAAGTGAGGATCTGGTTCAAAAACATAAGTTGTCATAATTATTGTGAAAAATAAAAAAATAAAAAAGGTTACTTTTTGATCCCGTTTGTTTGCAAGGCACATGGAAATCTGGTAAAACAGTACAGTATCAAAGTCTTCTAGCTCTAAAAGTCTTGCAAAACTGTGAGACAATTTCATCAATGCTAAGGCAGTTTGGAAACCCTAAATTGAAAAAGATAAGTATAACAATTACAAATAAATTATTCAAATACAGAGTATAAGGCAAACAATGCTTTTAAATGATTTACTTCTTTCACATTTCAAATTTCTCTGCAATATGCCTCACCTCAGTTTGTATCTTGACAACATCCTTATGCAATTGCAATGTAGTAACCAGATGAGTCGATATAAGATGCATTGTTGCAATGCACAAGTTCTTTCTCGTTACCAAATATGACAAGAGATAGAAACCAATGTACTGAATTTCTGAAAAATGTTTAGAAATATTTATACCAAAGTCCAAATATAACAAAAAAATTTAAATTGGGTACTTATCTCATATACTCTTAACTCAATAGAAAGGAATTCCAAAATGTTAATCACCAAAATGTTGAAAATTAAGGTAAGCTATTCCTTTAATAATTTAATATTGTGAAAATGTATTTGAAAAAAAATAAAAATTTATATAATGTGTATACCCTAATAATTCTAGCTCAGTGATATCAACTCCATGACGTGCATTAGCCCACGTAAATGAGTATTAACCGCTAAATATGTTAGGATGTATCATTATGGGCCCATTTAACTATTTAACTTAATAACAATCAACAATGGTCTGAATCTTAACCTTGGTTTCCTGGGTACATCTGGATAGTATGTAAAATGGAATCCAAAACGCCATTTTCTGTTAGCAACTCCAAAGCCCCTGAACAGTCGGACAGACACACCAGCACTTTAAGGCCACATTCCTGTATAGCAGGATTACCAGTAAACTGAGGATACAAAATAACAAAACTAAATAGGACGTTTTTACCAAATCATGAAAGCGTGCACTTATGTTTATACATGTAAATATGTATATTTATTAGAACAATATTCTGTGCTTGGAAATCTACATTTGTTTTTTAATAAAAGACACAAAATATTACTTCATGTTTCCACAAAGTTTTAAACGTAGCAAAGTATGCTTACAACATTTATGTGTGGGAACAATATAATTAAGCAATTTTCAACATTTCAAAATTGGATTCCTGTGCCACATTTTTCCAGGCATTTGTAAATTTGCATTTTAACAAATACCACTGGCAGACAAGGCATATTTTGTGGCAGTATGAAACAACGGCATAATTCTGACTGAACGGAACAATAAAAAATATTGCAATTTAGGATCTGGGCCATAGCTAACCATATAAATGGTGAGAGTGTCCTACTGACTATTCCAGGAATGATAAAAAATGATTTAAGGTCAAGGTATACCCTCATAAATTTTTATATGTCAACATGGTCAGTTTATCCTCTGGGTGCTGATCGGATCAAATGTAGATGCCGTTGTGATAGCCCATTTTTGAAAATGATACAACCAAAAGCTTAATTTAGGCTGTATCATTGCGGATATCCTTTCACTAAAGAAAATTTTGGGTGTAGTTTGCAGGTTATTCCGACAATGGAGTAGCGACAGAAGTCCCTTTTTAACTGCTGCAAAAAAGACTGTGTGGATCCAGCAACAATCCAAGCTCTCAATGCTGCAAAAACAATAGGTAATATTTTCCCCTAACCCTAATCCTCACCTTCTAATTGCCTAACCTTCATGTCCTACAGCCTAACTCTAACGTTCCATGTCCCGCTGCCTAATTCTAACCCTGTAAGAATAACCCTAACCTTCTATGTTCCTCAGCCTAACCCAAATGTTCCCCTTCTATGAAGCCATCCATGCAGGCCACGGCAGCCTGTCCACATTTTGCTATTGGGAATGGATACTTTGGCGAAATAGTGCCATTTACTACAAGTTCCCATTCCCAATAGAAAAAATTGGAATGTCAATAATTTCACACGGATACAGCCACCATTCATCTGTCAGCTGTATCAGTGTGGAAATAGCGCCTTTTATAACTGGCAACTGCATCCGAGAGTTTCAATCCTGAAATAACTAACATGTTGAATAGTCTTATTTCGACATGGTATTCATTCTGTTTAGGCTGCAGAACAGGAAGGGTTGTAGTTAGGCTCCAGAGAGGGGAGGGTTAGACTACAGGCTAGAGACAGGCTGTGAGAAGGGGAGGTTTAAGATTAGAGTTTGGGGAGGGTTAGACTGCAGGATGAAGATGGTTGGGGAGGGTTATGATAAGGCTGAGATGGTTAAAGTTAGCTTGCAGGAAGGGGATGGTTAATTAAATTTACTTGCCACTGTTGGTCTCTTTGTAGAGATAGCAGTTACATAGAAACATAGAAAGTGACGGCAGATAAGAGCCACATGTCCCATCTAGTCTGCCCATTTGTTTATTCAAAACCATACTGACCCTAGACCCTATTTACCCTCAATTTAGTTTACAATTTAGGATATCCTTATAGTTATCCTGCTGTCTTACAAAAACACACAGAAAAATTACAACAGTCTTTGCTGTAGTGACGCAAAGCGATCTGTCAAAAGACAGAATCGCTGAAGCGCCAAACCACATCTGTTCTCCCTACCTTTTTAAACCCCAATCTATCACATTTGTACTTTTTCTGTGTCACCAAGACTGTCTATTACCACCGCTCAGGTCATGCAGATGCCAACTTTATACCCTTCTTAGCTTTGCATTTTGTCTGCATCCACTTTATTTATTTTATATTATTACTGTTCTACATTAGTGAGTGAGAGTACATAGCATAAAAGTCAGTGCAATGACATGTAAAAGGTTACAGCAACAAAACAATTAGCAAGTAGCATAAGTTCAAAAATCTCATTATGATTTTAAGTGAAGCATATTTGTGATGGTCAGTAAAAGGTCACAGTAACTTATATGAGACCATACTCTAATTATACACATTTTTCACAACACATACCTTGTTGAGAGCTTGCAAAATTAACTTATGTGTTCCTTCAAGTAAGCACTGGTTCTTGATGACTTTTAGTGGAAGATTAATGGAAGCACTTTCTTCTGTCTTAACTGTATCATTTGTTACAGCTAGTGTACTGTCTGAAAAATATACATTTGTAACATAAATAATTCCGATAGATATAAAAAAAACTGATTAAGGGCCAGATCCAGAATTAATAAAAAAAAAGGTACTTATGCACAGTGAATGCACAGATAGCTTTCCACCAGAACAGTCTACAACAGAACATGACTTCCTGCCATGCATTCCGGTTCTACGCGCAATGGGCAAGAGAGAGAACCCATGGTAATCCGACAGAAAAGGCTTGGCTAAGCCCTTATGTACGATGCAGTATTATGTACCTGCCCCATATAAGGTGGGGCAGGTACATAAGTTTTGTGGTAGGGTACGAGACTGGGAAGCTCCGTGCATGGAATCTGACTTAATTCTAAATCTGACCCTAAATGATGTCAACTCATTCCAGGTTCATCAAATATATATTTATAGTAACATGCTTAAAAATGTACTACAGTTTTTCTTCCATTATTTCTACCATCCTTATCCTTATACAAACCATACACAACATCCAGCCAGCAAAACTAGCTATAATAAAAATCAATAAAATAGATGACTCTAGTTGCCAAACCAATTAATTTAAATGACAAATATGATATAAATATATAAAGAGTATCTATATAGTTAATTTTAGTTAATTCTACTTAAATATAAATAATACATGAAATATTATAACCTACAGTTACAACATCCCATGTGTAAGCCACCCTAATAATGCTTTTTCTTTGGTATCAAACATAGTAAACATTTTGGTAACAATTTACTACTGATTTACAGATATAGAATGGTTAAGTATTTACCACATTCCATCTGGGTTTTATAAAACACAAATTATGTGCTTGTGAAATACATCATTTGAAAAAATAAACAACACTAACCAGTAATGAGAATGTGAAGCTTTTGTATTTATGGTTAAATTAATGTTTAATTGTTGTAAATACTCACCATCATACATTATCTGTAACATAACCCGCAAAGCCTCTAGCTGGACACAAGCCACCTTTTTGTGCTTCTTCATGACATTTTTAAGATTTGTCATGGCCACCGTCATTACATCTAAATTAAAGGAACTACAAAGAAAATTAATCAACTAATTATTCCTCATAGATGTGTGATAATAACCAGTTTAAAAAGAAAAAATCACTATGTAAATTATAATCAATGCCACACTTCTGTAATAAACACCCACTCCAACTATTTTTGGAGAAAGTCCCCATTATTAGCAGCTACCCTGCCATGGTGCTTTACAGATCATTTCATGGACATTAACGCAAACTCTTTCCGATTGTGACAGCTAACAAGGCATTTGTGCACAGACTTAATATGGCTGATCCAGAGGTAAGAGTAACTGCTTAAAAGGACAAACCATGTAAAACACTGAGGGGTGCAAATTTTTTGTCTTTGTTGCATGCAAGAAAAATGTTGGATAATTTTGCTTAGTGCTCACAATTACTGACTAGCTCTATTTTTACCATTTATAATTGAGCAACAAACTATCGCCACTCAAATCATTCTGCTTGCACATTATAAATGTGTTTCCTCCTGCAAATGTAAGAAGCTTTTGTCAAGGTGCAGATTTGCTCCATTTTGGCTGGTAATCCTAACTCTGGATTAGTCCCAATAAATCTACAGTTTACTAGAGGGAAAAAGTAACCTTTATATAAAGGATTTGATAACTAGGTACAAAAATATACTTGAAACAATATAAATATTGTACCAGAATATAACGACAGTTAAGAGCCACTTAGCCTATCCAGTCTATTCCTTTTAGTTTTCATTTTATTTTATATTTATTCATTTTTAAGTCTATAATAGCCCTAGATCCTATTGGATCCTTATTTTTAGATTTAGCATATCCTTATGTTTATTCCAAACAATAACTAAAGGAAGAACATTTTAGATCATCATTTAAAATGTGGGAGCATAGTGTAAGCACCAAAAAGCAGTTGCAATGTCAGTGGCTTGAGGCCTTTCAACTGATATACAGCTTTTAAAACCAACGTGTTTCAGATGATATACAGCCTTTAAAATCAACGTGTTTCAGCGGATATACAGTCTTTAAAGGCTGTAAATCAGCAGAAATGCATTTGTTTTAACCTTACTACTACAGAAACTATCTGACAAATACATTGGTAGCAGACTATCATTTTGCCCAGGACTCTGTGATACAGTGAAGCAGAGTTCGCCTTTGGATGGATCTGTACTGCAAATGCTTTATTGAAATTAATTCTTAATGTCCAATTTCGTTGTATGTTATGAATTCAACTTGATTAAAGATTTTATGCTACTGGTGGTGGCTAGTGTGTCCCTATCTTCCTATATTTCCCAGTGGAATGCAAAACAGAGCCAAGGCTTGAATACAGTGAGAGGAAACAGATGCCTGCCTGCACGTGAATGAACATGCACAGACATGGGTAATATTAACTTGCATGGAACATACACAAAAGAAATTTGGATACACTAATAAAGAGCGCAACCATTAAACTGTATGCTTTTGCTACTTTCAATTATAACAGTAGGTGGTGCTTACTCCCTTTGCCTGTGTGTTATGCTCAAACATAGAAACACTATATACTTGTAACTTTTATACAATTAATTGGACATTGTGTATGGAGAAATATTTACATTCTTTGGGCCGGATCCAGAACTACAGCCGTCTTCCACAGATGGCCATAATTTGATGAAAGATAGCTACTGCGCATGTGTAGTAACTATTGTACGTAATCTACGTTTTATTTCGATACGTGGATTGCGTATATGCGGTCAAAAAAACGCATATACGCAATCTACGTATCGAAATGATACGTAGATTACGTACAATAGTTACTACACATGCGCAGTAGCTATCTTTCATCAAATTACAGCCGTCTGTGGAAGACGGCTGTAGTTTTGGATCCGACCCTTTGTTTGCATATTATAAAGAAACATGTCTAAATTCTCATAATAGATCTACCTTACAATACTTAAAATAAAAAATAACAATACCTTCCATTAAAAAGATGGAGTAACACTCGACAGGCACTTTTAGCTGCTTCAGGAGAATCTAGGTGTTTCTTCATTATTTCTAAAACGTTGATATGAACACCTTTCTCCAATAAAATCTTTCTAATAACAACTGGAAAATAAAAAAGGATGTACTGTATTTAAAATACAAGTCATTTCAGTCTTTACAGATAACAAATTCATCCTGTCTTTAATCACTATTTGTGAAGTATAAGGTTCATCATCTCACCAATAGCAAGAAGAGCAATTATTTAATATTTAGACATATATAACAAAACTTATATTAACAAATACCCCCATAATCATGTAGAGGTCAGTACTTGGCCATACTGCTGTGGGAAGGGGAGTAGCTCTAAAGTGTTGATATTTTTGTTATGGCGGTGTTACTTAGGTGCTACAGGAGAGACTGGGCAGGCAGTTGTTAAGAGTATTTCCTGGCCTATAATTTTGCAGGAGAAAGTGTAAAATGTATGCCAAAATGCAGTGAGATGGGGGCAATCCCACCAGATATGTAGGAAGGTACTAGGGCTTCATCACAACTCCAGCACAATGCAGAGAAGGTTAGGAAAAATGTATGTAGTTGGGAAGGAATCATGTACCACTTCCTAAAATTTTGTATTGAGTTTCCATAACATTTAAGGTCTGTGAGCAAGTAAGGGTAGCCCAGAAAAATATTTCCCAGTCTTCTTCAGACAAGACTGTAGCAAGTTCTCTAATTTATTAGTCAATGAAGGAAGCAAGGGGTGCAGTGTTATCCCTAAGGAGTTGTAGAGGAGTAAGGTTGTATGTATGGTAGGTGTTAGAGGTCAATTATAGGTCCACTCTCCTGAAGTGAGATGAATTAGACTGCAGAATATAATGTGTCTAATTTTGAGGCACGCACAGTGTTAACAATATGAACAATTGTCTACATTTTTGTATAAAATCCCTTATAACAAACCCACGATAACTAAAGGGTAGTGTCAATATTGTGCAAGAAACAATGCTCAAAAGATCTTATCTATTTACCAAAGTTGCACAGAACTTATTAAAGCACCCATTAAGGCATTTAAGACAAATGTGCAAGAAAAAAAGTAATGTTAAGCATCTGTTTCTAAGGTCCAGATTTACTAATCTATGGGAAAAGTAAAGTGGAGATGTTGCCCATAGTAACCGGATTCTAGCTCTCACTTTCCTATTACATAATAGAAAATGTGTCAGCTAGAATCTGGTTTCTATGGGCAACAACTCCACTTTTCCATTCCCGTAGCTTAGTAAATCTAGCCCCAAGACTGCACGAAGCTGAGGATGTAAGGTAAAATAAAATTATTTATATTTATTTTCTTTTATGTACTGTATTTTGTTACCTCTCTTGTGCTAATTAGAAAAAAATAATACAAAATTAACCAGAGTTACCATTATGTTCAGACAGGGTTGCCAAGGCTGTTGTGGATGCATGGAAGACCTCATTGCATGAAGAATGCATCAACATGGATAACATCACTTCCCTATGTACCGGGTACCTAGTAAAAGGGTTATACAAGGATATTGTCTGAATGACTACCCTACTATACCCTACTACATACCAGGCAAAAAGCTATTAAAAGTTACTTACTGATGTTGCTCATCCCCAATTTTCTCATGAATTTCAGAATGGTACATTAACAAATTGTTCAGGGCCCAGCAAGCAGCTTCCTGATACAGATGAAGGTTAGTATAAGTACAAAAGGATAATATAAATAAATATGTTTTATTTAACCGGAGTCCCTTTTCTGTAGTTAATTACAAACCTTCAGACATCTAGTGTTTCCATAGCATTTCTTCTAAAAGGCAAATAATATTGCACTGACCTTAGCATCGCGTGCACATAAACAGAGAATTTCCATGTACTTCTATTGAATAGTCTCTTTACTGCATAAGCTTACAGCTTACATTTTCATTCCTTTCCCTTCTCTCTCTGTCTGCAAACTATCAGAGCTCACGCCTTAAAAAAACCTTTCCTGGATTATGTGCATATCTCTAAACAATGGAGAATCAAGACCAAAGAAGTCATGTCCCTTCTCTACCAAAACCCCAACCTTCTAGGCCTGTGATGAAGGACATTTGTGATTCATTAAATGTGTGATCTCCATTTATATACTGAATAGTAAAAGTTATCAATAAGACTAGGGACAAGCTTGTAATGCTATATGGATGAATACGTATACTTTAATTTGATGGTGATAGTTGTTAAAAGATATAATAGCAGATATATCATAACATATGCTGTTTTTTTTCTTTAATATACCTTGTGTCCCCCTTTTTTCAAACTGATATTGATCCAGGTTTCCGAACCACAATGGCAGCAAAATTCTTAATATTTTAAACAAAAAGATTATGCTTTGATAGGATAGCTAATTAAATTAGAAGCATTCTTAAACTGGTGTGTTTATTTTTTCTGGTATCTCTGGTAGTTAACTGTGACCATGAACCTTATTATGAAACTTTACACAATAGGTGTAAAAAAATGGAGGAAAGTACTAACCTGGACTTCTATGTTCTTCTTGTGTATTTTTAAAGCTTTAAATGAAGGCTCAAACCAATACAACTCGCCTTTATCATCCACATCCTCTCCATCTTCCAAATCTTTGTTTAAAAATATAGTTTCAGCTTTAAAGAAAATGAAATATAACTGTGAGCCAAAATGAGATATACTGTTACGCAAAGATAAATCCTTATCTCTGAAGACATCTTGGGGGACACTATGGGTTATGATGAGACACTTGAGCTGGGCACTTGACAGTTAAAATAAAGTTGGAAAGAATCATCTCCCTTCATAGTACTGGGCATGAGGGTGGGAGCACAGTGTCACTTCCGTGCCAAAGGAAGCATACCAGGAAGCAAGCACCTGAAAATTATAGAATTTAGTAAAGGGTAGTTGGAAAATCAGGTAGCTGCCAGAAACAGCAGCTCAACTTACTCGCCGCCCAGGACTAACCCACCAACCTGGTAAAATTGGCTATAAGTCCCAATGATAATGGCTGACCCACTTTCTTGTTAGCTTGGTGGACAGTGAGACAAATCTACCTAGCAATAGGACTGTTTTGTGGCAGGCCATCACTGTTTCTGAGCATCATAAAGCACCAATAGGGAGTCTTAAGCCTCTCACCACATCGAAGAAGAGCACGCTACCTTGCTCATTCTGCAAAAACCTTGATGAAGCTGGAGCCTTAATATATGGGGGGACAATTTCCATGTATATCAAGAAGATGGAGATCTATTCTCATTTATAGTTGGAAATGGAAAGCTACAAGTCCAAGCATCCAAGTCCAAAATCAAGTTAATACAATGGCTATCCAAAAAGTAATCTTCCAAGACAAAAAACGAAGTTCAAAGGTTTCAAAGGAGAAGAGCATGGACAATACCAATTAAGATCCCAGGGGGCCATAGGAGCCAAATAATAAGTGATAATATGAAGCATGACCTGCAAAAAGGTTTGCACCTCCAGAAGGAGTGTTAATTTGCACTGACAGAGAAGAAACTTGATTATAAATGAACCCACTATAAAGGCATGCTTTGAGACTGCTTTGAAGAAAGGCTAAAAATCAATATAACTGGAAATATAGTTTTTTTTTTATACCAATCCATTTAGGTTCACCAGACTCTGTGGTGTTGCTCAGCTGAAACTGCATTACAAGATCATAGCATGGTTTTAATAACAGACTCAAACAAGCCCCAATTTTCAGAATACTGGCCTCGCCATGAAAGTTAATGGTTGAAGGTCTTTGGGAAACAATGTACCCTGGGAGAGCAGATCCGGATGAAGAGCAAGTCTTCACCATTGACCGGTCGTCAGACTGAGGAAATCAGTGTAATATGACCTTCCTGGCCAGTCGGTGGCCATTAGTATGTCATAGAGACTATAAAAAGGGGACCTCTAGTGACCGAATGGTCATTAGCAACGGAACCCCGAAGACACAGGACCGGGACACAGCTTCCAGAAGAAGAAAAGGAAAACTGCAATCAACAGGACATGATCTGCAAGCAAGTCACCCAAGAGAGACGACAGCAAAACAGTGAGTTTTAACTGGACTTTAATAATTTTAACAATGGGATAAGACATTTTCTTTGATTAAGAAGAATGGATATGACGGGCCAAATTTAAAGGGAAAAACGATAGACCCACCGACTGGAAGTTATTGATATTAAAGGCTGTAACCAATGCATACTAAAAGATATATGGGCACATGGATTTTATAACACAACGGAACTGGTTTCTGGTGCGTTTATTTGGCATTTCAAAAATAGATCTGTGCCATACACAATAATTGGTGGGTGATCTGGGCAAATAAACTGGGAACTGAAAAGACTATAGTCTGTTACCCTTGTCAACTAAAACCATACAGTATAGGACCCGGGGAGTGACAGTAGGGGCCACAAGGCTCTGCTACCCACAGACCTAACTGACATTTTTGTTGCTGTACTGAGAATGCTTATGCTGATGCTGCAGAACCAGTTCTCTCACTAACAAGTCAAACAAAAAAAATAAATACAGTATAAAAAATAAATACATAAAAGTTAATAAGGGATCTTCATAAAAAAGGACAAATTCTTTAGGCACTTGAAAAAAAAATCAGAACCAGGGGGAGTTTTAGAGGGAACTTCTTTCTAACAGCTTTTAACTGTCAGGTGCCTGCTCCAGTGCCTTATGCTAACCCAAGGTCACAGTGATCCCCAGATGGATGAGTGAGAAAAGTTGATTTTTGTAGTATTACTACTGTTACTATAAAATAGCTGAAAAAATAAATAATGTTGACATGGTTATGCTACTGATTGGAATGTTATGCACATATGTACTTGTATACATATGGTGAATTGTGCTGCAGCAATATCTCATAAAACTGTTACAGCCATTTGATATCTGAAAATATTCATTGTAGAGCATGTACAATTGTACACATAAAAACAAACACAATGACTTACTGAGAAGAGCCAGACAGGTTAGAGCAGCTGCTTGCAGTTTTGCATTTGTTGAATAGTTGGTCATTGCTTTTATGATGTCATCATGAGCTTCATTTAGTACAAGGATGTTAAAAAAACTCCCTATAACACAGTAAAAAAAATCTGAATTATTAAAGTAAATGCATTTTAAAAGAGAGAGAGAGTGCTGAAGAACACTTGTCAATTTCATTCCATTCATTCCTGAGTGGGCAATTCTAGGTATTCTGCCTAAAGATCAGAGAGTTGGCAATCAGTGCTTCAGCCTGTAAAACCATCCGACATATGTGGCTGCTCCTGTTGCTCTTTTCAAGAAAAAACTTTTTTACATATTTAACATGGAATGGCTTGAAACCACTCTTGCAAAGGACAAAATGACGGAGCGTTTTTTTTTTATGCCTGGGAGTCTTATATTGCTACTCTACCTAACATACTTAAACAACAATTGTATCATAGTTTTAAATATACTTATTAGTATCTAAATAAGGAATTGATCAATGACCCACCCATTGTGATGGATCAAAATTAGAATTTGTATTGTTAGAACTAATGAACAATACGCAGAGTATTAATGAACAATACTCAGATTTAGGGCGTCTTCCTGCCATGATTGTCAATTTGTAACAAGAAGTCTTCATTATGATTGCTCTCATTTTTGTATGCCTAAAGTTTAAGTTACATAAGTACATGTCAAATTTCTGTCCAAATTGCTGTTTTGTAATTGAATTGTGTGCACCGTGCATTGGAGTTAAATATAGAGAGAGAGGGAGAGAGAGAGAGAGGGAGGGAGAGGGAGAGGGAGAGAGGAAAGAGAAAGAGAAAGAGAAAGGGAGAAATTACTCACCAAATGTAAGTTTTTGAAATAAACAGCAGCAGACTTCCTGGATTCTCTCACTGTTTGGAAAGATCTTCATTGCTTCCATAATTATGTTATAACACCTTACATTACCAGACATAAGTACTTCCACATTGTTGGCTGTAACACAGAAATAAAAAGGACTGTATATTTGAAATTAATGGTAATAAACACATATAAAAATAAACATAACATTATACAGTATTGCTTATTATATATGTAGTCAGTAGCTTCATATAAGCAGCTTTAAAAAATTCTTCAAAACAGATCATCACACATAATAACGCAGAGATACAACAAAGAAGCTGTCATCCACTATGAAAGTTAGCACAATGGAAGCAAGGTAATCCTAAACTATGGATTGTTTCCTAATGTAATAAATGGGTACGTTTTTTACATGCTGTGTTCTTGAAAACAGACCTGTGTACATTTCCACACTGCAAGCCGGTCCAGCTGGTAGTGGTGGCGTGGGGGGAGGGGTCAGGACAGGGCAGCATGTCCACATGGTGGGAGGGGGATTGTATTTAATTTGTACAGTAATCGCTTGGCTAAGTGCTTAAGTACAATCCTCATTTGTGCACTGGCCACACTTGAAACATTATAGTAGGGTCCCCCTGGTGGAAATGCATAAGTCTGAGGGGTGTGCATTGGGTACAAGTGTGTCTGTTCTGTGGATATGCATTAATGGGTGCAGTGTGTAATGGGTGCAGTGTGTAATGGGTGCAGTGTGTTTATATATATATATATATATATATATATATAAATAATCGGG
>WWET01000066.1:1201043-1213958 GCA_011038615.1 Limnodynastes dumerilii | reverse complement strand
TAAACCAGGGACGTACCTGCTAATAACATAAGTAATTGGAAATAATCTCTATCTATCTCTCTCTCTCTCTCTCTCTCTCTCTCAAATATTCCAATTTACAGCTGACTTATGCATGTATGTATAGTGAATTTCTTAAATCTGGATTCGGCCCTTGTTCTTAATAGGCAGTTATGAATGTGAGACACAATTCATCTATAACAGCATTTCTCTTAATTTTTTGAATGAGTAACAGCCACCCACTATGGAAGTCAAGCATTCATTTACAATCCCATTCTATCCCCATTATCCTCCTCTCACTTATTCTCTTTAACTCTTTTCCTTCACCCTCACTAAGGCCTTGCCATTAGTACTTCACTACATCTCTGGTAACAAACTATGCATTGTCCAGTGGTCTGGGAACAATCAATTGTCCATGTATAACGGACTAAAACCCTTGATCTATATAAATAAAACATAAATGGCCATTTGTTTATAAGGAACAAAACTCTTTTGTTAAAGATGTGTTATTTCTTGGTATTACCGCATAGTATACCTTTAAAGTAATCAAAATATTGGAATGTTATTTCACAGACAAAGCAAACTAAAAAAGTAGCTGAAACAAATGACCAGTAATGATATTTTAAAATGCTCAAGTAGTTTAAGTATACACTCGTGACTTCTCAACCAAGAACAAGAAATTCTTGAATTCTCTGTGCCTGTTATTAGCTAATATTTACTTTTATCTGTATACACAAATTAACCCTATCACATCAAGTTAGTGGCTTTATGCTATACTGTAGTAGGCAACCTGGAAATTATAAAAAAAAAATTTTTTTACATTATAAAAACAGCAATAATGCAAAAGAAAAAGCAAGACAAAAATTTTAATGGATAAGATTTTCAAAATCTTTTTTTTATAGGCATGTTGTTTCTTGTATGAGGGGCTGAATTCTGAACATGATACAGCCGCCATCTGCCATCCGCCATCGTTCGAAATAGGCTGAAAATAGGAATTTAATATTGGGAATGGGAACCTATTACCCCATTCCCAATAGCAAGAGTCTGCAGCAGGTTCATAAAGATTAGGCAGCGGCAGCTATGGAACATAAAAGGTCCGGGTTAGGGTTTAAGAGGAAGTTTAGAGTTAGGCTGTGGGGGATGGAGGGTTAGAGTTAGGCTGCAGGCAATGGTGCGTTTAGGGCTTAAGAAGGGGAAGGTTAGGGTTAGACCACAGTAGGGGGAGGGAAGGGCTTAGGAAAGGCTTAATGGTAGGGTTAGGCAAGATAACTTTTCGGTGGATGAGTCGTCACAGCTCCAGGCATCACATCTCCACTGATTTCTATAATGCAGACTGCCAGCAGCCTGCATTCAGCTGTAATACCATGGTCTTTCAAAATAAAGACCATTTTACCAGTGAATCACACTCTCTTTATATAACAAAACCATATTCTACATTACTTAACATTAACGGATGATACCATTAATTTTCCTAGTTATTATTAAATGATATTGGTCAGTAATTGTGTGCAAAAAATAAAATATACAACTAAAAATGTAAAAATAAAACAAAAAACTTTTTATGTTATTCCTAATGTACAACTTTTTATAAGATTGCCATCTCCCATTAAACTGTCTGCTAGCTGGAAAAATCATAAAGAATGTCTGCTAGCTGGTGAAATCGTATCAGATTATCAGGCTATGTGTTTCTGGACCGATTTGTCAGCATAGTAATGAGAGAGGGAGAGAGGAAATAGGAATTTAAATAGAGGTAAAAAAATATAAATACATGAATAAAAAATGTAGAAAAAGCCAATAAGGTTATAACTGGTGGCACTTAAAAGTAATATAACTGTAATAAATAACCCCAGACACAGACATGTCTCTACCGGCAGTAACACCTTCATTAGGGAGCAGTCCAGCAAATGGCTCAAATTCACCCACTTCTGTTTTTTTCTTTTATATACTCTGCCTCTCTTTATTAAACATTGTCTCACTTCTACTACTTCTACATCAGTCTGTTTACCAATTCATGAAACCTGTCCTACTTTCTTGTCTGGATATAGAATAACAGGACATGGGAAAGTCCTTCTGCAACAAAAATACATAGTTTAATTCCTGCTATGCTTTACTTGCACTTGACTATTTCATTTTTTTTATCCAGCCTGTGATAAACTCCTAAAGTCTAAAACTAAAGTTCTTCTGGCAAAAGAGTGTCTTGTAATATAACACATAAAAAAATTATTAGACAAACTTAGATTTATTTCTTAAAATAAACTGAAAAAATGAAATATAATATGAAACATTAGACTTGTGCATATTATTAGGTAATTTGTACATATAAAAATGCAAATATAAAGAATATGTCACTGTTCATTTAGTAAAATACAGAAAACAATTCAGAAACTATGGCTTAAGGATAATCTTCATTTTAATGAACATGAAAGTCATGTTCAATGAATAGAAGTGATTTTATGAATGACATCTTGGATGGCCTTAATAGACACATTTAAAATAATGAATATAAATAAGACGTATATATCTATTAAAAAACAGAATACGTGTATTACATATAAATATCCTCTTAGCTCTTGATTCCTCTAAAGCTGGGTATATATTACACAATTGTATCATGTGGATACTGAACTGATTTGTCAATAGTCATTCAGTTTGCGCAGCTGATCCAGCCCACACTGTGATGATCCTATAAGGATGACACAGTGCATTCAGAAAATCTGCCTAATGTTTGGGCAGTGAGCACACTGTACTTTTTCCTGGTTATCAATGTGCTTTGTTGGGAGACAGGAAAATCAGGTGTGTAACACTTACAGAAATAATTTACTGAGCACCCTGTCTCTATACCATGCAACTCCTTTTCATAGTCTGTTTACATTTTTGGCGTAATAATAACGGTGATGTATTTCTGAGAATAAAACAAGCTAAACACAGGGCACTCTCACTGCAGCTTGTAATTTCAAGGCTGTCTTATTAACGAAAGGAGAATTTTTGAACCATGCCATACACTATACAATAACCAGACACCGTGTCATAACTAGAAATTTTAGCACCAGGGGCAAAAAGGAAAAATGGTGCACCTGGGCGGTCGCCCCTGACGCACACTTCCTTTCTCAAAGGACCCAGGGAGGGTCTGAAACGCGTCAGTCAGCGGCACCCAGGACCAGGGGATACTTACCAGGACGGCAGTGATGGACTTTTTGGCAGCTTATCCTTCGGTACCTTTAACATCAGGATACAGCCCCACCTCTCCTCCTGTTTTTTCACATACTCCTGGTATGAACTCCTGCTCCTTCTTATATGTTTTTTATCATTGTGGATTTGTATTAATAAATTGTTTGTTGTCTATATTTTGTCTCCTCTTTGTATCCCCCCATTGGGGGAAAAGGTGACACCACAAGCATCAAGTCTACTTCATCTACCATTGGACTTATTTATTTTACTATTTATTTACCCACATATTGTTTTATACGGTTTGGTCATATTTTACATTTATATTTATCATTGTTCACACTGATGCTTCCCACTGTGAATTTTAGCACTGATGAAATTCACTTTACAGTTTGTTTTTTGTTCTATGTTTTGAGGGTTGAGACTTTAAGTGAATTTTAAGCAGCTGGATTTGGTGCGCAGATTTTCCCTTATATTTTTAGGATTGTTTCAGTTGCTAAGAACAAGTATTAAGTAACATTATTATTAATCATTTGTTATTTCCAACAACAAAGTTTAACTTAGGCTGGTATTCAGGAGCCTTTATGATTATTTTCCCTATTATATATTTTTGGTGCATACAGATATACCAGTAACTTACGTGAACCAGCCAATGGCAGCAGGACACACAGAGCTGGGAAAATAACAGGTTCTGTATTTTTATACTTTGTCAGCACCTTCAAGATTACCAAATGATCTTTGTTCTCAACAAACTCTGCAAGCTGCTCCTCTGGAACTGAGAAGAAAATACACATTAGAAGCTCAATTAGGGAATAATTTTTTGGCACATTTTCCATTTCTAAGCATCCCTATCTGTACTTTCTTTATGGTTTTAAAATGGGGTGGTCTGCATTTTAGGACAGTACAGGAGGTCAGTGAGGAGGGAAAAAAAGGGAAACCCCTTGATAAAACTGAAAAACTTATGACAAAAATACCATTTAAAGTACATCATATTAATCCAGGTTAGATATGACTTGCTCTTAGGTATCTTTCGTCAATTTAGTTTGCAGCTTGGGCTGCAGGCAGGGGGTAAAAAGGATGTTTAGACCACTTGCATATAGTGTCTGTGCATAGTGTCTGCTCGCACTTTAATCCAACATCCTCACTGGTGCAAGACATGACTCATCCATTATAATAGCAGGAAGCTGTTTTCTTTCTGGCAATCAATATTTTGAAAGTGCTACAGTATAATGTCAGCTGTATCATTTTAGACACATTTCCAATTTAGAAAAAATATATTTTGGCAGACACATTGCCATAAGTTCTCATTTCGACTGCTGGATCTGTGTGTTGCACTCTACTCTGCCTTCGGTACTTTTAAATATCCTCTGCACATGTGAGAGCAGGGAGAGAACCCTGCTGCTGTACTTGTGTTACTTTGGATACCGCAGGAAGTTATCATTATTACTTCTTGATGAGCTCCGCTGATTTCTCTTTGGGTGAAATGCTTTGGAGATACCTTTGACTGTGCAGTGTGTTCTTTCTAACGACACTCAAATAAGCTTTGTTCTAACTTTTTAAACATAAGCATATTGCTTTGTTCAATAAACCTGTGGTTTTAAGTACTAAACTAAATTGGGTTCCTTTTACGTGTGTTTCCTTTTCGGGCCTTTGTATGATATGATCACAAAAGTATCTTGCAACACAAGATAAGAAAGTAACCTTGAAAAAAACTACTTTTATGACATCTGGTGCGCATATATATCCCTGGTGGTCACTGCACTACGGTTGTGGTTTAAGCATGAACATTATTTCACTGATTTATCAAATGTATTACACTATAGACGTCTCCTGGATTTTCAATTATTTTTCTCTGTTAAACTCTATTGAATTATTATTACTTATTATGGTCAGCACAAAAATACAAACAGCATACCCTTGGCTAAAAGCTGGTATAACACTTGGCATCCGTATATTTGAATATCCTCTTTGTCCAAAAACATTTTCATAGCATCAAAAATCAACATAAAAACATCTGCTTCATGATCCAAAACCAGAAAGTGTATTACATCTATGTTAAGAAAACAAATATTAAAGATTAAAACAAGTACATGGATTGGATACAGTACAAGGCCTCCAAACGTTTTAAATAGAATTGAACTTTTTTATAGTCAGTATGTTCTTCCAGTATCCGCTGGAGCTTGCCACACACACTATGCAACGTAATACTGAGGACAGCTGGGGAGATCACATCGTGGTCAGGGCCCTGTGCTGATGTAACAGGATGACGCCAGTGCTGGTCAATCATTTGGGCTGTCTAAACGATCTGATTATCAGAAGGATCTTATTTGGAGCAATTTGTTCATGTTCTTGTTTAAATAAAGTTGTACAGTAACTAGGAACTATCATTTTTTAGGATTCAGTTTATATGATAATAATCAATTCAGCTCTACCTGGCTAATATGGTCTGTATAGCGTTTTTTTTTTTGTTTATTTAATAATCATAGGACAACTACCAGTCTTGAAATGTAAAAAATAAATACTAACATTTTCAGTTTGCCATGCAGAAATTATATGTACTAATTAGTGACAATTCATTATTGACTGCAGCATATATAAGTTCTGTTGACCCATTTCTTAATTCTGAAACTACAGTGAAGGAGACAGCTATTTACACATAATAGTAAAATGTCATCCTGTCTCTTCCCTAAAATAAAATCACTAATGCAAAAAAATACTTGCAAGTAAAGAGGGGATACAAAACAAAAACTTTCTCTGACAGAATGCAATGCATTGGTGCAGTGGTTGAAATATAGAAGTGGTAACATTTACAAGAGGTAAGAATAGAAATGAACAAAGATTTTAAGGTTTTCAATTAGTCAAAAAAGTAAATTGTATGGTATGTCACTGTATATCATCCCACTTTGAGCACTGTCTTTGTGTACTACTGAATTATATCCAAAGCACACAAAGTACAAATTGTAATTCAAAATTACAGGAACCTGTGTATAATCACTATGTTATTAGATCAAGCAGCAAAACGCACAAATAAGCAGCTATGTCATATAGTTCGATTGTTCTGTTACAGTATAATGAAGGTCAAATGCTGCTTACTATGATTAAAAATAATTACAATTCTAATTAAATAGAAATGTACCACCTGAAGCAAGGATTGTAGATAAAGCCTTCAGTCCTTCTTTCAAGACACTAAGATTTGTAAGATAAATAGAAAGAATTCTTAGGATTTGTCTAAAAAACAAAACAAAAACAAATTATTCACTAAAATAATGATTCTAATAACAAAATAACAATAAAATGGTATGTTTTAATATATTTAAGAGATTATACCTACTATCAATCCCTATCTTTGACTCCAAGTTTTATAGTCAATACAGCTACCTATAGTTAAGAAACTGCCAACCTGGTTCAAATACCAGCTCACGCTCCACTGGAACCACCCTCCCTACGCCACTGGGGAAGGAGGCACTTAAATGGGGCAATAAGGGCACTTTTTGCTAAGCCACTTAAGCACAGACATTTGCATGGAGAGTTAAAGTAGCCCTGTGAAGGTTGGAAGTCAGCTTAAATCCGTAGGAACGATAGGAGTGTAATGGGAGTTGCCTTGCCACTTAGGTGCATATTTTTACAAATACTCATGAAGTACAATGTACAATTTCTAGCAGCACTAAGATATGTTATAGTATAAGTCAGGACATGTGTTGCCAGAAGCCACACTACCACTGCGCACAGCCTGCTGTCCTCTGATTCTCCATCAGACAGGACGAGCAATACAACTGTATCTTTATTTTGGATGAAAAGTTAACAGTCCTGAAACAGCCATTATAAATAGGATCATGAAAAGTCCCAAATACGCCAGAAAATCTTTAAAGTCAAAATTGTCAATGTCCAAAGGTACAATGGCTTTGATAAATGTAATCCTCGCTCCTGCGAGTGCCTTTCTGATGGAGTGGTCTTGGTTACAAATGTACAGCTTAAATTCTGTAAAAAGCTCAAAGCACTTGCAGCCAGAACATTCAGATGCAGCAGGCAGGTCCTGGTTGAAAAAAAATCTAACTCCAACACCAGTTCCACAGTTCAAATCTCAAATCTCTTCTTACACTGCTCACCCTTTTTACTCAGGACCCTCCTCCATCCCTAGGTTACAGCCCCTTGCAGTCTTGTCAGAGGTGGGGTGGCACGTGATTGGCTAATCAATAGCTAGCTGACAGATGTCAACAAGTGTCTAAGACACTATCCAGTCTCACTACACCTTGACCATACTGGAGGACTCCCTGCTGAGATCGGTGCCAAAGGGTAAAGCTTGAATATGCTATAACTTCATACCACATAATCCTATAAAAACATCATACATTGAACACGGTATAACTACATGCTACATAACACACTTCTACACAAACTTCATATGGTGTATTCAAAGTATAATAAACACAGAATATCTGTTACAGTCACAGATACAAACGGGATAATAAAGGTCTGTCATAAAAACAGTCTCAGGTCCGCCGGTTTGAATCTTTAACAGCTGATATTTATTTAAATATAACTGAGACTTTCTTATTATTTTACAAACGAGCTAACTGTGTGGTCAGATATATCTTCTGTTTGGTAACTTGTAATAAAGCTTTGAAAGCTGTATAGAAGTACAGTTACAGAATTATTTTTATTTTAGTTAGTTGAAACCTAAGGGCTTCATTTATTTATTAAAGCCCATAACAAAAATGTTGGTTATTTTGCAGAGTCTCTCTCTCTCTCTCTCTCTCTCTGCAATCCGGTTATTAACTTGTTTGGACATAACTTAAAAATAATAGTGTTGTTTGGTATTTCTTTTGGCTTTGGGTGCCTTAAATTATAATTGACCTGAGAAATTTGGGGAACCATTTGAATAGATGATGTGGTACAAAGACTGCATGATGTGATTCACAGGTAGTAAAATGTGCCTTGGCAAAGAATTTCTAAGTGTTTCAATGTGTAATCAGAAATTTCTTGTTTAAATGTTAGACAAAGAAGCTGATATCACCAACAGCTGGGACATCACCCTAGTGTCTCCTGGAACTTAAAATAGTAATTTGTGAATGTTTATACTATTTAGAACTATGAGGAATAGTAGTAAATAGTAAGTAAGTAGTAAGTACCTCAATCCAACATCTAGTTGCCTGATCAACAACTTCAGGAAGTCATTTTGGGTTGATTATATTGTTGAGCCTTTTTATTGTTTTTAGTATGTATATTTATTATGTTTAATAAATGTTAGCTATATATCCTAAGTGCTTATTTTCTTGTTTAATTTTGCTTCAGATGAGGGATTATCTCATCTCCTTCTAAGCAGCTGGGAAACATTTACACTTTCTCATCTATTGTCATTGAGTCTCCACTAATCTCTATTAGCGCTGATATTGTATTATCTATTGTGAGCAAAGAAGTAGAGCTGCCGGGAGAGAGTTTGCAGGTAATAAGGTGATGGTCTAAGAGAGGTTGATGAGAGTTAGTAAGATCAAAGACTGATCATAGTTTAGAGAACACAAGATCAATGCAATTGCCATCCTTAGGAGTAGAAGGATCACTTCACTGGGAAAGGGCAAGAGATGAGGTTAGAGAAAAAAGCTTAGAGGAATCAGATGAAGTATTGTTAATGAGGATGTTAAAGTCACCTAGAATAATGGTAGATATGTCAGAGGATAAGAAGTGAAGGAGCCAAGAAAAGAAGTGTGGTATAATTTAGTGGTAAGATGCGTTGGGTGGGCGATAGATCAAAGCCAAACACAGAGAGAAGGGTTTGAAAATGTGAATAGTATGTACTTCAAAGAATGTGAAAGCAAGTGAAGGGACATTGGGTAGAACTGTAAATGTGCAGTCTGGGGAAAGAAAGGTATGAGGTATGGAGGCATGAGTAAAGTGGAGTCCGCTAGATAAGAGTGCAGCAGGTGAGGCAGTGCCTGATTCAGTGAGCCAATTATTGCAAGAAGATTGAGGTTGTTAGAAAGAAGGAGGATAGATTGTTGCAGACAGAGCAAGCATTCCATGGGGCACATTTTAGGGATTTTGAGAGTGATGTGTGACAGGTGATGTGTTTGAGGTTGTCTGGGTTTCTATAGTGTGTTGAATGTGAGTGATTTGTATGAGAAAGGTGAGGAGGCCCTGGATTTGGAGATGTGTCACCAGCTAACAGGAGAAGAAGGGAAAGATATGGAAGAGGATTGCGTGACCTAGGGGATGTGTTAGTGTAGTGAGTTTTTGTGGAAATTGGAAACAAACATTTAATATAGGAAAAGAGTTCATGTGTGTTAATTAGTGGAGTGTAGAGCAGAGTTGAGGCAATACAGATTAAGAGATGTAAAGGTGGTGGAGTAAAGGATATTATGAGGTGAACAGAAATGCTGTGTAAGGACAGGAAAGACAAAAGGATGCTAAATAATGTTGCTTGGGGGCTGTAATTGTATGGCTTTAGAAGAAATAATTGCAGATTGAAGGAGGAAAATTTAAACACTATTAGAAACCATGGGGTAGATCCAGAACTCCGCTTGCAATCCGTTTACTAGCGTAGCGTATTTACGCGTGCGTATCTTCTATACACCCCCCTTGACACACCCCTTGCTTGTACAAACTTTCACCGCTTCCGCTTTCCAAACCCTACCTTAACTTTTGGCCGCGTAACCGCTGTCGTCCGCACACGTACGGATGGTTAACACGGACTTACGCAGCTAAGCACGCCCATACTGCACGCCTACATTTCGTATTTTAGACGTATTTTTGTCTCACATAAAATTGGCACGCCCACACATACAAATTTACGCAACTAATACGTGAATGGCCCGTAGCGTATCATGTCGTGCGCATGCGCAGTACATACAAAATCGCGATTTTACGTATACACCAGGCATAAATTCGCACAGAAGCGTTGTTCTGGATCTGGGCCCATGGATGTAAATGGCAATTGATACTGGCACCGGAATTATGCAGTCCAAGGTTTGTTGAGCAAAAGGCAGTCTCTAAAAGTGTCAAGCTGAGTCTTATCCTGTTGAAATGTGCATGCAGGAAGATCCGGAATGAGCATCCAGGATAAGTAGGTTAAAATGTCAGCTAGAATCCAACTGGTTGCTATGGGCAACATCTCCACTTTTCCTTCTCTCGCAGTTTAGTAAATCTGGCCCTAGGTGTTGTGAAACTACAACTAACCAGAATGCTCCATCAGCACAGCCATAGCCAATAACTAGCAAAGCAATTTAGAGGGTAGGTAGCCTATGCATATACTGTACAATATAATTCTATATTATGCTTCCTTATTTAAAATTATACATGTATATATTATATATATTATACACACATGTTGCTTTAGTCATAAATTTAGTCAAAACTACTCACTCATGAACGGCAAGAACTTCCCATTCACGTCCAAGATCAACAGGAGTATGCAAATTATGCAGAGTATCTGGACATACTTCTATCAGTCTGCATAGGAAAGACCAGCCGATCTAAAAGTACAAAATCAGGGGGCTAAATACGTTTCAAAGGAATTGGATCAAAGCTATTTATAATTACATTTTTGTTGTCATAATGACATATTAAAAACGCTGAATAAGTACTTCTAAGCAATGGCTATTTCTCCACTCTACAGTAAAGTAAAAACACTTAAAAGCCTGTCTTTAAAAAGCTAATATTGGCCTGTACTCTTGGTAAATAAGAAAGGTTACGCATACTCAACTCTGGCATATTTACTTTTGTTGAAGCCAAACTGAACAATTGACCTAAATAATTCAATATTGAAATCAATATGTTAAAGAAAGCAAACAGTTCTATTGCAGGATGTTTATCAGTATTTCATAGATAAGAATCAGCACTACAGAAAGAGAATTTATTAACTGTTTAATTGAGGAGTTCAAGGTCCACTCTTTAATGGCCAAATATAATGTTTTAAAACACTGTTTTGTTGAGCTATTATTTTTTCCTGGGTCGCACACAGGTAGAGTGGCAATGTTTGAAATGGGATTTACCACACTGGCCAGGGGTATAAATAGGACCTAATGAAAGTAGAGCTGTCATTAGTGCCGGGATGTCCTGCTTGTAGGACATAATTATCGTCACTCTTCAAGGGTTTTTTTTTTGCAAAGACTTCTCCCTTGGATTAAAAGCTCGAAATATTGGATCCCATTCAAGTTGGTAAGTACTTCTTTTTATTAATATTATAA
Organism: Limnodynastes dumerilii; assembly: GCA_011038615.1. Lineage (NCBI taxonomy): Eukaryota > Metazoa > Chordata > Amphibia > Anura > Limnodynastidae > Limnodynastes > Limnodynastes dumerilii. The sequence continues at coordinate 1,202,616 of WWET01000066.1, read as the reverse complement.
TGTATTTAATTTATTGAATGTATTTAAAGTATTATTATATTAGAGGTATTAAATGTTAATAATTTATTTTGTATTAGGGGAATTAAATGTTTATTTTTTATTTTTTTATATTAGGGGCATTAAATATTATTTTTTTATACTAAGGGACCGCCCTATATTCTATTATGTAGCTAGGAGGGGCATTACTATTTGGTGTTTAACACAGGATGACAGGGCATGCTGGCTGCCCTGCCGCATTATAAATCCACTAAAACCTGGGAAATTCATGGTCATGTGAAAGTGTTAGACCCAGAAATTTATCAGGTTTTTGTGGACTTGAAACACAGCTTTTTTTTTCTACCCTGCAGACTTACGTGTGTGCTCAATAGGTTATAGTGTGTTTAGTGTTTGCTGTGATTTGTCCATATTATCCAATGTTAGACTGTCCCAGTATCCATCCACAGGAAGCAGGTGAGGGGCTGCATCTCCCCCATCCCCCTCCTCTCTCTACAGGAAAGCTCTGATCAGCTGGAAGACTAATCTGATCCAAAAAGCTTGGAAGGGGTTAAGTCTGAGAGTGGCTGCTCCTTATCTCACATCTACATAAGCCAAGGGTTATCTGCATCAAAGACCTTTCACTAGCCCTGAGCTAGACTTAGTGGGGCCAAAACAGCAGGGGGGGCAGCTTGCAGTGACCTGGTCTCACTCTTCCCACCTGACATCTGTCCAAGGAGCAGCCAATCACAGGTAACTCCCACCTCAGGGGCATCCTGGGGAGGGCCATCCTTGCTGCGAGAAAAGGGAGTTTTTCAAAAAGACCTTGGAGAAGGGAAGCAGGGGTATTGATGGACTGACTGGCGTTGAGGTAGGGACCTCTGCCAGCTCTGAGAGTCCTGCGGAATTCCAATGGACTATATTTGCTGGCTAGAGACTCTCAGGGACCTCGCAGGGATGGGTACAGTTACTGACAAGTGTTTATGAACTGTGTGATGGATTTACTTTCTACTGTCTTATTGCCATTGTACCAGTCTTAGTGTTTCTGATGCAATAAAGGCATTATTATATCCTTCTCTCCTCTTTACCTGTGTGACTGCTGATCCTAAGGACCAGGGGAGTCCAGTGGGATCTGTGCCTAACCCCTGGTATCCTGACAGTAAATACGCTTTGGTCCCAGCCTATTTACCCTCGCTTACGCTGGCTGAAGTTAGTGTAGCCTTCAGCCGGCGTAAGTAAGGGTAAATACGCTGGGACAAGGGGGAGTGTCAGGGGTAGTGCATGCCGATACGCTGTGCTTTAGTAAGCACAGCGCATCGGCGTAGGTCTGGATCAGGCCCATGGTGATCAGTGTAAAATTGTAGAAAGGTGCGCATGATTAAGGGATTCCATTTTCTGGCTCTATGATGAAACATAGAAAGTGACGGTAGATAAGAGCCACATGGCCTATCTAGTCTGCCCATTTGTTTATTCCAAACTATACTGACCCTAAACCCTATTTATCCTCAATTTGGTTTACAATTTAGGATACCCTTATATTTATCCCAAGCATGTTTAAATTGTTCTACTGTATTGGCCTCAACCACCTCAGATGGGAGAC